>CM017327.1:25195347-25222537 GCA_006937295.1 Carpinus fangiana
CGGTGTAGTCACCAGCACCAAACAGGTAAAACTCTAAAGTGTGAGGGACATAACGGACGTGAACGGGCGGAGAGCTCATGACGAGAGGTCTGAAGAAAGATTATCATAAAACACAAACTAATATGTCACTACGCTGCATTCGCATTTCATTCATCATTATATATTTTGTTTCATAATCTTACTTTGTCTCAAACTAGTCTTTTAGTCTTTATTTATAGGAAAATAGATTACTCACTTGTTTGTCTATGTAAACATGATAACATCATATTTACATAGACCTTGATGCAGGAATAGAGAGTGAGGACGATGGTCCTTTTATTGGTTTTGATGGTTGATAGATCATCTATTGCGAGATTGATGCTTACTCTTTGAAGCAAGTCTCATTTATGTTAATCGCTTTTATTACATAGTGTGATGTGTGCTAACTTGACAAATAGTACTATATTAATTTAGTGCCGTCTGTGGCATATATTTGGTACACCTAGTGTGTACATATGTTGTAATGAAACCATATTCCTATTTTCATTAAATAATATATCACCTAGAGGTATTTCAGTAGCTCAATTGTGTTGTGCAAATTATTCATAGGCTATAGAAAAAGAAAAAAAAATTATATACATATTCTGCTGTAAAATTGTATTTCTAAATGTGCAGCGTATTGACTTCGATATTTGCTAGTTCAAATATCGGGGCGTTACAGGTATTAAGCACAAAGGTAAATTTGGTCACAAGTACACATAAGATTCCTGATGCCCGACTAGTTGGACAAGTCAATTATAGGAATTGGGGGGTAACTGTTGGGGATAAAATCCACAATGGATCCCACTATCTCTCAACAATCCTCCCTTATCTCCACTACCTCACATTATCTCCAATTTTTCAAATTATCCCTCAATCACCTAAAGGGAGAAGATTGAGGGAGCGGTTACACAGATAAAACCTTATAAAAGGGAACTCAAGGCATCGGAGAAAGAGATCGATCAATTTATTTTGCTAGCTCCGGCTACATTTTTATCCCATATACGACTGCTAACTTAAGCATTGGAGGGTCGATAGAGCCTTCCCTGTAGACCTCTTTGACCCTCTTATTATTTTGTAAGAGCACAATGTAATACCCCGATAAAAATAATCTTTTATTTAGAAGATCTTTTCCACTGGAGCATTTAACATGAACCTTTGATAAAGCTACTTAGACAAGGCCTAAGACCCTTAGAGTTAACCTAAACACACTTTGATCCTTTAGAAAGTAGAAGCCAAAAACTGATCCTCAGGAGGCGGACGTATGCTGCTGTCTGTAGTGTGAACGTACGATGGGGGACCACCGGACATAAGCTTTGCAAACCGTACTAGCGGATGTACGTGGGACCACCAGACATACGCTACTTTTTGAATACCCTTTGGATAATACCTAGATGTACGAGACACTCTTTGGACCACTGTGCAAGAACCACTGGACATACGCTAGGGTTGCCAGACGTCCGCAGGTCTGACAGAGAGTTGGTAGCGGATTTTCCCTATAAATAGGCCGCCCCTCCTCTCATTTTTCACGCCTTCTTCCATCTCTTGGTATGCCCCTAGGCTGCCAGAATCCCTTCTTAGTACTTTGAGTGAGAAATTCGTGAGAGTGAGCTTCAAAGAGGAGTTTCCGAGGAGAAGAGACCATGTCCGTGCTTAGCTTCAGGGTAAGCTCTGTTCCCTTTGTATTTAGCACTGTGTTATCTTGTGTTTCTGCCTTAACAAGGGTTTTCAAAGTGTTCATCAAGTTTCTTCTTGAAAATGATAATGTTTGCAAGGAACTCTTTCAAATCCCGTTGTGTTCTGATTTCTTACATTGCATGTGCTCTTTTATTTGCCTAGAGGAGGTTTAGAGATCTAGAAGTGCTATAGGAATCATGCACAATCCGAATCTTAAAACGGTGTGCTTAACACATTGAGCGGACGTATGCCCTCGAGGCCAAATGTACGGTCAATGGGCAGAGCACTAGTTTTGGGTTCCACACATGTATGCTTTAGCTTAGCCATATTTCTAGGTTTTATAAGGCTTAGAATAACGGTGACTTGTGTCCATTATAACAGGAATTAGCTTGGTTGGACGATTCGCTTGAGTATGCGAGGTAAGTAAACACTTACGCCTTTTTTACGTAGAACGTGGGATATGTCAGTTGACTGACCACGTGTATGATATGAGCATGTCTATTTTCTATAATTACTCGGTAACTGTATCATTAAATGAACTGTTAAGATGCATTGTAAGACATGATACGCCGGTACGTGCGGTATAAACGGCAATGGGATTACTATATAAACTGCGTATTATGGTCAAATGTGTGTGTTATATGGGGCTTTGGATCCATTGGTTTCGTGACCTTGATGTAACCATTCCCAATGGTTCGGTTACTATAGGACGGACGTCATTAGTTGGTGTGGGTCACTTAGGGTCGGATTCAATTGTGCCACTAATGCTACATACAGTATGTTATGTAATGGCTGGGGCATTGGCATTGTATTATAGGTCCCTCGAGACAGCATCAACCCTGCTGAAAAGGGGTAATATCTCAGGTAGACCACGTATGGAAGTTATGACTTATAATGCATTAGCTTTTTTGCATTAAAACACTTAGGTAATTATCGCCAGTTCTACACCATAAGTTTTGAAAACCCTAAAACCCATTAAATGGTGTATTAGTGGAGGTAATGCCCTCTTTTTGATTATTACTCAAATTGCATGTTTACTTTATTTAATTGGGCTCATGTTATACCTAAGTGTGAAGTTTTCTTACTAAGTCGTTAGACTTACGCGGTTATTATTTTTTAGGTATCCTGATTCATTGCTATGGAAGTGGCAAGAGTTGCACTACCTGATTGGTTATGCTTTACCTATAGTTACATGTTTGTCTTCATTATTTAGTAGCTTCACGTCCTTACTTGATGGATTATAGTAAATCTCAGATTTATTCACCTTCCTTTACATTTACTCTGACGGTTTTATAAGGGTGATTACCCGTTAGGTCACAAGTTGGCTCAACAAGGTGAATTACCAGTGACTCCACCGGATTAGCCGAGGCTAATTTTGGGAGCATTACAGTATGGTATCAGAGTATACGGTCTTGCTGACCGTAGTTGTAAATCTGAGCATAGGATGTAGTATTTAGGTTTGATCTTACAGAACTGGATCATAGGATGGGTTTAGTTCCCTTGTTTGTGGGTGCAGGCCATTGTAACGGCCTATTTGATTGTTTGACTTGGGATGAATGGGATCGCCTATTTTGCGTTACAAGCACTTGATCCTGGCAGACTCCTACCAACTATTCACAAATGGCCAGCTGAGTTCGGACCTTACGCACCCGGATACCAACCTCGCTCTAGTAAACGCAGGGTTTCCACCCAGGTGAACCAGGAGCCGAAGTCTTCACCTGTCCCTAAGCCAGATAAAGGAAAGGAGACACGCGCAACAACTAAGAAGAGATCAGTCGTACCTAAGCGTCGTAGTATCTCGGCGATACGAGATTTTCCACCTATTCCCCGAAGATTTAATCCTTATATCGATGAAGAAAGGAAGCAAGCAATGCATACCCAACTAACCCAGATTTCGGAGGAGTATGCCCGAATGGAACAAGAGGAAATTCAACTGTTGAAAACAGGAGCATTACCATAAGGATCTGATCGTCAAAGGACTGTATTTCTCTCTAGCATAGACAAGGACTACGAGGCACTGTTTAAGGATAAGGAAGACCCGTTTGAGGACTGATAGGTCTTGGAGATAGTAAGCCTTAGATGTTAGATAGCTAGGTTTTTCCTCACCCTTAGCAATGGTGAGTTTTGCGTTTGGGGCCCCCACCGTTGATTGTAGAGCATAAGGGAATTTTCACTATACCCCGAATTTCAGAGAAATAAAATCATTTTGACACGCTTTGTTTACTCTTAACTGTTCTTCTCCAAGCCATGCAAAAAAAAAAAAAAATTGTTTTAGGGTTAAGCGGACGTACGCACCCGATGTCGAACGTACGCCTTAACCCAGCGCGTTCTCTTTAAAAATGGCCGAACGTACCCTAAACACTATTCATTTTGGTTTTTCCCCATTTTCTCTCCACCCAAACGATTCTAAAGTGATTTTCAGCCAAGTCTCCGTGATTTCAAAGGATTTTCAAACTCTCATCTTGAATTAAATTCAAGGTATGTTCATTTTCCAAATTTTCCCCACTTTTTCGTAACTTTGGGGTTTTGATTTAAAACTTTGATTTTCTTGCATGATTGCATATAGCTGGCTTGGTTGTGAACTAGGATCATGTGTTTAGGCATATGGGACCATTTTGGTGCATCTTTTTTTTTTATTAGGACATGCTCATTCGGATTTGGGGGTTTTTGCCCTAAGTCCGAAAATCTTCCTCAAACTCCCTTGATGATTGTGATTGATGCATCCTATGCATTCCTATACTGTTTCTAGAAGAATCTAGGTGGAACCCATTGATCAATTTGGTCAATTTCGATCAACCCAAAACCCTAGTTCTTGAGTTTAGGGATTTTGCCTGGATTCGGATTTTGTCGATTTTGAGGATTTTGTTGGGTCATTTGGACCAATTAGAACCCAATACTAGTAATTGGAATCCTGATCTATGATCCCGACACTTGAGTTTGGAATTTTGCCCAAGTTGGTAAAATTACCAAAATACCCCTCACCCTCAAAGAATAGGGATTTTACCCTAACTCGACCTCGTAAACCGGAAACTTGAGCCTACCCAATTTTTGGGACATGAATCTTTTTCGAGGACTCAATTTGTCAACCTGGACCTTGAAAATCCCGTCCAAATCTCATAATTACCTTAATGCCCTTCTTCTTCTGAGAAGGGGCATTTTTGTCTTTTACCACTTGGCCTAATCAAGTGGGTTCTGAACAATCACTATGGAATCAAACACCACCTGCTTAATCGTAATCTTCATTATTCCCGACCACCTCAAATTACCAAAATACCCCTTATATCCCAATGATGAGGTTTTGCCCTAAATTCAATTCCACTTTGATCTTGTTTATCAAATTGTGCCTATGAGCCCTCTTGTCAAGGAACTAGGTCATGGGCCCGATCTTTGAATTTGCGTCCGAACCCCATAATGACCAAAATGCCCTTCTTTTCCCAGAAGGGGCCATTTTAACCTTTGAGGCCCACATTGTTCTAAAACGCCTTAAATCATTGCTAGGTACTTTACATCTATCTAGCTAACGGAAACCTCAAACATTTTGAGATTCCTAAAATGCTTTAACTTGAGTGCTCCTACTTCGGTTTCGACCAAGTCCTTGGAATTGAGGATCCTAATCATCCGATGAATTGTTTGAGTATTCTTTGATCCTTGATATCGGCCATAAACTAGAAGGCCCTAATTCTTTCAATCACTTGCAAACCACCTAATGACTTACAGATTCTTATCTACTTTTTAAGTCTTTAGCACACCTCACCATGGCATCTAGGATAGATTGCATGGGTTTTGCATGAGGTAGGATTTTGTGCAAGGATTAGTCTTAATTAGAATTTTCAATACAGGGGGATGGCACGGACAAAAGCGAGTGCAGCTGCATCCATAAAACACTTAAGTAATTATCGCCGGTTCTATACCATAAGTTTTGAAAACCCTAAAACCCATTAAATAGTGTATTAGCGGAGGTAATGCCCTCTTTTTGGTTATTACTCAAATTGCACGTTTACTTTATTTAATTGGGTTCATGTTATATCTAAGTGTGATGTTTACTTACTAAGTCGTTAGACTTACGCGGTTATTATTCTTTTGGTATCCTGATTCACTGCTATGGAAGTGGCAAGAGTTGCTACTACTTGACTGGTTATGCTTTACCTATAGTTACAAGTTTGTCTTTATTATTTAGTAGCTCCATGTCCTTACATGATGGGTTATAGTAAATCTCAGATTTATTCACATTCCTTTGCATTTACTCTGACGGTTTTATAAGGGTGATTACCCCTTGGATCACAAGTTGGCTCAACAGGGTAAATTGCCAGTGACTCCACTGGATTAGTCGAGGCTAATTTTGAGGGCATTAAACACGAAGAATGATTATTAGAGATGCCTTGAAGAATGTGAAGATCACACCAATCGGAGCCTAATGAGGGAAAAAGGTGCATCAACATTACTCATCACAAATCTTTCTTCAAAACACCAATCCACAACTACCCATACCAAGGTATCGAGAGAAACCCCATGACAAATAGACACCGAAGAGAGAGATGAGAAGAGAGAGGCTAGGTGTAGAGAAAGAAAATTACCTTTTGTTAGCAGAGAAAGTGAGAGAGAGGCGTTTGACGAGATAAGAAGAGAGAAGAAACGAGTAATTTTAGAAGTCCCTTGTGTCCACCTTAAGTCCATCCAAGAACGATGTGGCTATTAAAATTACCATTTGATGAAAATTCAATAATGATCATTCACAAGCTCAATGATGATTTTAATAGCTACATCATTCTTGAATTGACTTAAGATGAACACAATATGGACTTGTAGCATTATTTAGATGAAACATGGGGTGGTTCGACCACCCCTGGGCCTTAACCACCCCCAAAATTTTTGTATTTTTTTAAAAATTTCATTAAATATAATTTTTTTAAAAAAAATATGGGGTGACTCGGCCATTTAATTTTTTAAAAAAATTTATTTTTTAAATTAATTAATTATATGAACACATGTCAAACCGGATTGATGCTGACATGACATTTCATCAAATCATAGACAAAATTTTAACAGATGAACCATTTTCGTCTTAGGCAAACTAGAAGAACCTCTTGTGATAAAAAATAAGTCATAGGAGTAAAAAAATAAAGAAAATAAAACCACATAGGTGAATAAAATATTTAACACTCATAAGTTAATATTTAATAATAATAATAAACTCCTACACAGTCTTCAAAATAATGTTCATAATTAGGAGATGGATGGTCTTGCTTTGATTTTTGGATTTTGTTTCAGCCTTGTTTTTTAATACAGATGACCGATGTTCGACAACAAGCTTTTCTCTCAAAGGAACTGTCACCGCCTACATTCCAAGTTGCGAGACATTTACCAATTTTAATTAAAAAAAAAAATTAGACGAAAATTAAACAGAAAGACCTTTTTATTTTTGTAAATCAGTCAAACTCAATGGCTGCTTTTGCATTTTTTTCAATATTAATAAAAGGACAGATACCGCTAATGAGGAGAAATATTACAGAATTTTTACCGAGGGAAACCCTTTTTTTTTTTTTTTTTTGCTTTGAAGAAAACATTCTTACATGATAAAAACTGAAAAGGGCAAGTCCTAAATGATGATGCCGGTTGGTGGCTCAGAAAATAAAAACCAGTCAGAAATATTGTAAAGATCTTTGAACCGACACATGGAATGGAAGTGACATCTATCCCAGAGTTTTCACAAGCATCAGAAAACGCATGAAAGAGTTAATTGGAAAAACAAAAGTAAAACTTGAAAAACATGGAAAATATATAAAATAGCACAAAATCCCTCAAAACTCCTAAGTAGTTTTCGTCTCCTCCGCAGCAGCTTCAAACGTCTCTCCAGCCACAAGTTCTGGGACATCATCATCATCGTCATCTTGTGCGGTGGCTGCACCAGCACCTGCACCAGGTGGCTGCCTCTGGAACTGCTCAGCCAACTTCCTCAAGTTGTCCAAGTTATCTGGCCCTGTAAAATAAATCAGGAAAAATTATACATGATATTTCAACCATCCAGCCAATAGACATGAGCAAGAAAATTGTGAAGTCACACTAGGAAACATACCCAATTGGTTGATAATGCCAGGGAGAATATCCTGCAATTCTGGAAAATAGAAAATTCATGTTAAAATACTGTGTCATTTCTACAGAAAAGTTAATATGGGAAAAAATGAATGCTACACAGGCACCCCAACTAACAATTACTCCCCCTCCAACCAGCATCACAAGAAAGCCAGTTCTGGGAAGACAACGATAAGGTGGCAAGAGGAAAAGAATGGGCCATCAAGTGTGATTGTTTCCACACAGAAGAATAAGGATTCGTAAAACATGAATAATGAAGTAGCCATTTCGGAAAAAATTCCTGACTTATATTCGCACCTTTCATGTTAAAACATTGAAACAAACACACACAAGAATAGATTGTCAATTGCATAAATCTTCAAACACAGAAAGAAAAGATACAGAAGCATACTCTTTGTTTGAGGGGAACCACTAACAACCCATGTGTTTGCAGCAATAGAGGCTTGAACTGAAAAAACAAAAGATACAACAGTTACTAGTATTGTAAGGAGATGTTAAACGTGGGGAAAGAAATAGATGATCCACATAATGTCAAGTTAGCATCACCTTTGGGATTTATAAACTGGATAACTACATCATCCTTAAATATGTTAACTTCCTCAATTGCTGGAATAGCATTCACCCCTATTCTCTTGAGGGTGCTCTGAAGCCTTTTGTCATCTGTGGTAGTTGTCTTGTGAACGGCTTTCTTCTTTCTGTAGTCATGAGCAGACAGAATAGTAGGTATAGTGTGAGAGAAAAACAAGAAAGAATCAACAGATGATTAAGCATGAGTTGTCTAACATACAAACTCATTGTCACATGTTGCAAGATATTTCACTTATACAAATCAGCAAAGAGTACCTCTGGCAATTTATTTTTCTATTTTTCAAAAGAGGTACGTTACACACACCTCTGGTGAGCCCCAAACCCAAAACACAAATTTAGCTCCAGAGCAAGTCACATTTGACTACACAAAAGGCAAGAACCACAATGACCATATCATACCATGAAAGTACCAAATGGGCAATCTCCTTAACTGCTAGCCAAAAGACCAAACTACTGATCAACATTATAGCCACAGTTTTCTCTAAATTTCATTTTCTCAATTTAAGAGTTTTTATTGTATTGTCAGACGAGGTGGGTGAGATTTATGAAGTCTCAGGGCAAAACAAACAAGAAGATAACAATCCAGTAAAACATGGTATTTGGCTCATACATGCATATGAGGTCAACTTATAAATGAACATCTTAAACAAGTCATAAAGAGGGTAGGATAGAATGTTGACAGATGAACACTATCATCTCAAAGCTTCTTTCCTTGAAGAAAGCAGCCACAACCATCTTAACATTTTCAAGCTAAATAAGCTTAAAATTGGCATTGTTTCTAACTGAAACAGACTTGCCTTCTCACGCTTCCCTTTCCACCGGTGCGAACCGCACCGGCCATCTTCATAAGCTTCTCCCGATTCATCTGCATAAATAAAGGCAAGGATAAGGAAATCATGACTCATACGCAGTAAGACTCATAACAAATAAATGATAATCATGATGAAAAACAAGTTAATATTTCTCAGTACATTATGTATTTTACTGGCACAACAATTGCCTACATGAGATAACTATGACAAAAACCAGGTTACTAATTCTCAGTCCATAATATTTCAAGAGTGTCAGATTCACAGCCCACACCCTACACATCAAGGAAAGGGTAATCAATACCACACATCAAATTCAATCAACATATGGTATTCGCAGTTGAAAAAAAGTGAAACCCAGTTTTAAGGGAATAATTATTTCAGCTGCAAAACCAAAACCAAGAAAATCTATAGGAAGCAGCACCTAGAAAGCCAAAAACAAAACATAGAAGCCACATCAAGGAATAATACAAAACAGATGAAAGGCTCACACACAAAACCACTGATGAGCCACTAAAATTAAAGCCTTCGTACTTGATAAACGGTGCTCCACAATGAAATCATAGCACTCAAAAAACAACTTAAAAATGTTCATGCTTCAAACATCCAAATGAACAAACCCAAAGTACAGATGCAAATAAAGCGAACCCAGATTATATTACATAGCGACGACATTTGGAAAAGCCCCCTCCAGATCAAAACCAAAAAATCAAATCAAGCAATTATTCTAACAAATACAATAGCAGTACGGAAAAAAAAGAAAAAAAAAAAAAGAGAGAGACTGAAAAAGTCATCCAATGGAAAATGGAAAAGAAACGAAAACTAAAATCGCTAAATATTTGATACCCAAGATGTAAAAAATGAAAAAGAAGAACCGAGTAGTTAGAGCTCACTGATCTGCCAACAGAAGCAGAAGTAATAGAAAATATGAATACCCTAGTACTGGAAGAGACGAAAATCAAAACGATGAAAATCCACACCTTTGAAATCACGTCAGAGAGAGAGAGAGGTCGGGAGAATAGGGTTTTACCTTTGCTAGGGTTTTGGGTGGGGATAAGATTTGGGAGGCGGAGAGAAAAGCTTCTCCTCAGACGGCGCTCTCAGGTTTTGGCGTTTGTTTACAGTAATAGCCGAATGGGGCGCTGGGGATATTTACAGTACATGCCACTGCTCTGATCCGACGGTCCAAATGAGAGTTGAAAAGTTCGATAGGGTTCTCGTTTATGATGCATAGCGGCTCAGTTGATTGGACCACAACATTTGGCCCTCCATCTGGGTCGTCCAACTGCTGAATAATTTTTTTATTTTTTGTAAGAACTGCTAAATAATTTTGGACAAAGAGTATTTTGGATATTTCTCGTTTTTATGTATATGAAAATATATTCATAAACATAAAATACATTTCTTAAATTTAAAACATGATATAAAAAAGTTGTTATATCTCAAGCATAAAACAAAACTAGAATATTGTCTTTCTATGAAATATGATGAAATTAGTCCTTACAATTTGTTTTGTTTTTAAGTTAAAAAAATATGTGAATAATGTTATTTAGGGTGCGCTTAGAATTACGATTTCATAGATAAAAAATGCGATTTTAAACTAAATCGTAAAAAATGAATTATTTGGGATTGAGTTTTTAAAAAATTACAATTTGAAAACATAGAATATCTGTGTTTTCAAATCACAGGTAAAGAGACGCTTTTTGAAAATGTGCAATTTTAAAGATTAAACTACGATTTTAAAGGCCAAACCGTATTTCTAAAAGTCATGTTTTTCACATATTTTAAAATTGTTATTTTTAAGTCACATTTTTTAAATCGCCTTAGTTGGCACTCTTTATTTGCTCATGTTACTAGTTGCATTATCATTAGTTTAGTCCTACTCAACTTAGATCTTTCCAATTAAATTCTTAGCAGTCACAAAAATTGCTCTCGTGAAAAAACTTAAGCTTCTCTAGAAACTCTAGTTTCTTCTTCTCTTTTCTTGCTTTGATCATCTTCTGCCATGGATCTCTCTCAACTAGACATGAACTCTCTTATAGCACAAACACAAGCCTTATCTTGGGAGGACCCTTCCTCTTAGTTGGAAACACTTCACTCGGAACATGTTCTTGCTGACCACCTTCCTCTTGTAGGTCGTGTAATATCACAAAAAATTCACAACAATCAAGCTGTCTACTCTTCTCTCACCAAAGCCTGGCCTTTTGCCATCCCTTTCTCCTTTGCAGTCTTAGGTCCAAACCTGTTCCTGCTCAAATTTTCCAAACAGGAGCATATCACTAAAATTCTAGACCAAACAACTTGGAATGTTAACGGCTCTCTCCTAGCTCTTCAGAAATGGTCCCCTGCTGCCACCATGGGAGAACTGTCCCTAAAAAATGTCCCCTTTTGGATTCAAATCCATGGCCTCCCACTCTGCAACATGTCTTCCAAGAATGCTATAGCCATAGGTAAAGGTTTGGGGAATCTGTTGAAAGTTGAAGATGCTAGTGGAGCTTCTACCACCTTTAGGAGCTATCTTAGAATTTTGGTGGAGATTGACTCTTTGAAACCACTTAAACCTGGCTTTCCTTTGGCTAGACCTAATGGTGCAACTTCCTAGGTGAGTCTCAAATATGAGAGGCTTGATGCTTATTGCACTGATTGTGGTTTGATTGGGCACAAACAAGTTTTCTACCAAGCTCCCTAAGCTGAGAGGTTTCCCGCTAGGTACAAAATTTCCCTTAAGGTTACCATATTCTCAAACCTCCTCTCTCCACCATCACCAGATACTCATGCTGATAGCTCTTCTTCACCATCTTCATCTGAGGCATTTGTTCATGGCCTGGAGTCTTCTCAGCTCCAAATTCCAAGCTCTACCCCCAATGCTAGGGGTGGGCAAATTAACCGTTACCGATTAACCGACCGATTACCGATATTAACCGAACCGATAATTAACCGACCGGTAATCGGTTAAAAAATTTATACCGGTAACCTTATCGGTTGGTAATCGATCGGTTAAAATTTTCTTATCGGTTAACCGATATAACCGATAATTATTTTTAATTTTTAATTTTTATACATAAGTTCATAATATTAATATAACTTATTACTTATTTAATAAATCTACTGAAACCAAAACGACGTCGTTTTGGTTTCAGCTATATAAGCCTCTCTTTCTCGGTTTCTCCTAAGTTCCCAACCCTAACCCCAAAAATCAAAATCCCGCACGGCCGCACCCTCAGGCCTCAGCAGCCCGTCGCCTCCCAGACCCTCAGCAGCCCGTCACCTCCCAGGTCGCAGACTCGCAGGTCCCATTCCTCTGACTCTCTGAGAGCTTCAAGATTCGTCATCCCCAGGTCACAATCGTAGGGAGCAGGTCTACGCCCCCTCTTCTTCTCACCAACACCACTCTGCTCCATCTACTTCCTCTGCTACTTCTCACTGAAGGTCTGAGTCGCAAATTTTTGAGGTTTTCTTTGTTTTTTTTTTCGATCTTTTGTGCTTTAGGCCGATTTTCACCCTGACCCATTTGAGCTTCTGATTTTCGGTGAAATGGGTTTCTGATCATCTCCTCCACATACCAACCTGTGCTTCCCCTTCTCATGGGTTATTGTGCCTGAGAAAGCAGTTCCTTGTAGCTTCCCAGATTCACAGACAAGAGTCTGTTGGTGGCGGAGCCATCTTCATCTGGGCATTGAATAAGGTAATTCTCATCAGCTCAAAATTCCCATGTGATCATTCATTGGGTTTTTTTTTTTTTTTTTTTCTAGTAAAATTGTATCCTTTTCTCACAGATTGATCATTCCAATGTGAATTTATTCAGTTTCTTATGCATGTAATCCAATCCAGTTGGAATTTATGGTCGGTTTTTATCTAATCAATCGCATTCAGTTTTATGTTTTGGTAAATGATCAATCTGAAACTGAAATCACCAATGTATGTGAATTATTCTTGCTGTAAATCGATCCGTATTCACGTTGTAGATTAGCTATAGGGTAATTGGAAGTAGGAATTGATCTCGAAAATGGGTTATTTTAATTCTCCATTTTCTGTACTTTTATTAGGCAAATAGTTTTATATGCTTTCCGATATGCTTAAAGTTTTAGTCTTCCCAGTTACCAATTTTTTCCCCCTTATTTCAGTCCTTGAATCTCTTTGCATTTAGGGTTTTCATTTAGGAATTCACAATTTATGCTGCAACTATGTTACTAAAATGCCCTACTTTTCCACATGTAGGTGATAAAACTCAAATAACCTTATACCATTTATTCATTGTTCTAACTTCTAATTATTTGATTAAATTATTTTTACTAATCCTTTAAAAATTTCATTGTGGTAGAAATTCTATCTAATTCCTTCACATTTGATGAATGACGAGTATTAAAAGGCTTGACGCTTGATGGATGAACTTTACAGGGTAAGTTTTTTGCATCTTATTTTTTTCTTGATATTTATTTCTTTCTCTTTAATATTAATCACTAATAGCGATTCAATATATTTATGTTTTGATTTGTTGGTTTATTGAAGGAAGCAAATTTAAGGAGTTGAAGAATGAAGATAATCCATGTTTGAGGTGGATCCTGAAAATTATTGTGTAACCGCATTTATGTTTGTCACTTATCAGTTTATCCATGGACCATGTTGATCACTATCTAGTATTCTAGTCTATCTTTATGTTTTCTTTCTACTATATTTGTAATTTGTGTAATCGGTGTTGCTCTTTATGTGGGTTTAACTTATTTTCCTTTTTCTAAGTGACTTACTAACTTAGTTGATACTTTATTTATTGTTCGTGGATGGATTTTATTTTGGGTTTGGGTAGGTTTGATTTCTTTCCTTGAAAATTGAATCTTGTTGTTGTGTGATTTCTTTGGCTGTGTGGGAATGAATGATTTCTTTGGCTGTGTGGGAAAATTGAAAATTGATTTCTTTGGCTGTGTGGGAAGATTGAAAATTGATTTCTTTGGCTGTGTGGGAATGAATGTCCAGATTGCACTTCTCCTTCCCAAAAAAATCCCCATCTGGCCATCCCCATCCCTTGCATTTGGGATGACTATTAGACTATGTAATGGGCCTATATAATGACTTTGAAATCAAACAATATGGAAATAAAAAAAAAGCCCAAATAAAAATCAGTTTCAGCTTAAACCAAAAAAAAAAAAAGCCCAAAAGCGAAAAAGCCCACAAAAACCGGTTTAACCTACCGGTTTAACCGTTAACCGATATAACCGATAATTTTCGGTTAAACGGCTTATCGGTCGGTTAACGGTTAAAAATCGGTTAACCAATAGGCTATCGGTCGGTAATCAGTAACCCTATTAACCGGACCGATATGACCGATACCCACCCCTACCCAATGCTATCCACTGCAAAACCACCCTCTATCCCTCAACCAGTCAGACTTCCCACTTAGCTCAGATTGCTCAAACCCCCTCACAAACGGTTTTGCATTCCCAAGAAGTCAGTCTACCCACCTCACTTGCAGCCGCAACAAAAGTCTTCTCTCTACACATCCCATTAAATGCCATGTCTTTGTATCAAAAACCTACCCAACTATTTTCTAGCCAATCTTTAGAATCCAACCAACCTCATGTCCCCTCCTCTATGGACTTATTACCTTCTGGCCCATCATTCCCCATCTAGATTTCTCAAGCCCAAATTTCCCAGCCCATACCTGATCAAATGACTTCCCCATGCCCAACTGAAATACCTGTCACTCCTTCTCCTGCCAAAAAACCCTTTGCCAACAAAAAGTCCCCCTACAACACTCGTCCACCTAAAAAACCTTACTCACCCCCCTCAGACACCACCTCTCTTACTCCTACCTCACCTCAATCCCCCTCATCTCAAACCACCAAAAAAAGACCAAGAAACACCAATCAAACCTCCTCCTCTAAGAAAGGACCTGGTTCAAACATTGTTATCTTACCTTCACCAGCTCAAATTCCTGATCCCTGCATTTCCTTTTCCCCAGGTTCCTCTAGAAAAACCCTTGCTAGAGCATTGTTCAAAGCAGCTCGAAAAGGAAAAAACAAACTCTGCAGTGGGGGCTGCTAAATCTGTTTCCAACTTTGAGGGAGGCTATGTCAAGCCTCCCCAGCAGACATGAAAATCCTATCCTAGAACTATAGAGGGCTCTCTAGGCCTTCTGCAGTTCGAAGTCTCAAGGTTTTGATCAGTGATCAATCCCCTGAAATTCTTTTCCTTTTTGAAACTAAGGCCTTGTTTGTTAACTTACACCCCATTACAATACATTCCCCCACATTCCACCACACTGTTCACTTCATTTTTTCTCCACAAAATATATCAAATCACTCACTTCTTATATCACATCATTTACTATTCAAATAAAAAAATACTACAAAACAAATTTTTCCACTTTCCAATACCACCTTTTCATTTTCCCATACCAATCATTTATTATTATTTTTAATCCATGAACAGTGCATTGTTATTCTTTGTTGGGGAATGTGATGAAGTTTATCAAACACCCTCTAAATCCCCTCCCCACCAAGTCTCTGTTATTTTCAATAGACTTGGTTTCTTTCTTATGACTCAATCTGCTTCTTGTGGTACTAGTGGTGGCCTTGTGCTTGCCTGGAGACTTGGTATTGATCTTGCCTGTTTCATTACCAACAAAAACCATATTGCTGCTTGGTGCTATTCTGACCCTCCCCACTCCCCTTGGATTCTCTCTTGTGTCTATGGCCCCCCTGACAGAAGAGAGAAGCAGGCTTTCTAGGATGCTTTCACCTCTGTTGGTGAAAATTTTGCTGCTCCCTAGATGTGCATTGGTGATCTTAATTCTGTTTTGTCTCAAGCTGATAAATTGGGTGGCAGACCTGTTGTCAACTCTGGTTGTTGCAGCTTTAGAAATTTTGTTGATCAGATGGGGTTGATTGATCTTGGATTTGCTGGAAATCCTTACACCTGGTGTAACAATAGGTAGGGAGGTGCAACCATCAAAGAGAGACTTGACAAAGGCCTAGCTGCCTCAAACTGGATCCTTCTCCACCCTGATTACTCCCTCCTTCATATCCCTGCTTTCAACTCTGACCACAACCCTATTTTCCTAAACACAAATAACCATTCCTTCTACCTTCCTAGACCTTTCAGGTTTGAGGAATTCTGGACTAAAGATCTCTCATGTGGTAAACTCATAGCTACTGCATGGAATTCTCTTGTTCTTGGCAACCCCTTCATCTATCTCCCAAAAAAGCTTAACCTCACCAAAACTGCCCTATTGAAATGGAATGCCTCTCATTTTGGTAATATCCAAAGGAATATCAAGGCTAATCTTCTGCAGCTTGATCAAACTCAGAACTCTCCCCTTTGTCCTGCTGCTTTTGACAAAGAGACTCAGTTGAAGCTTGAGTTGGAAAAGCTTCTCATTCATGAAGAAACTCTTTGGCGTTCAAAGTCTTAAAGAGACTTGGTTGACTTGAAAGGATCTCAACACCAGGTACTTCCACCTTTCAACTCCCATCAAAAGAAGATCAAATGATATTAACTTCCTGAAACTTTATTCTGAAGTTTGGGTCTCCTCTAGGGCTGATATTGGTTCTAACCTCTCTGAACATTTCACCAACCTTTTCTCTACCTCAAATCCTACCATAGACATAGATATGTTGGATCTTTTCACTCAAGTGATCGCTGAGGAAGATAACACAGCCCTCTGCATCATTCCTTTTAATCTGGAGATCTTTCAAACTTTAACCAGCATTGGATCCTCTAAAGCTCTTGGCCCTGATGGCTATACTGCTCTCTTTTTCAAACAATACTGGGATATTGTGAAAGATGATGTGCTAAATTTTGTTTGGAACTTCTTCAGAAATAACCATCTTCCTAGAGAGCTGAACCATACCTTTCTTGCCCTCATTCCAAAGACTAGTGGATCTCACTTTGCACATCAATTTAGACCCAGTAGTCTTTGTAATATTGCCTATAAAATCATCTCCAAGATCCTTGCTAGTAGACTAAAACCTCTTCTCCATAAATCATTTCTCCCTGCCACTTAGCTTTCATTTCCAACAGAAACATACAAGATAACTCAATCTTGGCTCATGAACTCCTTCATTCTTTTAAGAACAAGAAAGGAAAAGGAGGGTTTATGTTTCTCAAAATGGACATGGAGAAGGCCTTTGATAGAATGAAGTGGTCATTTCTTATTGCTATCATGGAAAAAATTGGTTTTAGCCCTATTTGGATAGCCTGGATCCAAGCCTGCATCACTTCTCCTACTTTCTCTATCCTTTTGAATGGCAGCCCTTATGGTTTCATATCTCCTCAAAGAAGCCTGAGACAATGGGGTCCTCTTTCCCCTTTTCTCTTCATCCTTGGTTCTGAAGTTTTTTCCAGGCTTATGTTTAGAAAAGAGAGAAATGGTTCCATCAAAGGTCTCAAAATCTTTAGAAATAACCTTGTTATACATCACTTGCTGTTTGCTGATGACTTACTGATTTTTGGTAGAGCCAATTTCTCTTAAGCTAGTTGCATTAAATCTTGTCTTGAGAAGTATTGTAAATGGTTTGGCCAATCTATAAATACTTCCAAATCCTCTATCAAATTCAGCAAAAACACTAAGCCCTCAAACATCTATTCTATCNCCCCCCCCCCCCCCCCCCCAAACCTTTTATCTAGGCCTCCCCAGTCTGATGGGAAAGTCTAAGAGTGGTGCATTTTAGTATATTCTTGATAAGGTGCTAAATAGGATTGATGGATGGAGAGCCAAAACATTTTCCCAAGTTGGCAGACTTGTTTTCCTCAAATTTGTGGCTGCCACTATCCCCTTCTATGCAATGAGTACTTTTCTGTTTCCAAACAATCTGTGCACCATCCTTGACAGATGCTTCAAGAATTTTTGGTGGGGTTTCTCACCCAACAAAACCAGAAATATAACTTTCAAATCTTGGGATTCCATTTGCCTGCCTAAAGAGCTAGGGGGTCTTGGTATTAGAAAAATGAGAGAGGTCAACCTAGCCCTCATTTCCAAGCTAGTTGGAATCTCCTTTGCAATGCAGATATGATGTGGGTTTCTCAGCTTAGAGGTAAGTATCTCCTCTCTAATTCTTTTCTTTCCCCCATCCCTTTCTTCTTCCTCTTGGCTATGGAAATGCATCTTAAAATCTCATTCTATCATCTCTATAGGAGCCCGTTTTAAAATCAATAGCCGTTGTTCTCTCTCCATCTGGAGCTCTCCTTGGATTCCCTCCATTCCCTTTTTTTTTTTTCCTTTTCCCTCTTCTTTCCTGAATCATCCCCTCCTTGACCTCCTAGTCTCTGACCTCTTTCTTTTTTATCATACCTCTCCTCTGCTCTCTTGAAACTTTCTTATGCTATTTTACCTATTTGAACCCCATTGTGCTAGGGAAATTCTTAAGATCAGGATCCCCCTTACCTCCTCTAAAGATTATCTATGGACCGCTTCACCTACTGGCCTATTTACCACAAAGTGAGCTTATAACCTCATCTATAAACCAAGAACCTCAACTATCACCTCTCCTCTCCCTCCCCCAAAATGGAAGGCTATCTCTGGAAAATAGCTTGGGATTTAATCCCCTCCAAGGCTAGGATAAATGTTGTGTTCTCTCTCCCTTTTGCAGACTTAATCTGCCCTTTTATGCAATGTTGAAGAGGATTCCCTTCATCACATCTTCTTTAGATGCCCATTTGCTAGAGTTTCTTGGAGATCATCACACTGGCCTTTAGATTCTTTGAAATGGTCTGCTATTACTTTGCCCAACCGGATAAATGGTATTCTATCCCCTTTTCAATCTTTTGGCATTCCTTTAGTTGATACTCGTTTATTCCAAATATATGCTTCAGTTATCTGTGATATGTTATGGTTTTCTAGGAATCAAGCTTTACATAAAGGCATTCTCCCGGATATCTCAAAGTTTGCTGAAAAAATTATGAGTTTGTCTCTTGATCACTATGCAGCCTGGAACTCTATCTTCAGCCAATGAGAGAATTATGGTATGCTCCAAATGAAGGCTGCTACAAAGTGAATTTTGACTTTGCCTCTAGTGAGCTCTTCTCTGTCCAAGCTGCTGTCTGCAGAAATTCTCATGGAATCATTGTTAAAAGCTTGTATCAATTCACATCTCCTAGTTATGATGTCTATACTGAAGCTCAAGCAGCCCTCTTAGCTGCTTCTCTGTCCAGATCTTTGAAGCTTGGTAAGTTTCTTTTAGAAGGCATTTCCTCTTTTGTAATCTCCTATTTACAGCAACAATCCTTTGGTCTTGATAAACCTTTAGTTAGTTTAATTTCTAAAGTCTTTTTCCCTTATTCCCCCCTCCTTTCTTTGGGAGGCTAGGAAAGTAAACAGAAGTGCAAACTTATGTGCCCGTTATATGACACATTGGGCCACGGCTAGAGTCATTTTTTGCTGCATTCCCACTTTCTTTTCTCCTTTTTCCCCCCTCTCTCCATCCCCCTTTGTAGTGGTAAAGATCNAGTTATCTGTGATATGTTATGGTTTTCTAGGAATCAAGCTTTACATAAAGGCATTCTCCCGGATATCTCAAAGTTTGCTGAAAAAATTATGAGTTTGTCTCTTGATCACTATGCAGCCTGGAACACTATCTTCAGCCAATGAGAGAATTATGGTCTGCTCCGAATGAAGGCTGCTACGAAGTGAATTTTGACTTTGCCTCTAGTGAGCTCTTCTCTGTCCAAGCTGCTGTTTGCAGAAATTCTCATGGAATCATTGTTAAAAGCTTGTATCAATTCACATCTCCTAGTTATGATGTCTATACTGAAGCTCAAGCAGCCCTCTTAGCTGCTTCTCTGTCCAGATCTTTGAAGTATAACTGTTTCCAAAATACAAAGAAAATATAAAAATAGCTTTGAAAATAAGTTTTGTCCAGACCAAGTTGGCTATTTAGGGAGAAGTTAACGTAGCCCAAAATCTTTTGGGACAAAAAAAAAGAAGAGATAAATATTATAATTCTATCTAACATTCTTCCAACAAGATTAAAGTGGTACTCTAAATTAGTCTTCGAATTAAATGTTGTTAGGTGAAATAAAATCAAATGGTTTATTTAAAGTGTCATATCAACATTGTTGGCTCTTTCTTCTTCTGCGTCTTCTTCCTTTTTATTTTTTATTTTTTTATTTTTTTATTTTTTATGCAAAGCAGGAGAGAAGGAAGGGAAATTTCAAAGGTGGGTCTTTCCCACAATTGATCCTAACCGAAGGGAAAAAAGAACAAGTCATAGGAATACTTCCAAAGATTATGGTTGGAAGCGGCCCATTTAGCAAGTCGATGTGCTCTAAAGTTAGCACTACAGGAGGTCTTCACTGCTGTCCAAGTAGAAAAACCATGGAGCTGCGAGTGAATATCTCCAATGATTGGAGTAAAAGACCAATTAGTAAAAAGAGAAACCTTATTAATGGCTAGGATCACAATGAGGGAATCACCTTCAAGACAAAGAGAATGGCAGCCAAAATTGGAAGCAAATTGAACTGCCAACAAAGCAACCTGAGCTTTATCGACATTAACTTCAAACAAGGGCAATTTTTTGGACACAACGGCAATGATATTTCTGTCATGATCACTGAGAGTTGCATTCCTCTGTGAGGTCTCCACACCTCTTTTGTGAGGTCTTTCCACTTCCTTGTGAGGTGTCTCTACTATTTTTTATGGTAGTTCTCGAATGTGGTTTTTTTTTTTTGCCCAACCACAACTGTCCATTTGAGCCTTTCCCCATTCTTCTTATCATTTTGGCGTGGAATTGTCGAGGTATAGTTGGAGCCTCAACCATTTGAACCCTTCGATCCTTTTGTAGATCCTACAGACCAGACCTAATCTTCTTGTCTGAAACAAAAGTCCAGCCCATGCAATTCAATCTACTTTCAACCGTCTTGGTTACCCCTTTTTGCTTCAAGATCAACATTTTTGGCTTGAGCAGTAAGTACTAAGGCCAATCGTGATGCTTTGTTCTCCTTAAGCCACTTGTTCTAGTGATGAGTTTCGGTTTGTGTTAAATAGGAGATATGATTTGAGGTAAATGATCTTGCTTTGATCAATTGCTCGAGGAGATGTAGACTATGGCACATGGCCATGCTTTGACCAATTGCCCTAATAAGATATCATATGGGGTATAAGGTTGTGTTATGGTCAATTTCATGATGAAATACAATTGGATTATATGGTTGTGCTTTAACCAGTTATTTAGTAAGACATAATCTAAAGTATATAGTCATGCTTTGATTAATTGTCCAATGTAATGTAATTTGGGCTACATGGTCATGCTCTACCGATTTCCCAACATAATATAGTTTGGGTTATATGGTCATGCTCTGACCAATTTCCCAATAAGATATAATTTGGAGTATATGACCATGATCTAACCAATTGCCCAATGAAATGTAATATGAGGCAGTAACCTCCAATGGCAGTGCTTTGTTGACTTGATCGGGAAACCTTTCATCATAGCAAAGCGATTGTGTTGTAGACCCTCAGCCTTAGCATTTTGGATAAGTCATGGGCGTTTTTAATAGCATTCAACATGTGTTCACCATCAACATGCATAGGTTACAGATCTTCACCAACCAGTCAATGCAGCAAAAACAAGCATCTTTCCTTGTTTATTTTTTCTTGTTTTTGTTGTTTTCTTTAGTAGTTTTTGTTGTTGTGCTCTCCAACCAAACCAGGAGCTCCAACCTCCTTCATCCTCTCCGCTCAACCTTCAGTTTGCCCCTATCCATTCACCATTGTGCTATGCTGCTTACCTTCTCCTTGAAACTGGTTTGGTTTTTAGATCTAGTCTCTTTGGTCAATTTTCCCCTTCACGCGCTAGTCCATCATGATCCTCGACCTCTCAGCTTCCTAATGCCACCTCCATCTACTTGATTTGACCACCATATGCTGGCACGTAGGCCTCACTCTCTGGCACGTATTTCTCACATGCTAGCTAGTGTTCACTGATCTCTATGCCCAACCGTTGATACTATTTACTGGTCTTTTTATTGTTTTCCTATTGTATTTCTTATGTATATTTTGTAGCTTTATTTGTATTTTGTTGCTTTTGTATTTTGTGGGTTACTATCTCCTAGCTTTTTAGTGGTTAGACGCTTTAATGGAGACTTTTGTAACTAAATTTGTGTTGGTACCTCTCTTCTATAGTCTCGGATTGAGACTCTAACGATGCTTCTACCTCAACCTCCTTCTAGTGATTGTCATTGTTTACAAGTAAGGGTTCAAATAGGTGTGTCTTAATATGTGCCCTTTTTGCTTCTATAACCATCATGTGCGGCCTTTTGAGAGGATCGGGTCACTTGTTTGACCCATTTCCTACCCTATGTAATTATTTCGTACTGTTTTAGCTTGTTTTTGGTCTATTGTTAGGGAATCCAACCTTTTTTCGTTTTTAAGATCGTTCACTCTCTCTTTCTTTCAGACCAAGAGTGGAAACAATCATTCACTGTAGCTATTTCTTTATTCAGTTAGAAAAAAAAAAAAGTGTATGTTCTACATTGACCGTGTTTAGCATTGATGGTGTGATGGGACCCTTTTTTCTTTGGAATTGATGCCATAGTGTTGGTTAGACTAGGCCTTTTCTCTAGAGCAAATGTTAGGTGCTCTCCCGGTGTCTTCCTAATCCTAAGTAAAAATTATTATTATTTTTATAAAAACAAAATTAAACTAGCCCCACCTGGTTTATCTCTCTCATCTAGTTCTCCAAAATCCCGGTTTAATATTCTCTACGCTGCCCTTCTTCCCTATTATTAAAATTTTAGGTCAATTATCTCACTCTCATCCAGTACTTTCTCTTTATCGCTGAAAATGATCCACTGTCATCGTCTCTATCGGGATCCATCGGAGTAGAGACACCGAAGAATATCCATTGCCATTGTTGTTGTTGGGATCCACCGGAGAAGATTATCGTCTCTAACACCAAATGGGATCCACTAAAGAATGTTATCGCTGTCGAGATCCATAGGAGAAACCCCATTTGGGGTTGACTTATGGAATTTGAAAACATTTTTTTGTGCATTGGAACTCAACCCTACGTATATTTGGGTTTGACTTTGTTCGTGGTGCTTGTTCTCCGCTTCTCTCTTTCTCTATCCCTATTTAAATTATGAAGTGGGTGTATAACCATTGTTGCTTTTATGTACTATTTGTTGTTATTTGCGGATATTAGTTTCTCAAATAGTCAGATAGATTTACCATTCATATAGCTTGTTCATGGTTCAGTTCAAGCAGGTGCAATGGGTAACTGCTCATGAATCTAGTCATCATCGGAGAAAATGTATAATTATTTAGTAAAAGAACAACTTAAACAATAGATATGTTTTACAAACATTTCAATTCAAGCAGTACTTAAGATTGATTGGATTAGTTTAATCCACTTGATTTATTTTAAACATGTTGGAGCCATACATGAGGCTAAGTAGCCCTAGAGATTGAAAGAATTTGCAAGGTATACATTTCAGGATCTAGTTTCATAGACAATTTATATGATGCCAAATCGAGTGTAGTGCATGTGCAAATTTTAATTATGGTTTCTAAAAGACTTCTTAGTTTGTGGTCATGGTCTTGATTACCTTATTTCAATAAGGAAACAAAGTATTGGTATATCATATATTGCCACTCTAAAAAATATAGATACAATGATTTTTAATCTAAAAGTTAATCTTGGCTACATAGTGGGGGTATTCTTTTCCAGCCTATAAACATTTTGTCTCATAGGTTGAACCAAAGACCTACTCCATATTTAGTATTTATTTGATTGTTTTCATGTGAGAAGTTTGTTTGTATCTTGAATTTGATGTCATTATTTTAGTTGATTGGTTGTCATACAATTGTATATATAAAGATCCTCCAGTATAATTTTGTACTTTGTTTGTAGAATGATCGGGATTAGGATGTAATTTTTTTTAAGTGGATTAAAGATCCTCCAATGTGCCAGTATGGTGAACGGTTGTTGAAGTGAATGAAAGAGAGACATAAGTGGCTAGTGGATGAAAAATAAGTGGTTAAAGGCTACAACTGCAAAGAGTGCAGTTGGTGATTGAAAAAGAAAATTATCAATAGACGAAAAAATATTATCAAATTGCATTAGTTTCAGTGTTTTTTTTTTTTTGGTTTATAGCATTATATGTAACTAGGATATATAGGGTTTTGATATCTTTTGTACGCATTTTTGATAGTAGCACCAAAATGGCATGTCTACACAAGATGACTTTTGTCATATATATATATATATAAAAGCCAAGTTTTTACGTAGAGAGTGCTTAGAATTGCGACACGTGTCCATGTTTTTTAATGCAAATGAATGAAAATGTATGTTTAGATAGCCTTTTAGTGAGACAATTAAAACATAGATGTTTTATTTGTAATGCATTGAATTGTTCTAATGATGAAAATAAAAGGTTTTCAAATTGTCTCTTTATCTAATTTTCTTTTCATCTTCTCTTACTTATGTTTATATCTCAATGTGAGACAATTAGAATGTATAGGTTTTATTTGTAATATATTTAATTGTCTTAATCAAGAAAACAAAAGGTTCACAAATTATCAGTCTCCTTATTTTTCTTTTTATCTTCTCTTACTTTATCTTTATATTATTTGTAATGCATTTAAGATACTTGTTTATTTCCTCGAAGCAATTATGTACCGGATGGGGTTTGGGCGGAAATGGATTGAAATGATTATGATGTGCGTGAAGTCGGCCAATTTTGAGATACTTGTTAACGGGATCCCTACGGGTCGGATTTATCCTTCACGGGGAATCCGACAGGGGGATCCTATCTCACCTTATTTGTTTTTGTTGTGTGCAGAGGCTCTTAGTATGCTCTTGACCAAAGCGGACCGAAGCAGTGAATTAACTGGTGTTCTTACGTCTAAAAAGGGGCCCAGGTTAAATCACCTCTTCTTCGCCGACGACAGCCTCCTTTTTTGCAAGGCCACTCCTTATCACTGGCGGAAATTAACAATACTCCTAAACTCTTATGAGAAGGCTTCGGGTCAGCGGCTAAATCAAGCTAAGACATCCATTTTCTTCAGCCGCAATACACCCACAGATGGGCAACAGGAGATCTTGAGGATGGCCGGAATCCCAAGCACACAAAGATACGACAAATATCTAGGGTTGCCAGCATTAGTGGGGAGATCACAGAACCAAGCATTCAAGAGCATTAAGGAAAGAATTTGGAAACGATTGAGGGATTGGAAACTCAAGTTCCTCTTGCAAGCCGGAAAGGAGATTTTATTAAAAGCTGTAATTCAAGCCATACCAACCTATAGTATGAGCATCTTCCTACTTCCAAAGGGTTTGTGTGCCGACATTAACTCATTGATGCAAAAAATTTGGTGGGGACACCAAGAGAAAGACACACGAATACATTAGATGAGTTGGAGTCGGATGGGAGTATCCAAAGATCGCGGGGGTATGGGATTCCATGATTTGGTGAGTTTCAATAAGGTGCTTTTGGTGAAACAATGTTGGCGTCTATTGAAGTCACCCGAGAGCTTGACGGCACGAATAATTAAAGCCAAATACTACCAAAATAGCTCTTTCTTGGAGTCAAAATTAGGATCCAAACCTTCATTTGCATGGAGGAGTATACAAGGAGCCAAGGATCTTTTGGAGGAGGGCTTATTTTGGAGAATTGGCAATGCACAAAGGGTGAGCATTTGGGGCGATAGTTGGATTCCCCAACATTCTACTTATCGCATTCAATCCGCCCCAAAGGTATTGGATCCAACATGCAAGGTGAAAGAACTGATAAATTGGGAAAATATGTGGTGGGATCAGACTATATTGGAAAACCTCTTTACGGAGGAGGAAATGGCTATAATTAAAACAATCCCAATTAGCCGGGTGAACCAGCCGGATGTGCAGCTTTGGCAACGTACAAGCTCAGGGGAATTTTCGGTGAAAAGTGCATATCATTTGGCAAAAGAGTTGGAAGGGAGAAATATGCCAGAAAGCTCGAAACAGGCAGGGGAAAGCACTATTTGGAAGAAAATTTGGAATTTACAAATGTCACATACAGCTAAGAACTTTTTATGGAGAGCTTGCCAGAACCTACTACCTACCAAGGACAATTTGCTGAGAAAAAAGGTAGTAGATGAACCTTACTGCCCCATCTGCAAAGAAGAACTCGAGACTGTCTTTCATGCTCTTTGGGGTTGCCCAGCAGCAAGTGACGTGTGGGGATGTAGCAAGGTGATTTTTCAAAAATGTGGAAAGTTAGGTGATGATTTCCGGTTGTTGGCAGAGTTTATCTTTGCTAGATGTGGGAAGGAAGATACAATTCGTTTTATACTACTTGCTCGACAGATATGGATGAGAAGGAATAAGTGGGTCCACGAGGGGCTATTCATTAACCCAAATACTATATTGCAGGAGACGGAGATATATATGACAGAATATGCAGTGGCGAATGAGAAAGACATCCATGCAGGGAACGTGAACAATAACAGTCCAGAAACGAAGTGGACTGCACCTCCCCGTGGATGGCACAAGGCCAACTGGGATGTGGCAATTGATAAAGCTCGAGGCAGAACGGGCATAGGAGTGATAATACGAGACGAGCAGGGGGCAGTTGCTGTGGCAATGAGCAAGACTGAGCTTGGGTGTTTTGAACCGACAACAGGTGAAACCATGGCTCTGTTTCAAGCAGCCAACCTTTGTCGAGATATGGGCATTCCACAGGTAAGGTTGGAAGGAGATGCAAAAATTATTGTGGATGCTTTGAACTCAAATATGAATCCATGGAGCCTTTATGGACATATAGTGGAAGACACACGGTGCATGTTGCTCTCAATTCCAAGATGGAAATGTGTTTTTGTACACCGTGAAGCTAATGAGGCGGCTCATCGACTTGCTAAGGAAGCTAATGTCAATGTCAATGATAAGATTTGGAGGGATCAACCCCAGATTGTATTAGAGATGTTGTATTGAAGGAACTTATAGATCCTTCTTTTTGATTGTGGTTGGAGTGTTTATACTCCATCTCTGATCTTTTTAATCAATGAGATATACCTTTTTTCCAAAAAAAAAAAAAAA
>CM017327.1:25223093-25250243 GCA_006937295.1 Carpinus fangiana
GTTTTCTAAAAAAAATGAAAAAACAATTCTTTTAAATAAAAATTTCCATTAATTTTTTTTTTAAAAAAAAAAATCGTTCTTTTTAAATTGAAAATTTTCGTTTTTAATTTTTTTTTTTTTAGTTTATAGTGGTATTTTTGTCTTATTGAGAAATATATAGGGGGATTTTATTATTTTTGCTAGCTTTAAGGGGGACATTGACAATATTTTAATAGTTTAGGGGGGACATTGTCACAATTGAAAGTTTGGGGGGGGACATTGTCAATTGAGTGGTAGTTTGAAGGGGGAATATGGACTTTACCCATATATTTAATTGTCTTAATCAAGAAAACAAGAGGTTAACAAATTCTCCATCTCTCTCTCTCTCTATATTTTTCCTTTTATCTTCTCTTGCTTTCTCTTTATATCTCAACGTGAGACAATTAAAATGTAAGGGTTTTATTTAGAATGCATTTAATTGATATCTTAATGAAAAAGACAAAAGGTTCCTAAATTCTCTCTTTCTCTCTGTTTTTTTTTTTTTTTTTCTTCTCTTACTTTCTATTTATATCTCAATGTTCTTTTGTAAATTTCACACTCAATTAAGGAAAAAGACAAGAGAGAGGGAGAGAGAGAGTGTCCAATCGTTTTTTTTTTTTTCTGAAAGAAATATATACTTTTCATTTAGAATCAAAGAGCCAGAGCAAAATGCTCTAGCAGAATAGTCTCACGAATACATTCGGGGGGGGGGTACATCCCTCCATTCACAATCTTGAGTCTGTTTCACAACATATTGGGCAAATAAGTGAGCTACCTGATTTCCCTCCCTTTTTACAAAGGTTAGATTCCATTGGTGAAAATCCCGTAACTCCCATTTGATATCTTCAATGAGGTGCCCCATTCCACTGCTGTCCACACCATCAGAGTGTACTAAGTCTATGACAGACTTTGCATCCCCCTCAAAGTGCACCCTTAAGAATCCCATCTCCTTGCACAAACAGATAGCCTGGAGAAGTGCCATCGCTTCAGTTGTTGCCAGAGCAAGACACCAGTCCCGAACTGCTCCTTTCGCCGCTAGCATGAGACCCTACGAATTTCGTACCATAGCTCCAAGACCTAGACGTCGTTGCTGTTTATTAATGGCAGCATCACAGTTAACCTTCACCCATCCCACATCTGGCGCACTCCAGTAGACAGGGACGTCCTCCAAATGTGAGCTTTGGGTTTGGGTGTCCATCACATTAGCCAAGCTGATTCTGACAATGCCTTCTCCATTTGCTGCATTAGAGTTCTCGGATGTGTCAGCCCTCCTCCATGAATGAAGTCATTCCTCCTTAGCCACAAGCGTCGGGCCACACCAGAAAATTGTTGCAGCTTCTCTTGGTTGCATCGTTCAAACATCCACTTCAGTAGCTGCATAAAACTCATCCCCTGGAAGATGCATTTTTGGAGCTTTATATTCCCCATTGCCCATACATCCTTTGCTGATTCGCACCACCATTAAATGTGGAGCCCCGTTTCCACCTCTAACCCACAAACCGGGTAGAGAGGTTCCCTTATAATTTTCTTTTTGTGGAGGTTTTCTTGGGTTGGGAGAATGTCATGACACGCCCACCATAAAAAAATTTTCTCCACATTTGGCACTGGTAACGCCCATAACCGCTTCCAAAAATCACAGCCACCCCTAGTAGAGGACCCAGTTGCAATCTTCCGGCCTTCCACCTCTTTTAGCATATGATATGCGCTTTTCATCGAGAAAACCCCATTCTTTGTACCCCTCCATATAAGCATATCCTCTTGATTGGTAGAGCTAAGAGGAATTTCTTTAATTTTCTCCACCTCGTCATTGGAAAAAAGGAACTCCAATAGAGGAAAATTCCACCATTTAGAGTTTGTATCAACAAGATCACAAATCTTTGCATCCGGATCCAAGAGTGTTGGAGGGGAGAAAATTTTGAAGGTAGACGAGTTTGGGACCCACCTATCCTTCCAAATCTAGACCGATTTACCATTGCCCACTCTCCATATCAAGCCCTCCTTGAGTAAATCACAAGAGACGTGGATACTTCGCCATGCAAAGGAGGATCGCCTTCCAATTTCAGCCTCCAAGGTAGTATATTTCCTTCATAATCTGAGCAACAAGACTTTCCAGTTGATGCCATAGCCTCCAACTTTGTTTTGCCAAAAGGGCCTTGTTAAAAAGTGTGAAATCTTGAAACCCCATCCCCCCAGCCTCTTTTGACAAACCCATATTCTCCCAACTCATCCAATTAACCTGATGATTATTTTCTTTGTGGCCCACTAGAATTTATGCATTTGGGAATTTATCTCCTTACAAAGTGCCCTTGGTAAAAGGAATACGTTCATGCAATAAGTTGGAATTGCTTGAATCACCGCCTTGAGCAAGATCTCCTTGCCCGCCTGAGATAAGAATTTCAGCTTCCAATCCTGAAGCCTCTTCTATACTTTGTCAATGATACTTTTGAAAGCTGCCACCCGTGATTTTCCAACCAACGCTGGGAGTCCCAAATAGGTATCATATCGCCGAGAAGATGGAATTCCTGCAACCTCCAAAATTTTCCCCTTGTCCTCCAAAGACGTGTTCTTGCTAAAAAAAATGGAAGTCTTATTAGCATTGAGTCTTTGGCCCGAAGCATTTTCGTATAACTGCAATATATATGTAAGGTGATCCCATTGAGCCATATTAGCTCGACAAAAAAGGAGACTATCGTCCACAAAAAATAGGTGGCTAATTCACGGACCCCTTCTCGACGTAGGAACTCCCGTCAAAGTCCCGTCCACATTTGCTTTTTCCAACAAAGCCCCCAAAGCCTCAGCACAAAGAAGAAAAAGATATGGAGATATTGGATCCCCTTGCCTTAATCCACTCCGTGGTTTGATGTTTCCACATGGTTTACCATTTACCACAACTGCATACTGAACTAAAGTAACACACATCATTATTAGTTTTATCCACCGTTCATCAAATCCCAACCGTCTCATAACCGCCTCAAGGAATCGCTATTCCACTCTATCGTAAGCCTTACTCATATTTAATTTGACCGCCATAAATCCCTTCTTCCCCTTCATTCTAGCGTGCATGGTATGGAGAGTCTCATATGCAGCTAGTACGTTATCAGTAATTAATCTCCTTGGAACAAAAGCACTTTGTATAGGAGATATAATATAAGGTAAAATTTTCTTCAATCTATTCGCAAGTACTTCAGATAGCAACTTATAAACGACATTGTAGAGGCTAATGGGTCTATAATCTGACACAGTAATGGAATTTTTCAATTTCGGGATAAGAGCAATGTGAGTCACATTTAAAAAATCAGGCAAAATACCAGTGTTGAGCGACCCAATGATTGCTGAACAAATATCTTCTCTTACTAAATTCCAATTTTTTTGAAAAAATTCAGTAGGAAAGCTGTCGGGGCCCAGAGCCTTAAGGGGAGCCATATTATAGAGCACAGACTGCACCTTCTTCCACCGTAAAAGGCTGCAACAATGAACTATTCATAGCCGCCGTAACTCGACAATTCACAGGTTGTTAAGCATGACATCATATTCCCTACACTTTCAGACGTAAACAAGCCAACAAAACAATTGACAAAAGCCAATTGTACCTCCTCCTCTGATGAACAATGTTTCCCATCAACATCAAAAATAGCATAAATAGTATTTGATTTCCTTCGATAATTGGCACATGCATGAAAATATTTCGTATTGTGATCCTCACTCCGTAGCCAATTAACTTTTGCTCTTTGTCGCCAGTTTAAGTATGATTTTTCTAGTAAAGGCTCCAATTCTTTTTGAACCTTTTGTCTCTGCACCTACCCCTTCATATTCGCACCCTTGGAGGACAAGAAGTCTTTTTTTTTAGATGGGCTATCTTCCTCTGCATGGCACCATCACATCCCCTCTACCAGAGACTAAAAGCCTCATTGCATTTGGATAAATTGGAACTAATATTGCTCCATGCACAGACCTCATTATTCTGTAGCCCCTAGGCATTTCGTAGGACTTCATCATAGCCATCATCACACCTCCATTTTGCCTCATATTGAAAACTTTTGTACCCACATTCGGCAGCACCATCCCCCAGTAAGTGCAAAATTAAAGGTGTATGATCGGAGCAATCAGTAATTTCTACCGCCAATTCCATGTCCAGGAATAAACCACGCCATGCTGAATTAGCCATTCCCCGATCTAAATGCTCCTTAGTAAAATCCAATTCATCCCAACAATTACTTGAGATCGGATAGTTCACAATTTTCAATTGCTTGCCGAAAAGCAAGCATTTGACTTTCCGATCATCTCCCTCCACCCCACTTCTCGGAACTTTCGACAATTTTATTAAAATCACCTATGCACACCCAAGGAGTTGAGTGAAGATGTGCAAGGTGTCGGAGTAAAGCCCAAGCTTCATTTCTTTTCGTTGCATCCGGGTGGCCATAGAAGCCAGTGAGCTTCCAAGGCGTATTACTTTCCGTTCTTTTAATCACGCCATTTATGTGATGTTGACTAAAATTCTGGATAGTAACACGTATCTCATTCCCCCAAAGTAATGCCATACCTCCACCTTTTCCCACACTATCAACCACAAACATCCTGGAAAATCCAAGTTTGCATTGTATGTTCTCCATTTTCTCTTTTCGTAGCTTGGTTTCCATTAAGAAAACCAAACTGGGCTTTTTTTGCTTCACCATCCGGCTAAGCTCTCTAACTGTCTGAAGGTTCCCACGCCCTCGACAGTTCCAGCTAATGATCTTCATTGCAGTCAACGGGGCTGCATCGCAGCCTCCGCCATCCCCGAACCAAAATTTTTTCCTCCCACATAACTTGTCTTCCATCCCTTCATCGCAGCGCCTACTTCGGTTGGTATAGTTTCCGTTTTTTTCTCCTCAATCCAACCACATACCATCTCTCCAGCCTCTTTTTTCCCCAGCATCTCCCCTCTTATTTGGGCTTTTTCTTTTTTTTGTTACAAGTTGCCTTTCCATTAGAACCCAGTCCCTTTTCTTTCATTGATTTTTCCACCTCAGAGATTAGTGGCCCCTTATATGTGCTTAGGCTTCTAGATAGTTCCCCTTGGCCCAACACATCCACTAGATTATGCAACATGTCTCCCTTGCCCAATCCCCTCTCATGCAACGTGCCAGCTGATTGAGGGCTATTAAAGCTCCCTTGATCACTTTCCATTCCAAGTCCCCCAAAATCTACCTCCATATTTGGGATCTTTCTAGTTGACGCACCATTATTATTTTTTGAAAAAACTTCCGTTATTTTCTGTTTCTTCGTATAGCCATAATCTCTAGATTCTCCTCCCAGATCTCCGATATATCCATAATTTTCATAGCCACCATTATGAGCTCACGGAAATCCCGCTCCCAGATTTTCGCCAGTGCCAGTCCCTTCGTTATCGGAATATCCACCTCCCCTTCCGTGAACACCCGAATTCTTACCTCCTCTTTCCCGTTAGGATGGACCTCCCTCATTTTGAGCAGCCGCTGTTGGGCCCCTCTGAGCATGTGGCCTGCTAAAGGTCCTCTCAGGTCGCCTTGGTGGAGATGCCGCCCTAAGCCGAGGTCCATATTGGTTATGCTCTTGCTGGTGCAGCCCACTCCGCTTTGGACATCCCATTTTTCCATGACTAATAACCCCGCATTGAAAGTAGAATTTTGGAAGACGTTCGTATTGAAACGTGATTCAGGTTACTGTTCCGTCAATGTTAATTTTCCTCCCCCTTGGGAGAGGTTTCTTTAGGTCCAAAAGTATCTTCACACGCAGGAATTTTCCCCACCCAATCCCTTCCGCATCCGTATCTACATGCTCCATGGTACCTATCGAGGCCCCAATTTTTTGACCGATTAATGAAAATCGGTTTTTTTTGGTCCGTATCTTCGCATCCTTTTTTTTTTTTTGTCTAATCGTTGTTTATCAATGAAAAATTATACTACAAATCTTTTCTTTTTTCTTTCTTTCTTTTTTTTTTTGCTAGAACATTTATTTTCCATTATATTAGTATTATCATTTTATATGTTTTCTTATCTTTATTTTTAGTGCTTATGTTCTTCCATTGTTGTTTTTGTCCCTTATACTTTTTTCCTATTTTATTTTTTATTCTTTTACTTTCTATTTATATCAATCAATTCCGGAAAAAGATGAGAGAGAGAGTTTCTATTCACTATTTCTCAATGAAAAATTATTCTAAATTATTTTTTATTTTTTTTTTGTATAACAGTTGTTTTCAATTTTCCAATAGCTGTTTCTCAAAAAATTATACAACAGAGCTTTTTTTTTTTTTTTTTTTTTTTTGGCTAGAATAGTTATTTTCAATTATATTAATTTTTTCATTTTTTCATTTTTTTTATCTTTATTTCCGGGGCTTATGTTCTTCCATTTTTGGTTTTTGACTCTTATTTTTTTTTCCTAATTTATATATTATTTTTTATTCAATTGATTACCTTTCTTTTGTAAATTTTACATTGAATTTAAGAAATAATAGTGAGAGAGTTTCTTTTCGTAGAAACTCAATTTTGTTTTTCAATATATTTCACACTCAATTTTCCAATCGTAGATTTTTTTTTTTTTCTTGTATGCGTTAAAATTAGTTTCTTTTACTTTTATCTATGTGAAGGATGGTTGAAAAAAAAATACATTTATTTTCCATTATATTAGTATTGTCATTTTATATGTTTTTTTTATCTTTATTTTCTGTGCTTATGTTCTTCCATTTTTGTTTTTGTCCCTTATATTTTTTTTTCTTTTTTATTCTTTTACTTTCTATTTATATCAATCAAGTCGGGAAAAGACAAGAGAGACAACTATAATTTTTCTTTATATTTTTTTTTTCCTATAATAGTTCTTTTTNAATTTTTTCAATATATTTCACTCAATTTTCTAATCGTAGATTTTTTTTTGTCTTTGTTTTCCTATAGGTCTTAAAATTAGTTTCTTTTACTTTTATATATGTGAAGGATGGTTGGAGAAAAAAAAAATCAATTTGATAAAACCTTTTCTTATATTTGTGGATTTCATTGGAATTGAGAAAAATATACCAACAAGGTAGTTCTTTTTTATTATATTAGTATTTTTTATTTGTTTATGTTTTTTTTGTCCTTAATTTCTATTCTAATTTATATATTATTTTTCATTAGAATTTTCTTATTTTTATTCAATACAAGTTACAAATTCTCTTTTGAAAATTTAATTGACTTTTGTTGTTTATTTTTGTTTTTGAGTATTTCAATATTTCTGCTATTGTTTTTTATCTTTTTCTTTTTTAAAAGAAAAATTAAACTACTAACATTCTTTTGTTTACAAAATTAGTAAATATAACTGTAATCAGATATCAACATGATCATATATTTTAGAATACTTCTTTATTTTTGTCAATGTAATGGTAAAATTGCTCAAAAAAATTGTTTATGAGGAAAAAGTTCAACTCCTGAAAGACAAAAGTTTACTATAATGAATTGTGTAGTGGAGGAGAAGTGGTATCATTGTTGGAATGTAATGTTAATCAATCATTTTCTATAATTGATTAATCTAGGTTTTATTTTGAATTATTTTCCCTTATATTTCATTTTAAATTACATATATGGGAACAGATATTTAACACGTTTCAATTTATAAGAACTAAAATTTATGAATTTTAAAATTGATTAGATATGTGGGTTTATGCTATTAAGCAAAACTATGGTTTAAAATGATCTTATGAACATTTGTTATTTGTTGTAGTTAATTCGTTAATTAAGAGAAGAAAATAAAATTTGTTGTTGATAACCTTTTAAAGACTTTTTGATTTAATTATATATATATGAAAAAAAAAACTCCGGCGCATAGCGCGGGCTCTAAGCTAGTTTCAAATAATGCATAAGTGTACCTCACTTCTACTTCTTTTTATTGTAATAAACATGATATGATACTTCTTTCATGTTTTTATTAACAACACCAAGCTCAATCATTTGATAAGTAGAAATTGCACATTCACTTCTAAGACAAGAGTTATTACAAGAAATAAGTTTCACAAACTCCTCATAAACTTTTTTGAACTTTACATTGATGTACACATCTTGAAACGTTTCTTTTAAATGATAGGGGTTAAACAAGGAATCGTATGATTAAAAGAATCAAAATCAAACATTGTCTCTTTCTCAACCATTTTACTCAAAGCACTATCAAATTGATAAACAAATTCCTTCAGTGTGGTTTGTGAGTGCACATAACTATCAAAAAATGAATTCAAACCTTCATTCCATTGCATAGTTTTCATTCCTGCTCAAAATGTATCTTTCATATATGTCGGCACCCAAAAAGTTCGATTACTATACAATCCATGTAACCATTCATTATCCTCAAGTTGACAAGTCTCAATTAGAAATTTCAAATTTTCTTCAAATTCTTCAAGGCTGTGTTTGGGGAAGGGTTAGACCCAAGGACCCAAAGTCCCAATTTTTTTTTTCTTCTCAAAATCAATATAAACATTCTTACTTTTTACATCACATCAATAATTTTTTATTATTATTCAAATAAAAAAATACTACAAAACAAATTTTTTCACTTTTTCATAAAAACATTCTCTTTTTTTTTTTTTTCACATCATTCAAATCTGCAACAGTACCGACCCACTCCTTTTTTCAAGCCCCTTCCCAAACACAACCTTAATTATCTAAGAATCAAGGGCACTTATAATGCCATTGAATTGAGCATGTGTTACAAACATTTTTAGTAGCTCTCTCATAATGTGCCACAAACAATATCTATTTCGAGTTATCTTCAGGAAAACTAGCTATTTCAATTACATTTTTCATAGCCTTGGCTTGATCCGTTATAATTGCATTTGGAGCTTTATCATTCATGCAACTTAACCAAGTATTAAACAAGCAGGCAAATGTTTATGTATCCTCATTTGATATTAGTCATGCCCTCAAAAGTATACTCTAGCCATGATTACTCTCACCTACAAGATGAGCAAATGGAATATCATATCTATTTGTCAAGTATGTCATGCTGAACGTAATGATGTCTTCAAAGAATTCATATGCTTACTTTGTGCCTTAGCCTAAAACATATTTTACAACCTACACTCATCATCTATGTCCATAATAGAAGTCATTATTCTACGTTTGTATTCTATCGAAATAGTCACTCAATGCTTGAGCGTCTCCTTTGCCAAACCAAAGTTCTCTTGCCTTATCAATAAAATTTCAACAATTTTTTTCTCCAAAATGAAGATTCTTATAACCCCTAACTCGCCCCGCCCCCTTCCCCTTCCAAATTCAAAAACTAAAGACTTAAAATTCTTTTTTGTATATATTCTAGCTATTATTTACAACCAGTCTCATTTTCACAGAAGAATTTATATTTTTATGGCACCTAAAACAACCTTGCTTTGTTTGGGCTTAAATCATGGTTATGCTTCAGCACAACCTTACTAAAAAACCATGTTCCCTCAACATATAACATTGCACAAATTCCGGCTTTACACTCCATTCTAATTATTTTTGGAATTGGCTTCATAACATCACTTTTGCCTTTTCTTGGTTTGCCTTGACGAATACATTCAATGATTATGTAATCAACACGATGACTTTTTTGTTTTTGTTTTTGTTTTTTTTTTGTTTTGACTCCACTTTTCAAAAACCAGCTCTCTTAGCATACTTTGTATAGTAGAAGTGAATTTCTTCTTAGAGCATCTCCAACAATGAATTGTTGTTTAGCTACTCAAAATACCACTTTTTTTCATTTTAGCTACTACTTTTTCATTACACACTCCAGCAAATAATCTATTTTAACTATCTATTTTAATTCAATATTATTTTATCATTTTTTTATTCTCCATCTCTCGTCTCTCTCTCCTCTCATTACTCTCTTTCACAGCAAAACCATATTCCCCCAATCTTTGGTCTCCCTTTCGCCCCAATCCCTGCAAAATTTCACACCAAGAATTCAACTCTCAAAATTTGTCCAGGCTGATCTGATCTTTTATGCCATTGCTGGGTATCGTATTCGGATTGGATAATTATCATCATCATCTACTTCTATCCAGCTCAAGCGATATATTTGTTCCCAAATAACCACAGGGGGTCAACACGCTTCCTCTATTGTCTTCCCTGAAAAACGTAACAAGGCCAAGGCTTGCTGATAATCCGGGCAGCAACGAGTCTGGGCAGCAGCGAGATCGGTGCTCCCACCCCAGTAACTCCTACTGATGATCCGGACAAAGCCAAGACCTTCGAGCACAGGATTGACATGGGAGGACTAGCAACTACAGGCAGGCGGAGATGAAAAGTCTGATTTGTTGGGATGTGTGGTCTTCTTGAGGGAGAATGGGAGAAAGAGAGAGAAGAAGAAGAAGAAGAAGATTAAAAAAAATGAAAAAAAAAGATAAAATATAATAAAATATCACTTAAAGTTGCTACAGTAGCTAAATTTAGGAATTTTCGTCATCCAGCAGATGCTGTAAAATAGCATTTTTCCTTACATATGCTACAGCAGTCTTTGATCTGCATTTTTCCTTACATATGCTAAAGTAGTCTTTTACATATGCTACAGTAGTCTTTGAAAGACTACTGTAGCATATGTAAGGAAAAAAGACTAATTACAGCATCTGCTGGACGACGAAAATTCTTAAATTTAGTTAAATAGTTAACTTATAGCATCCGTTGGAGATGCTCTCACGAACTAAACGTCATTAATTTATCTGGTTCTTTAATTTTATCATCATCATTTATCATTTCGTATAGTGCACCACTGTCATCTTTATCATCCTCATCTACTATCTCGTATAGTGCGCTATTGTCCACTTATCATCCAACTCTAAATCATAATAAAAAAAAATTAAATAAATAATACAAATTTTAAAGCTACAATTGGTGGGTCAAAGAAAAATAATTTGAAGCAAAATTATAACGCAGAAAAAAGAAAGTAAAAAGTATAACTAATTTCAAAGTCATCTTTGTTGGTTAATGCAACGTCATCTGGAATATATGTACACGAAGGTTCAAATTCATCCTCATTCTCCAAGTGTGAGCTTGAAAAGCCCATTTAGAATAATAAAAGTGGCAACAATGAGTATTGAAAAGGCAAGCAAAGATTCAAATAATGTTTGTTCCTTAAGAGCTATCATCTATGTAATTTTTATTTAAATTGAATATGTTTGTTAATGAAAACTAAGCTCAAAACAAAACAAAACACTGCTCAAAATAGAGCAAAACACTACTCATCAACTAATAATTATGTTTACAAACAAACAATGAACTACATGTCAAAACAAGAAGCAAATAAACTCAAGTAACTATCACGATTGTAAATGTAATATTCCAATTTCTACACAAAGCTTCATTATCTCTATAATATTGAAATCTACCCCTTGCCATAAACCTAGTTGTTGGGAATAAAACTACTCTAAATCCGGCCTAGCAGTCCTACTCCAAGTTGAATTTGAGTAGGAATTCGGGTCCAAATTAAACTCTTAGTACTCCTAAGCCAAGTTGAAGTATGAGACCTAATTCAGGTCTAACTCCACTTCTCTAGTTATAAATAAGCACATACGCTAGGTATAAACCTAAGACTCAAACAAACTTAAATATTGTGCTTTGTGCTTCACATTGATATTCTCCAAGAAACTCACTTTGGCATTAGAGTTTCCCTGATATAGATACCAACGGATCTTTTGATGCCCTTACTATTTTGCACCAGGAAGTACCAAGAATGTGAAAGGAAGATCAACAATGCCTTGAAGAACATGTAGTTCACCCAGTCCGAAAACTGTTCTAACACTAGTTACCATTTTGTTTTCATTTCTTCCATGTTCTCCATGAGCACAAATACCGAAACAATTAACAATTCAACTATTATATGCATTTACTATTTAGGGAGGAATTTCCAATCATTAGTATTGAGACTATGAGAGGAGCAAAAGATAAGCAATTTTGTTGATGTACACAATAAGCGTATTTGATGGAAAACAAATTTTTCAATAATGGAGTGGATAAAGTTATAAAGATTTAAGATTTTGGGGGAAAGAAAGGTGAACATGCTATAAGAAATCACGACTGAGATCATTATAAATTTGTATCAACATTGTTTGACTTGCTTGTAATAAGACATTTACTTTGCCCTAAAAAAATTTAATCTGAACATTCTCATTAATTTATTAAAGCAACAACTTTTTGAATGATTCAAGAACAAAAATATTTGGTCTAATTAGGGTTTTCTTTAGATAAAAAAAAAAAACCAAGGAGATTGAGTATGATGGTTTTCACCTTTATGTTTGTGTTGAATATCAACACCTTTAAGATTGATGACGACAGTTGATATTCTCTAGTGGATCCTGACAATGATGACGACGGTGAATATGCTCCGGTGGATCCCAACAGCGATGATGGCAGTGGATATTCTCATGTGTCTTTTCTCCGGTGGATCTCGACAGAAACAACGATAGTGGATTGTTTTCAGTGATAGAGAGAGAGTATTGGGTGAGAGTGAGATAATTGACCTAAAATTTTAATAATAGGGAAAGAGGGCAGCATAGAAAATATTAAATCGGGAGTTTGGAGAACCGGGTGAGAGATAAATCGGGTGGGGCCATTTAATATATATTTTTTAAAATAATTTTCACCTAAGATTAAGAGGACATGAGAGCATCTAACATTTCTGTTTTTTTTTTAGTGTGATAGGGTGTGGACTGCCTCAAACAACCCACCAAAGAAAATTAAAAAAAAAAAAAAAATCGTCAACATTTAGCCATATATAATCCAACAATGGTTACACATGACAAGTTGATTGAGGGTGTTTTAGAATTAGTCATATTGTAGTACGTGAGTCTTTCTTCAAATTTTTGCTGCTTTCTAGGACCATTGAAAAGATTTCACATTGATCCATAGTGGGGAGGTGGCAGGCCTCTTGTCAATCACACCCTTTTTTTTTTTTATTCATCATTTTCTTTGCTTCCTTCGGGCTGTATCACATTCTCTTCTTTTAAAGTTTAGATACTTTTCTCACTTCCATTCATCAGTAATGGCAAGCAGCTCCACCCCCATTCTTCGAAGTCATTGGCGAAGACCCATATGTATTGTGCAACCCTTGGTACAACCACAACCCCAATTTCCTTGTCTTTTCGCTCAACAGATATGTGGTGGAGCCGTTTAGATGGGCATGCGGAAGACTTGTCGTCAGGCTGGAGGAGGTGGTGCTTCTGCCGACCGAGAACATGATGGATCCAAGGCTTTTGATAAATGCATATCCAGTTTCCATTGTATTGCAGTACACCCCTGGTTTGGAAGAGGAATGACCCTCTTGGGTTGTCGCTAAACTGGCAAATGGAGAGTTCGTTGAACATTTAAGAGAAGCCATAATTGACAATGTTGTTTTGGCCTCTCAATACATCTACATGTCTCGTGATTTTTGTTGGCCTTCGGCACCAGATTCGCCATTAGAATCCTTCCTCCAACAGTCCCACACGTTCGCTTGCACGTGGGGTGAATTTATGGTGACCTTTTAAAATGTCAATCAAATCATGATNTCTAATTAGGGTTTTCTTTAGATAAAAAAAACTAAGGAGATTGAGATTGATGGTTTTCACCTTTATGTTTGTGCTGAATATCAACACCTTTAAGATTGATGACGACAGTTGATATTCTCTAGTGGATCCTGACATTGATGACGACTGTGAATATTCTCCGGTGGATCCCGACAGCGATGATGGCAGTGGATATTCTCATGTGTCTTTTCTCTGTGGATCTCGACAGAAACAACGATAGTGGATTGTTTTCAGTGATAGAGAGAGAGTATTGGGTGAGAGAGAGATAATTGACCTAAAATTTTAATAATAGGGAAAAAGGGCAGCATAGAAAATATTAAATCGGGTGTTTGGAGAACCGGGTGAGAGATAAATCGGGTGAGGCCATTTAATATATATTTTTTAAAATAATTTTCACCTAAGATTAAGAGGACACGAGAGCATCTAACATTTATGTTTTTTTTTAGTGTGATAGGGTGTGGACTGCCTCACACAAGCCACCAAAGAAAAAAAAAAAAAATCGTCAACATTTAGCCATATATAATCCAACAATGGTTACACTTGACAAGTTGATTGAGGGTGTTTTAGAATTAGTCATATTGTAGTACGTGAGTCTTTTTTCAAATTTTTGCTGCTTTCTAGGACCATTGAAAAGACTTCACATTGATCCATAGTGGGGAGGTGGCATGCCTCTTGTCTTCACACCTTTTTTTTTTTATTCATCATTTTCTTTGCTTCCTTCGGGCTGTATCACATTCTCTTCTTTTAAAGTTTAGATACTTTTCTCACTTCCATTCATCACTAATGGCAAGCAGCTCCACCCCCATTCTTCGAAGTCATTGGCGAAAATATGTATTGTGCAACCCTTGGTACAACCACAACCCCAATTTCCTTGTCATTTCGCTCAACAGATATGTTAGGTCATGGATCAACCTCAAACGGGCCATAAAGTTCGCTGGCCCAAGTCGCAGCCCAAGTAAGCTAAAGCCCGAGAACGCCTCAGGCCTCGAACATCCGAGACCTCTTCTCGGATCCGAGAAGCCTAGATCGAAGCCTAAAACTCGGATTCGAGATACATGTCCGAGGCCTCCGGGACCCACATGTCCGAGGCCTCCAAGATCTTCTAGTTCGAGACCTCCAAATCCGAGCCCTCACATCCGAGACCCTGGAATTTAGGGATCGGGGATCTAAATCCATTTGAATTCAAATGGATATGATCTTATTTATCCAATTCGAATGTTGAGAGCCTGGAAATATGGAAACAGATACTCTATCTGCAGAAATTTGAAATTCAAACTTCAACGACCGAATCCTACCTTGATCTCCGCAAGGGATGGATAACTACTCAAATCCCTAGATAACAGACTGTCACGCAGCAAATCAGGGAAGAGTCAGTCACCGGTTAGGGAACTACCACTTCATGTCTATATAATGCAATCTCTACATCACATTCTGGTAACGAAACTCTAGCACACTTTACGCTTTTGTTGTTTTCTCATCACTCTCAGGAAAATATTGACTTAGGCATCGGAGTGGCCTTGCTGGCTCACCCTCGGTCTCTCTTCGATCCTATTGTTTCCTCCATTGTGCAGGCAGTTCACGTTTGGAATATTCTGACCAGGAGTTCAGCGAGCGTGCCACATCACCAATCAAAAACTATGCATCAATAGTTTGGCGCCGTCTGTGGGAATGTTGATTCTTCAATCACTTCTCATTCATACAAAATTTGACATGGTGAATACACGCTCTTTACACCCTCTGCAGCCTCATCCGCTGCAGCCTCGTCTGTTGCAACTGCCCCCTAGCACTCCTAGGGCATCCAACAGCGCAGAATTGGCAGAGTTCTTGAGGAACATGGCGGAATCAATGGAAGTCCTCAGGAAGTAGAACGAGGAGCTCAACACTCGGCTCACATTGGCTGAGGCATGGAGCAGTCAAAGCGAAGCGAGAAGGAAAGGTGTGATAGAGTTCGCGGGGAGAAGCGGCCTGTTAATCCTCACCAAGAGGATAACGAGAGCACGGTTCAAGGGGATCGTCGAACGCTCCATGATGAGGAACACCGCGACAAGTCTCGCCGTGTGGAAACCGAGAATGGTGGATCACGCCGGGAGAGGTCTCAAAGTGAGAAATCTCATGATGGAGGATCCCGTCGAGATGGACGCGAAGGAGAGAAGTCTCGACGGGAGAAATCTCAACATGAAAGGTCTCGTCGGGAAAGGCGCGAAGGGGAGAAGTCTTATCGATCGAGACCACACCAAGACAAATCTCACCATGACGAGACTCGGCACAGCCTCCATGAGACGAAGATGAAGGATCTGGAGGACAAATATGCCCGGATTCTCTGCCGAATTGATGGGGAAGATCCGCACCTCACGGCATGGGACATGCTAGAAGACGAGAGCCTCCCATCCACTGAGCTGGTCAAAGCATATCCTATGCCTAACAAATTCAAAATGCCACGGATAGAGAAGTATGACGGAAGCGGAGATCCGTAGGCTCACTTGGAAGCTTTTCGAGAACATCTCATCCTGCATGGCACTCCCAACGAGATTGCATGCAAAGCCTTCCCCCTGACTCTGAAAGGAGTGGCGAAGGATTGGTTCACTGAACTTCCCTCAAAGTCGGTAGGCACCTTTAAGGAACTAGGATGCTTGTTCCTGACACAGTTCCTTGCAACACGAAAAAGAAAGAAGAGCGTCACTTACTTGTTGAATCTACGCCAGGGACGGGAGGAGTCCCTGAAAGACTTCATGCTTCACTTTAACAAAGAGAAGCTCGAAGTGGATAGCCCAGACGATAAGACAATGCTCAATGCCTTGATGCAGGGTGTAAGAGCCGAAGGGCCATTAATGGCGGAGATTGGGAGGAAGAATACCCAGAAGGTTACTCTCCCCCAGTTCATGAAGTTGACCGAGGAGTTCATTCATCAAGAGGAATTGGTCAGAACACTCCTTAAGGCTCAAACACTAGAAGAACAAGCCAAGTAGGAAGGCAAGAAGGCCTCGATGGCACCTAAGCCGAAGGAAGAGAAGAATTCCCGAAATGGAGAAAAGAAGTCGGGCCCATTTTTTTCCAAAAGTGAGCCTCGGAAGACAGAACGTCCAAAGTTCCAGCAAGAAGTCTTTACCCCCTTGAATGCCAGCTTCACCGAAGTGTTCATGGCCATTAAGGGGGATCCAACATTCAGATGGCCACTGAAGATGAGAATAGACCCCTACAGATGGGATCAGAATAAGTTTTGTGAATACCATGAGGATCATGGGCATTCAACAGAAGATTGCATGTCTCTCCGTCGAGAAATAGAGAACTTCGTGTGAAATGGGAAGCTGGTCAGATTCCTTGCGCAGGAACAGGTTCGGGAAGCAAATCAACAAGGACGCCAACTAGCGAAAGGAAATCGAGAAGGTCTCGGGCATGCTGGACAGAGGCGCTGAGACCAGAATCCGAGAGAGGACCGGTATGATCGAGAAGAGGAGCAGAGACCTCTCCAGAATCAGGAAGTAGTCCGAGAGATCCATACCATCTCGGGAGGAGTTGCCGGTGGTAGGGAGTCTAGCTCGGCTAGGAAGGCATATGTAAGAAGTATGCAAGGCGAGGTGTTTTCCCTACACCGATTTTATGAAGGCAGCCAAAACGGAGTCTGTGGTGCTATCTTTTTCAGAGGAAGATGCCCGCGGGGTTGTAATGCCCCATGACGACGCTTTAGTGGTAACCTTGACAGTTGCCAACCACGGGATCCATCGAATCCTGGTTGACAACGGGAGCTCAGCTGATATCCTGTATTGGCCAGCTTTTCAACAGATGGGAATTGATCGTGACAGGATCAAACCGTTCAGGTCTCCACTAGTCGAATTTGGCAGAGAAGTAGTATACCCTATAGGGATCATTCCCTTACCAGTAACAGCACGAACAGCACCCAGGCTGTCCATTGTGATGGTGGACTTCTTGGTGATCGACCGACCCTCTGCCTACAATGCGATTGTCGGTCGACCAGCATTGAACAAGTTGAGAGCAGCGACCTCAACTTACCACCTTATGATGAAGTTCCCAACAGATGAAGGGGTTGGAGTAGTACGGGGTGATCAACTAGTAGCGTGGAAGTGTTATAACATCTCCATGAAGCAAATCTCAGACCCGACCACACTCACCGTGGCCTCAGTGTCTGAGGCCAAAGGAGAGCCAGCAGACCCGCTCGAAGAGGTGTCGGTAGGAGAAGGAAGAGTCCTACAGATAGGGACGTGTCTTACCCAAGAAGTTCGAGAAGGCCTCGTGAATTTTCTCCACAGGAATATGGAGGTATTCGCTTGGTCGCATGAAGACATGCTAGGAATCAGCCCCGAGGAGATCATCCATGTTTTAAATATGGATCCTGACATGAAGCCAGTAAAGCAGAAGAGAAGGAAGTTCGCACCGGAAAGGGTCGAGGCCATAGCTGCGGAAGTTGAGAAGCTCCTAAAGGCGCAGTTCATCCAGGAGGTCCATTACCCCGATTGGTTGGCTAATGTAGTCCTGGTGAAGAAGTCCAACAGTAAATGGAGGATGTGCGTGGACTTCACCGACCTAAACAAAGTATGTCCCAAAGACAGCTTCCCTCTCCCGCGCATCGATGCACTGGTTGACTTCACCTCTGGGTACGAGTTGCTCAGTTTCATGGATGCCTTTTCTGGCCACAACCAGATCCTCATGCATCCAGAAGATCGAGAGAAGACTACGTTCATCACCGATCGAGGCCTTTATTGCTATATGGTCATGCCTTTCGGTTTAAAGAACGCAGGGGCTACGTACCAGCGGCTTGTGAACAAAATGTTCCAAGCTCAGATTGGAAGGAACATGGAGGTGTACGTGGACGACATGCTGGTGAAGAGCATGGAGTCGGTTAGCCATGTTCACAACCTCCACGAGGCGTTCAAGACGCTGAAGCAGTACGAGATGAAATTGAATCCTGCAAAGTGTGCATTCGAGGTATCCTCCGGGAAGTTCTTGGGTGACATGGTCTCGAGCAGAGGAATCGAGGCCAATCCCAATAAGATCCAAGCCATACTAGAAATGCAGTCCCCAAAGACTACGAAACAACTCCAACAACTGACTGGAAGGTTAACAGCCCTGAATCGGTTCATTTCCCAGTCCACTGACAAGTGTCTTCCTTTATTCAAGATCATGAGGAAGGCCTTTGAGTGGTCTAGTGAATGCGATGAAGCCTTTTCTCATCTGAAAAGGTACTTAACGAGCTCTGCTGAGTCGGACCGTCCCAGGTGAGGTATTATACCTATACTTGGCTTTTTCTCCCACGGCAATCAGTGCAGCCCTGATCCAAGAAAATGAAGGGATACAAAAGCCTGTGTACTTCGTTAGAAAGGCACTACATGGGACAGAGGAGAGATATCCCTAAATCAAGAAGCTGGCGTTCGCTCTTGTCATTACCTCGAGGAAACTCCGGCCACACTTTCAAGCTCATACCATCCGGGTTCTCACGGAATACCCACTCAGAAAGGTGATGCAGAAGCTGGATCTATCAGGAAGGTTGGCAAACTGGGCCATTGAACTAGGACAATTCGACCTCGAGTTCGTCCCCAGGAATGCAATCAAAGGCCAGGCCCTTGCAGATTTTCTGGCTGAGTTCACAAACCTAGCGGAAGTAGAAGAACCAGAGATGGAATGGAAGTGGGTCGTCTATGTTGATGGCTCGTCAACAAAGAAGAGTGGAGGAGCCAGAATAGTGCTCATTACTCCGGAGGGGGAAGAATTGAATGGTTCCTTGAGACTGGAATTCAGGACCACCAATAATGAAGCCGAGTACGAAGCTGTCATAGCAGGCCTCAGACTGGCCCTCGAACTGGGAGATAAATCCGTGGAGGTTCGGAATGACTCTCAAGTCATTGTGGGTCATATCCAAGGAGAATTCGAAGCAAAGGGAGAAAGGATGAAGAAGTACCTCGCGAAGGTACAAGGCATGCAAGCTTCTTTTTAGAAGTTCAGCATCACGAAGATTCCCCGGGAAGACAACGAGAAGGTAGATCACTTGGCCCGAATTGCCTCTGCTGGAAACACGGAAACAGAGGGAGACAGAGAAAGCATTCGAATTCTAAGACACTCCTCGATATCTGGCGATGCCTCAGCAGTAACCTCAATCGAGGAGGTCTCGGATTAGAGGAAGGAAATCATCGATTATCTGCAGAACGGAACCTTACCGTCCGAGAAGAGGTCTGCAGTACAGTTGAGAATGAGAGCAGGAAGATTCACGATAATGAACGGAACGCTCTACAAAAGGGGGTTCACATTGCCTTTACTAAAATGCGTCTCTCTTGATGAAGGAAATTATATCCTCCGAGAAATTCATGAAGGAATCTGCGGAAACCATTCAGGAGCAAGGGTGCTAGCACACAAGGCCATAAGAGCAGGGTTCTATTGGCCTAATATGAATAAAACTCAATGGTAATTGTCCAAGATTGTGACAAATGCCAAAGATTCGCCAACATCACCAAGCAACCCCCGGAAGAGTTAAGTTCAATTTCTTCTCCTTGGCCTTTCTCACAATGGGGGGTAGACATAGTGGGACCATTACCCCAAGGAAAGGGGGGTGTTAGATTTGCGGTGGTCGCTGTGGACTACTTTACCAAATGGGTGGAGGTCGAACCCCTAGTAAACATAATAGCCAAAAGCATCGAACGATTCTTATGGAAGAATGTCGTCTGCCGCTACGGTGTGCCACACGCATTCATCACTGACAATGGGAAGCAATTCGACTGTGACTCATTTTGGAAGTGGTGTGCCGAGCTCCGCATAAGAAACTACTTCTCGTCCCCCGGACATCCCCAAGCAAACGAGCATGTGGAAGCTACCAATAAGACTGTTTTTAAAATTTTGAAGAGGAAGTTGGGAGACAGAAAAGGAGATTGGGCAGATGATCTCCCGGAAGTTCTTTGGGCACATCGAACTACGAGAAGGACACCAACGGAAGAAACCCCCTATGCTCTGGCTTTCGAAACTGAGGCAGTCATTCCAGCAGAGTTGGGGTCGGGAAGCCTCAGAGTGGAAACATATAAAGCAAAGACCAACGACAAAGGAATCAAGCTTCACTTGGACCTGCTGCAGGAAAAGTGTGATCAGGCCCAGATCACCATGTCGGCCTATCAGGAAAGGGTGGCAAGATACTTCAACAGAAAGGTAAGGCCTCGAAACTTCCAAGTGGGAGGTCTGGTTTTGCGCAAGGTTACCCTCGCCACCAGAGACTCATCCGAGGGAAAGCTGGCTCCAAACTGGGAAGGCCCCTACAAGGTGGTCAGCTGCCAGAGACCGGGAGCATACTATCTGGAAGATCTGGCAAGGAAGGTCCTTCCGAGGCTGTTGATGCACAGTTTCATGATTGGTGATGTGGCACGCTTGTTGGGTCCCTGGTTCAAGTGCTCCAGGTACGAACTCACCTGCACAATGAAGAAAACAATAGGATCGAAGAGACCGGGGGTGAGCCGGCGGGGCTACTCCGATGCCTAAGTCAGTATTTTTCTGAGAGTAATGAGAGAACGGCTAAAGCATAAAGAGTGCTAAAGTTGCGTTACCAGAATGTGTGGTAGTGACTTGTATTATATAGGCATGGAGTGGTAGTCCCCTAACTAGTGACTGACTCTTCCCTGATGTTCTGCGAGGCAGTTTGTTATCGAGGGATTTGAGTAGTTATCCGTTTCGAGATCTGATGAGATCAAGATAGGATTTTGTTGTTATGGCGTTTGAATTTCGAATTCCTGCAGATAATGTATCTAATTCCGTGATTTCAGGTGCTTGGCATTTGAATTAGATGGATAAGGTCGAGTCTCATGAATTCAATCTCCTGATTCCTAGCTTTCAGGACTTCGGAAGTCTTGGACTCAAAGTGTCGAAGGTATCGAATGATCGAGGCCCGAGACGTTCTCGGATGATCGATGCTTGAGGCATTCTCGGATGCTCGAGGCGCTCTCGGGTTCTCGAGGCCTGAGACGCTCTTGGGCCCTCGAGGCTCGAGACGCTCCTGGGCTCTGATGACGTGGGCTTTCATTGGGCCCAGTAAGATGTTGGGCCGGTTCTGTAGAGTTGATTCATGACCCAACAGTTACCCCCCAATTTCCTTTTCTGGAGGACAATGGAAATTCAAGTGCTTCAGAAGAATGAATCAACTCAGTTTCAAAGTATCTCTAGAAATCTTTTTTTTTTTTTTGAAATTTCTCGCCAAAATATGGCTCGAGACGCTTAGGGTTGAGGAAGCGCCGAGCATTTAATGCAGCGATTCAGTTCTCGAGAAGGTGCCGCGTGTCAATCTAGGAGTGGTTGTCCCAGCGGCTGTCAGTTGTCAGTCATTAAAACTGAATCGCCGTCGAGGATTCGAAGCATTTTTTCAGGGATTCGAGGTACGTCTCTTCGCTGCCTCCTCTTAAACTGCGCCGACGTCTCATCTTCTCTACTTTATCTATAAATTCGCTACTCTGAAATTTCATCGTTTATTTTCTCCTCCTGCAAGCTTTTGCGTTTCTTCTGAGCCCTCTGTTTTTATTCTCTTTCGTCTTCTTCTTTCTTTGCAAATTTTTCTTAACAAAATGCCAAGAGGTGGTGAGGACTCTGACGGACTTGGTGACTCCCACCTTGCCACATGGGAAGGCAGGCTATCAAGGACCGACGAGCATCGGATTCGAAGGGAGTGCTTCATCCCGCCGTATATCTCTCTGCGGTTTGATGACAAGAACGATGGCGCCATCGCTCGTACAGACCTCCATGAGGTCTGTTTGTACGAGGTGATGTTTCGAGTAGGCTTCCGTCTCCCCTTTCTTCCCATGGTTCGAGAGCTACTCAACTATCTGGACTTGGCTCCCCACCAGCTTGCTCCAAACGCGTGGAGGTATCTCTTTGGCTGCATGGTGTTGTGGCCTCTGGCGTTGGGCAAGGAGCGCCAGCTGACTGTGAGGGAGTTTTTATTCCTTCACCGTGTCCACAAAAACCCAGGAGGCGGGGTTTATAACATTCAGACCCGGAAGGGTAAACTGATAATTCTGGAGACCAAGTACTCCAGCAATCGAGGATGGAAGAACAAGTATTTCTTCGCCTCGGGGCAGTGGGAGTTTGCCCCTACAGAGAAGGCTAATGATATCAGAGTTCCTCGGGATGTGAGCGTACTTTCCGAGAAGGGTTCTCAAGAACCTCACCTGACGCCAAATGAGGTGGCTCGGGTTAACGAAGTCCTTCAGTGGACTCGAAAACATGTCTCCTGTTTAAACTACGCCGTGCTTGGCACGATGCCGAGGCTTATGGAGATGGTCTACGCGCCCGCTGGACACGTGGCAGTGGCGCTGAGAGAGGAGTACCCGCGGGGTCCTGAACACCGGAACCCTCCGACGACGAACACTTGGAGCTCTACTCCGCATAAAGACCCAGCCCAAAAGGCCAAGAAGGTCAAAAGGAAGAGGGTCGACAAGGGCAAGGGCATACTAATCGAGCCCGAGAAGCCCAAGAAAGTCGACTACCCCATTACAACTGGGGGCGATTCCAGATTCGGGAGCCGAGGCCTCCCACTCCACCAACCCTACCAATCGCGAAACCATTCAGGAAGAGCCCAGTGGTGGAGAAGAGGAATGTTAGGGATCCTCCTAAGGTGGCCAGGGCCCTAAGGCTGGCTGATGAGGAGGAATCGGAGGGTGAGGAGCCTGTCAAGGTAATCCAGAGGCCAACCCCTACTGCCGAGGAGGAGTCAGACATTGAGGTGATCGAGGCACCCCTTGTCAGGAAGAGGAAGCTGGTAGTAGGGGCTGAATCGGCAGTCTCAATGGTTGAGCCAGCAGCTCATGCGGCCGAGACTGCCGTTCCAACCGCCCAGATGAAGAACATGGCGGGTTTTCTAGCAGCTCGAAGGAGTCGAGTGCCTCCTCCTTCTGTGCCTCGGGTAGAAGAGGTAGCTGCATTCTTGGCCAATGAGCCGGTCCTCGCTGTCCCAGTAAAAATAGTGGGACAAGCTGAGGAGCATTTACAAGTGCCAGAGGGGCCAATCCTTTCCGGGCCGATTCAACCCCTGGGCTCGAACATCCAGCATATCCTGGAGGACATCTATGCAGAGTCTGATGACTCCGTTGGAATAGCTGATGATAACATGGGGCCTTCCCATGTGGTCGCTTTGAGGACCCCCCACGAGCCCTTGTCTCCAATCCCTGAGCAAGGGGCCTCTTCTCGAGCTCCGACTCCAAAAAGGCCAAGGTGCCCGAGTCTCCACGAGGTGGAGGAGGCCTCTGCTCTGAAGAGGCCTCGAGCTGCAGGTGCGTCCGAGGCTTCTGAGTCCTCCGAGAGCACGGCTGAAATCCAGCCAGAAGGGGCCAACTGGACCTTCTGAGGGAAGCTGGCCAAGATGGGAGGAGACTTAAAGGGAAATCCCTTCAAGGCCGTGGTGGACATGATCGACCACGAGAAGCTCTAGCTGAAGGGGCGTGATGTCTCAGCCTGAGGCATGGCAGAGGAGATGCTAACCATGCAATTCTTGGTAAGTGTTTCGCCATGGTACTTTATTTTTGTTTCTTGTTTAGGTCTAACACCATGTTTATTATTCACAGGCCTTCCTCAGGTCGACCATCCTGTACTGCTACTTCAGGAAGGTCTCGGCGAACGACGGCGGGGCAGAGGACTTGAGGAAAAAGCTGGCCGAGGCCGAAGAGGAGAACGCCAAGCTTAAGGCGGTGGTCGTCAAGCACGAAGATGACCTTCGAGTTCTTGGGGAGCACTCGAAGGTAATGGAGTGTGAGGCTTTCGAGGTCTCCATGGCCAGGGACCGAGCCAGAGTCGAGCTTGCGACCATGTCCGAGGAGCTCGAGGGCATGAGGGTTAGGCATTCGGCTCTCCAAGAAAGCCATGCCGCCCTGCAGGCTGAGCATGCGGAGCTTCAGGAGGACCACTCCATTTTAAAAGAGGAGTTGTGGCAGCTCGAGGAGAAGCATGCCGAGACCCTTGAACAGCTGCAGGAGAGCCGCTCCTTAGCCGAGAGGGTCACAAAGGGCAGGCTCATTGCCGAGGAGAGGTACAAGCACTTCTCGGAGAAGCACAAGAAGCAGAGGCACGAGCTGAAGGAGGCTCAAGCAAAGGCGGCCAACTATCTACATCAGCTGTCCTTTGCTTTGAGGATTAGGGATGCCGCCTGGGCCGACGGAATCTATCTAGGATTCGAGACGTTCAGGAATCGGTGGAAGGACCCAGCTTAGAGAGTGGATCTCAACTCTGTAAATATCGAGAATATTCCCTGTACCACCGAGGCCATGTTTCGTCTAGTCTCCCTGGGAAGAGAAGAGATGCCCGATGCTACTGGCATAGCTGAATTTGATTATCAACCGCCAGCCCCTGGGCCCGAGGCTGGCCAGGAGGGAGATGAAGCTAGGGAGGCATCTGAGAATGCTGAGGCTTCTTCTGCTGAACAAGACCCCCCTGTTGCTCCCAAAGGGGATCTGTAGATTATATGTATACATGATGATTTTTTTTTTTTTTTTTTATTGTAAAGTCCCACGATTATTCTTTTTGCACAGACATTCATCAATAAAATGTTAATGAATACCTTTCTTCCAATTTTTGTATTGTTGTTATAACTGTGAAATATGAATATTCTCTCAATACTTTGAACGTGGCCTCGATCCCATTAAGAGTTATCCGAGAACGTGGCCTCGGATACTCGACAGGGTCTCGAGACATCGAACACTTGGGAAATGTTCTAAGTGTTGGGCCTCGATCTCATTTGGAGTTATCCGAGAACGTGGCCTCGGATACTCGATAGGGTCTCGAGACATCGAACACTTTGGAAATGTTCCAAGTGTTGGGCCTCGATCTCATTTAGAGTTATCCGAGAACGTGGCCTCGGATACTCGACAAGGTCTCGAGACATCAAACACTTCAGAAATGTGTGTTGGGTCTCGATTCCATTTAGAGTTATCTGAGAACGTGGCCTCGGATACTCGACAAGGTCTCGAGACATCGAACACTTTGGAAATGTTCCAAGTGTTGGGCCTCGATCACATTTAGAGTTATCCGAGAATGTGGCCTCGGATACTCGACAGGGTCTCGAGACATCGAACACTTTGGAAATGTTCCAAGTGTTGGGTCTCGATCCCATTTGGAGTTATCCGAGAACGTGGCCTCGGATACTCGACAGGGTCTCGAGACATCGAACACTTTAGAAATTTGTGTTAGGTCTCGATTCCCTTTAGAGTTATCCGAGAACGTGGCCTCGGATACTCGACAAGGTCTCGAGACATCGAACACTTTGAAAATTCTGTGTTTGGTCTCGATTCCATTTGGAGTTATCCGAGAACGTGGCCTCGGATACTCGACAAGGTTTCGAGACATCGAACACTTTATAAATGCTGTGTTTGGTCTCGATTCCATTTGGAGTTATTCGAGAACGTGGCCTCGGATACTCGATAAGGTCTCGAGACATCGAACACTTAAAAATGGTTCAAGTGTTGAACTGATTTGTTCGAGCACTTAAGATTAATTTCATTCATTTGTGGAGACAAACTCCGAGAGTTCTCTTAAAAATAAATCAATACTTGAAATGACAAAGTAATGATTGATCAAAAGGAAATTACATTTTATGAAAAATATCTTTTTAGGTGTTCCGTGTTCCATGGCCTCGGAAGGACTTTTCCTGCCAGATCTTCAAGGTAGTATGCTCCCGACCTCTGGCAGTTGATCACCTTGTAGGGCCTTCCCAGCTTGGAGCTAGCTTTCCCTTGGATGAGTCTCTGGTGGCGAGAGTAACCTTGCGCAAAACCAAATCTCCAATCTTGAAGTTCCGAGGCTTTACCTTCCTGTTAAAATACCTTACCGTCCTTTCTTGGTAAGCGGACATAGTGATTTGAGCGTGATCCCGTTTCTCCTGCAGCAAATCCAAATGAAGTTTGAGTCCTTCATCGTTATTCTCTGCCTTGTATAACTCCACCCTGAAGCTTCTCGACCCTAGCTCTGCCGGAATGATTGCTTCAGTTCCGAATGCTAGAGCATAAGGGGTTTCTTCTGTAAGGGTCTTTCTTGTAGTTCGATAAGCCCATAGGACTTCCGGGAGGTCGTCTGCCCAATCTCCTTTCCTGCTATCCAACTTTTTTTTCAAAAGTTTGAAAATAGTTTTATTGGTAGCCTCTACTTGCCCGTTTGCTTGAGGATGCCCCGGAGACGAGAAGTAGTTTCTTATGTGCAGTTCGGCACACCACTTTCGGAATGGTTCGCAGTCGAACTGCTTTCCGTTGTTAGTGACAAATGCATGAGGCACACCGTAGCGGCAGACTACATTCTTCCATAGGAATCGTTCGATGCTTTTGGCCGTTATGTTTACTAGGGGCTCCATTTCTGCCCATTTAGTGAAATAGTCTACTGCTACTATTGCAAATTGAACACCCCCCTTTCCTCGGGGCAACGGTCCCACTATATCGACCCCCCATTGTGAGAAGGGCCAAGGAGAAGAAATTGAACTCAACTCCTCCGGGGGCTGCTTGGTGACGTTCGCAAATCTTTGGCACTTGTCACAATCTCTGACAATTTCTGTAGAGTTTTTGCTCATGTTAGGCCAATAGAACCCTGCTCTTATTGCCTTGTGTGCTAGCACTCGTGCACCTGAATGGTTTCCTCATATTCCTTCATGAATTTCTCGGAGGATA
>CM017327.1:25250343-25313094 GCA_006937295.1 Carpinus fangiana
GATGGTTTCTTAGTATTTGATTATGCTTAAAAGTTCGATGACCTACCTATCAAGAGTGGAGTAGTTGAATGTAAATGTATGACAATTGCTCGATTCAAGGGTAGGTTGAGATCTGATATTAAAATATGACTACTGCACAATTTTCTGACCTCCAAGAAGCTATTGATATGGCTATTATGTGAGATACAACCATAAAGATTTTCGGATCTGACAATGAAGTAAAGGAAGCTGCAATTTGTAAACAAAAAACTACACTTCCAGAGCAGAGAGAGCAGTGAGAACAGCAAGAAGAAAAGCATAAACAGAGTGTTGAATTGCTAGAACTGCATATCAATGAGCCACAACATGCAGGGAATCCCAAGCAGCAGAGCCTAAAATCTGACCTGAATAGCCAAAACCATGCATAACAGACTAAATACAGCTTGCTAGAAAGTCAAATGAAGCACAAATCACTCAGAAGAAAGATCTCAAATTGCTTGATAAAAGGAAGATTAAACATGAGAGCCAAGAAAAGAGGTCAAATAAAATGTTTTGGCAGAACAAACCAAGAAATAAGCCGCTGGTTTTCCCTTATTGTGCCTAAAGAAGTGGCACAACAACCTAAGAACTCAAATTTTTTTTTTTTTTTGATAAGTCAAATATTATATCAAAAAGCGTAGAGGGGCGCAACCCTTAGTACACTGGGAGTATACAAAAGGGACTAGGGAGAGGGAGAAAAAAAGGAAAGAAAATCTACAAAGCTAATAGCCTGCGGGGCAAGCCAGCCTGTAGTCCAAGAGTAGAGAGTAACAAGAAAGAAGTGGAGGAGCTCCTCTTGGGTCCTTGACAAGTCCTCGAAACATCTATTATTTCGCTCTCTCCAAATACACCACAAAATACAATGAGGGACCATTTTCCAAACCACAGCGCTTCTCGTACGACCTGCCGTCCACCAACTCGCTAGAACCTCCTTGACAGAGCAAGGCATAACCCAACAGAGCCCAAAACGAGCAAAGAAAGCACACCACAAGTCCCTCGCTACNAGTCCGAGGAAACCAAAAAACGATCCAACCTGAGAACTCAAATATTACTCTTGATGTTATACCCAAAGAAGTTGACAATGTGGCAGCTGACCGATAAATACCTGGTAATGCCTAAAGCAGATGATCTTAAATCCTTAATTATTAATGCTGTCAAGAATGTATGAGAAGAATTGGGGGAAAACATAATTAGAACCAGCTCTTGCCGATATATGTTGGTACGTAGTATATACGCAATACAATGAGGAGTTGATTAGGCCTTTGAGGAGTAGAATGGGTGTTCATTTTCTTCTTTTGTGGTTATTAAAAAAAAAAAAAAGTTTGGTGAGGCTGCAAGGCGAGAGGAAAGCAAAAAAAATTCGGTTGAAAGAAAAGATGAAAAAAAAAAGGCAAGTTGCCCATATTATTTTTGCCCCTTGTTGGCCCATTAATTTGGTAATTGTTGGTCCAATTGTTGACACATACCCATCTTTTGGCCTTTGTGGTATTATTTAATAACCCAAGCCCACCTTTGTGGTATTGTTTGAAGACCCAAGCCCATTTAAGGCCCATAATTGGCCTTATTTCAGCCCACAGTTGGCTTTTATTTCATCCCATAGTTAGCTCTCATTTAAAGCCCATAGTTGGCCTCATTTTCAGCTCTTTGTTGGCTTTTGTTTTGACCCATAGTTGCCCTCTTTGGCATATTGTTATTTAAGGTGCACTCCAGTCATCATTGCAAACCGCCTCCAGTCACCACTGCCACCAACTCTAACAAGTTTCCGGCCATCATCTCCAGCCTCTACGGCCAATGGTTGTCATTTCCGACACAAAAAAAAGGGAAGACGAAAAAAAAAAAAACCTTCTTTTCAAACTCATGCTTCTAGAATCTTCTATCTTGAGTTTGAGAGAGATTTTAAGAGTATATTTGATTATCTTCTATTATGGGATAATCAAATCCAAAATCTGATTACAATTAAATATACTCTCACATCCTCCCTCAAACTCAAGGTAGAAGATTCTGGAAGCTTGTGTTTGGAAAGAGTGGGTTTTTTTTTTTTTTTGGTTGTTGTTGTTGGACATGACAATGGTTGGCAGCGGAGGCTAGGGATGATGTCTGGAAACTTGCTAGAGTTGATGGCGACCGCCAGTAATGACTAGAGGCAAGGCAACAGTGATTGGAGATGCGCCTTAAATAACAATATGCCAAAGAGGGTCAACTATTGGCCAAAATAAAAGCTAACAAAAAGGCTGAAAATGAGGCTAACTATGGGCTTTAAATGAGAGCCAACTATGGGCTGAAATAAAAGCCAATTGTGGGCTGAAATAAGGCCAATTATGGGCCTTAAACGGGCTTAGGTATTCAAACAATACCGCAAAGGTCGGGCTTAGGTCATCAAACAAGACCAAAAAGGCCAAAATATGGGTCTGTGTCAAACAATTGGACCAACAAGGACCAAAATAATGGGCTAACAAAGAGCCAAAATAATATGAGCAACTTGCCTTTTATTTTTATTTTCCTTTTCTCTTCTTTCAATTTTTTTTTTTTTACCAGCCACAAAAGAAGAGAACAAACCCATTTTACACCATAAAAGCCCTAATCAACTCCTCATTGTATTACGTAGTATATACATACCAACATATATCGGCAAGAACTGGTTTGAATGGGCACAAATTTGAAGGATGAAAGAAGACCGTGGCAGTGGTTGGGAAATCTAGAAGGGGTGAACATAGATATGAACGCAAAAGAGAATGAGCACTAGTGGTTCGATGTATGACCTTTGTGCACAAGATAAAGCCCAAATGGCTACATTTTGCTCTTATTCCTTTGGTTATGTTTACAATATAAGAGTCTCCTATTTATAGTATAACTATGGTAGATGAGAATAATACAAATATGGAGATAGTAGCATATTTGAATGATAACCTAAAAGGTAGAAGATTACAATCAAATCCCATAATATAGGATAATCAAATATACTCTAACAATACTAAGACGAAGATGAGAGAAAATTGAATTCAATCTTTTTATCTAACGTCAAGGATGCAATTCAAGAAACCAAGAATCTTTTTACTTCATCACTTCAAAACAAGAAGAAAGGTTTTCTCCAGCTAAGCGAGAATGGCAACGAGAAATCATTTTGACGAAAATGTTGACATTGCAAATATCTGAAGATGGTACCTCTAACTTGGCACTTTTTAAAGTTTAAGAATACGACCGCAAGAAAAACAATGAAAGATCATGAGTGGTAAGCAAAGTTTTTCCTTTAATTTAAGAATTCAAAAGATATTTCTACACTTAAGTTATTTAATTTGGCTTGGGAGTCAAAACACATTAAGTCCAAGAATTTAATTTGACGTAGTGTTTTATATTCAATGGAGAATACCTTTTACTTATAAAAAAGTAAAAGAAAAAGAACTTCATAGGTTTTTAATTTTTATTTTTGTGTGTAAAAGCTTTAGAAGTTATGGAGCTATGTTTGAGGTCTGTGTGGTGCAAACTTAATCGAAGATGTGTATTGAGGAAACCGTAGGTATGATGTATAGGAAAATAGGTGTGATACATAACATAACTATCTGTTTCTTGACTCTTTTAACTTCCAGCAATTCATTTAGCCTCCAAATTACAATCCAACCTTTGATTTCTCTGCCTTAGAACTCTAAAATCCATACAATTGAAATCCTAAGACAAGTACCTATTATCAGCCTCCAAAATAATACAACCAAGTATGCTACAATTCCCTAGTTACTTAGCCATGAACCAGATCTGATTTTATTCTTCTTCTCATTTGTTTTGGGTCCCAATATTTGAAACAAAGATACATGTTAGAGATGGTGGCTCATATTATGAATGTGGAAGTAACAAGAGTCTCTAATAAAAAGGCCTCATGAACAGGGCGAGTAGAGCGTAAGTGAAATGAGTTGACATATTGAAAAATTAGCTGCCTGAGCCGGTCTGAGTAAATTCTGTGTATTTTTTTTCTTCTCTGTTTTCTCTTTACATTTCACTAAATCACAAAGTCTCGACAATTCCCACCAATATCACATATCTCAAAGGATTTCCAACAGGAAAGGTTAGATGAATTTTTAATTTGACAAAATAAACAGTTTTCCTATTTATAGTTAGGCAAAAAGAGTAACTTGAGCTAAAAGTGACCAACAGTTACCAAAAGCAATGTAAACAATTAGGCCATAATGTCAAACAGATAAAGAGAATTTCTAAGGCAAGTTTGAAGCAGCTCTCTGATATTGTACACAGAAAATATTAAGGGCAGGCTAAACCCAATAACAGAACCACCAAAGGGAGGACCAAAATAAGAAGGCCAGAAAAGTGGACAACTATAGGAACAAGCACTCTGAGAGGTAACGAAAGCCTCCCATTGAAAGAGATCAGGCTTTAGGAGAGGAACCTAGTAGAACAGGAATCCAACCTTTATAATTGACTGAAATTAATAATTTAATTTCCAAGCTGGAAGTGGAAGTCTGGAATTCATACGGCTATATAACTGATAGTTATAGAAAATTAATTTCTTACCACTGCATGCTATAAAAGTGCAATCGAAGAAGCCATCCAATTAAAGCCCACCAGCGATCAGAATCCATTATCAATGTTCGCCAACTCGAGACCCAAATGATTGATCGGGGCCAGACATCATGTTTATTCATTAATGGTTCACTACCAATCCCTGATCAGACCAAGCTGCCCATCCCTATTGTCGCACTGGATCTACTTGTTAGCTCAATATCTGGGATTTTGTCGCTAAATGATACAACCCTCTAGGCTATCTTTGAACTATATCTCAAATTTGGCCGTCCAGTTAAAGCCCGTCAGCGATCGGAATCCATTATCAATGTTCACCAACTCGAGACCCAAATGATTGATTGGGGCCCGACATCATGTTTCATCATTAATGGTTCACTACCAATCAGGGATCGGATCAAGCTGCCCATCCCAATTGTAGCACTGAATCTACTTGTTAGCTCAATATCTGGGATTTTGTCGCTAACTGATTCGACCCCCTAGAAAAAGCTATCTTTGAACTATATCTCAAATTTGGCCATCCAGTTCAAGCCCACCAATGATCGGAATCCATTATCAATGTTCGCCAACTCAAGACCCAAATGATTGATCGGGGCCCGACATCATGTTTCATCATTAATGGTTCATTACCGATCAGGGATCGGATCAAGCTGCCCATCCTGATTGTCGCACTGAATCTACTTGTTAGCCCAATATCCAGGATTTTGTTGCTAACTGATTCGAGCTTCTAGAAAAAAGCTATCTTTGAACTATATCTCAAATTTGGCGATAACAAAGTACGGTCACAGCGCCCCTGACAGTCTACACTATTTGGACATGACCAATGTCCTTTCAACTCCACAAATCGAGGAGTATGAACACTACAATCAATTGACAAGTAGCGCTCGGCTCTGCTAGCGCTCCCCTGTCATCCCAGGGTCTAGGGGGCATGGGGATTAGCTACCATTATTGCATTCAATGTGTGGACTCTATAAAAACAACACTATGTCCAGGTACGAGAGATCTTTGGGACCTTTTTTCTGAATTCCATAATTATCTATCTTTAAGGTGATAACTAACTTAGGCATCGGAGATATACCCTGCTGGCCTGCTCCGGCAAGCTTTGTTGCTTTTGCAAGAGTGGATTTGCTAACGACTGGAAGCTGTCCGAACAGTTAGTTTTTAAAATATGACATTGTTTAGTTAAGAACTTTGCAAGCAATTAATTTTCCTCTCATATATTCTACCCCAAGAGGTAGCTTAATTGGTTGGGGATTACATCTCATGAACCTAGGGTTCGAATCTCTCATTTCCCCTCCCCTTGTGGCCAATTACTTACCCAAAAAACAATTTCTCATATATTATAGATTAATCATATATTTGAAGCATATACTAAACTACTAATGATATTTAGAAGAATACAATATACAAACTCGTAAAAATTTTCAGCAAGGTACATGATTTGACCCATAATTAACAATCGTTAGTCATGACCTCATACACAACTCATGTATCTAAACCATGGATAGGATACAATTCAGGAAATTTGACATGACAGCAGAATCTGGTCAAATTCAGGTCCTGAAAAGTAATTCAGGAATCTGCATAAATTTGACTGAAAATATTAGAAGTTTTGCAAAGGAAAATGTGATGTTTGAATATATCCTGAAGACAACCAATTCTTGACATGCGTGAGACGTTATTCTATTTATAACATCTTAAGATGACTCCTTCAATTTAATAACTGTTTAATCCAACATTCAAAATCCAACATCTTAAGAAGGGACACAAAGATATTCAAAGAGGGAGATATTTATGAAGGTTTAACAAGAGAAACTAAAGCAGATTGAATTTTGCATACAAGTGGTTGAGTGATCACTCCAGTCATAATAAATGGAACATTCCCATATCGTATGAACCAAGATGCTATAAAGGAGTGAAATTTAAGATGAGAACGTACACATAGTAGCCTATTGCAAGAATTATAACAACCACAAAGCACGAAGATTGTACGGCCAAATACAATCCCTAACAATAAAGAAAATGTAGAAGAAGAAGCGGACCTGAAGAAAAAAGATAGCTGATATGGAAATTATTTACAGTAACGATCGGCCTTCTTCTTGACACGGTCGTCGAGAGCATCCTCGACGGACTTGGAAATAGACTTGGGATCGTAACCGAACTTCTTGGTCTCCACGGGGAAGAGCTGCTCGTACTTCATGCGCTTGGCCGCGTCGATGGTGTAAACTACTTGCGCTCCTTCTGCTTTTCCAGATTCATCGCCCGCATCATCAGGAACCTGAATCTCCGCTTCCACGTCTACGGGAAACGAAGGCTCGGATTCATCGATCTTTGGGTTGTGATTCTTGTTCTTCTTCTTGTGCTTCTTGTCGATGGATTTGCTGCGGCTCGCGAGGCTTCCCCCTTTGAAGGTCAGCCTCCCTCCTTTCACTCTCTCGTACGGATCCGACATCTCAAACACTCCCTGTCCAGTCCTCTGGTCTCTTCTCTCTCTCTTTTAAACCACTCGGGGGAGGATTCTGGGTTTGGTCTCATTACTCTCAGCCTTTATGTTCTTGTAACCCAAAATAAAATAAATAAATAAAAGAAAGAATAAAGTAATTCCATTTAAAATGTCTTTCATAATACCGTATACCATATTTGTACTATTTCTTAATGTTGGCATGCCAATTTCAATCTACAATTGAATTTTATTTCTGTTAGGGCTAAATGCCTTTTGACACTCCAATTAGATGGCGAAGGTATTGGCTACTCGTATGAAGAAGATGTTAAATTCCATCATCTCACCAAATCATAGTGCTTTCTTACCCGGACGGCTTATCACGGACAATATCATTGTTGCCTTTGAGACGTTGCATTCTATGACGACTCAACTCAAAGGAAGGAAGGGATATATGGTGCTAAAGCTTGATATGAGCAAGGCATATGACAAAGTCGAATGGGATTTTCTGGAGATGCTCATGAGGAAAATAGGGTTTGATGAGAGGTGGGTAAAGCTTATCATGACTTGTGTTCACACAGTCTCCTACTCAGTGCTAATCAATGGAAAGCTTTTTGGTAATATTAGACTGTCACTGTATCTATTTATTTTATGTGCAAAAGGGCTTAGTACCCTTATGCATAAGGCAGAGAGGGACGGAAGAATCACTGACTTGCCGATTGCCAAGGGAGGTGCAAAAATTAATCATCTCTTTTTTACGGATGATAGTTTACTTTTTTGTAGGGCCAATTTTATGGAGTGGGGCAATATACATGCGATTCTTGATACCTATGAAAAGGCCTCTGGACAAAAGCTCAACCGTGATAAAACCTCTATCTTCTTTAGTAAAAATACCAAGGACGAGTTAAAGGAGTTCTTTGCCTCCATTGCAGGGATGAGCATCACTACTAATTTTGAGAAGTACCTTGGTCTCCCGGCTATTATAGGCCAATCCCGGTTGATAGCTTTTGCGGGATTGAAGGGTAGAATTTGGGAGCGTATGCAAGGGTAGAAAGAGACGTTCTTATCGCAAGCAGGCAAAGAGGTGCTTCTTAAGGCGGTGGTTCAGGCCATTCCCACCTATACCATGAGTGTGTTCCAGTTGCCAAAAACACTTTGCAAGGATATTAATTCACTGATGTCCAAATTCTGGTGGGGTCACAAGAACGATGAGAATAGAATAGCATGGACGAGCTGGAGTAAACTAGGGTGAACGAAGGAGAGGGGCGGTCTGGGGTTTCGGGACTTGGAGTGGTTTAATATGGCGCTTCTTGCAAAACAGGAATGGAGACTACTTCAAAATTCGGATAGTTTAGCCGTAAGAATTCTCAAAGAAAAGTACTATCCCCATGGTACTTTCTTAGATGCCCAACTTGGCCGACAACCGTCCTATGTGTGGCAGAGCTTTTGGAACGCAAGGACACTGCTGGTGGAAAGGCTTTCTTGGAGGGTGGGGGATGGGCGCAATATTAATATTTGGTCTAATAAATGGGTGCCAAAGGCCACGGGCGGTTATCTTCAATCGCTAGTTCGTATCCTAGACAGGAATGCCACGGTGAGTGCTCTTCTAGATAGGGAAACCAACTGGTGGAATTTGTCGTTAATTCATGAAATTTTTTCAGCTGAAGAAGCAGGGCTTATATATGGTATGGTGGTAAGTCGTCGCAGTGGGGAAGATAGACTGATATGGCATTACAACAAAAATAGGGAATTTACAGTTCGTAGTGCCTATTACTTGGCCAAAGATAAATTCGAAGTCGATAGTGGAAGTTGTTCTAATAGAGATAGTAATAAGCTGTTGTGGAAAGCAATTTGGAAAATTGAAGGCCCCAGAGCAATGAAGTCCTTTTTGTGGAAGGCATGTAATGAAATATTGCCAACGAAGGAAAAGCTTTTTCAGAAGCATGTGACGTCTGACCCACTTTGTTCGATTTGCTGTTTGGAGATTGAAACAACGGGGAATATATTGTGGAGTTGCGCCTCAGCCTAGGACGTTTGGGCTGAGTGCTCCAGTAGGATTCAGAAGTGCCATGGGGAGGCCACTGATTTTATGAGCATTATGGAGCAGTTACTTAGCAAATGCTCAACTGAAGAAGTACAATTGGCAGTTCTGGTGGCGCGGCAAATCTGGAATCGGCGAAACTCGATGGTTTTTGGTGGAAGCTTTAAGAGTCCTAGAGCAATAATGCAGACGGCAAAGGACCAATTGGAAGTGTTTAACATGGTTGATCAACCGATAAGAAAACAAGGCCCTGGCACAGGAAGGACAATGAACTCACTGTGGACGAAGCCACCCCCAGGTGATCTCAAGACCAATTGGGATGCAGCTGTGGATGGTAAAAGGAGGAAGATAGGCATCAGAGTCATTGTGAGAGATCATGGCGGAGGGGTGATTGCGATGATGTGCGACACCATCAACTTCATTCATGACCCAGTCACAGCAGAAGCTCTAGCTGCGAGGCGAGCATTAGAGTTTAGCCTCATGCTGGGTGTTCGTAAGCTTATATTGGAAGGGGATGCGATGCAGATTGTGCAGGCGTTGTAGTCAGAAGATGGTGGATGAAGTCTATATGGCATTATTATTGAAGATGTGCTACATTTAATGCGGAGCTTCCTGGACTGTAAGGTGAGTTTTGTCCATCACAAGGGGAATGGGGAGGCGCATAAGCTGGCTAAGCTTGCTATCTCATTGGGAGAAAATAAAGTGTGGGGGGAAGATTTTCCTTTCTCTGTGCAATCTGATGTAATGGATGCTTAATTTCTTTTTTATGAAGAGCTGAGTTCCACTTCAAAAAAAAATAAAATTAAATCAGTTGTTTCTGTTTCAAAAAGTACAATAAGTGATCCTTATCATGAGCGTATAAATAGAAATGATCATTTCATCTAATAGTTTAACGGCATGTTATATCAAATCCACAAGCAATTGACACATGTTTCGTGTGCCTTATTAATATTGTTTAAAAGCTTAAAAAACATTTTAAAACTTGTTTAGAAAAATTTGGGTTGCTTGAGCAACCCTTTTGGCCAAAATGGGGCAAAAAGGGTGGTTTTGGCCACCCTTTATGTCCCCAAAGGCAACCTTGGGAGCGGTCGAGCCATCATTATTTTGCCAGTAGAATGTTTTGGTCAATCCTAAAAAAAACACATTAGTTTTTGGGCTTTTAGGGGTGGCCGAACCACTTCTAAAGCCCTTGAGGTGGTTTGGCCACCTCTAAAACTTTGAGAGTAGTTCGACCACTCTCGAACCACTGTCATACTGGCCATAGGAGATGATCGAAACCACCCTCAGACAAATGGGGCTGACTCAAGGCCATTGGGATGGTTTTAGCCACCCCCATTTGGATATTTGAAGGTGGCTATATATATATATATTTCGTTTTCAATTTTTTTTAATTCCTTTTAATGTCTTAGTTTTATTTTTATATTACTTTTAAATTAAATAATATTAATAAGTCATATATAATAGGTGTCACGTTATGTAAAGGCATTAACGCATATTGCCATTAAATTTATGGACGAAAGATTGATGACAGTACTATCTCAATATTTAGACTCAAGACGAGTACCACATGTGATGCTTTTTGAAACCGAGGTGGCCATTTGTAAAGGCTCATTATAACATGGGTTAAAAAAGTAATTAACAAGAATTGATTAGTTTATTAGATGATTATTTATTCATAAAATACTAACACAAAAGGCTAACTGAATTATAAATCTTAACCCTATGTTTTCATCCAAAGAAGAAATCTTAACCTTGAATTGAACATTTATTTATATTAATATACGTTCGGAGATAATGATTTCCAACCTGCGTATAGTTTTCACCAATTCCAGGTAAATCACTCCATTTATTTACAAGCAATCAACATTTCTTTCAACTACCACATAATATATTGGATACCATTTGTACAAAAACTAACTAGAGTTCATATGGGGAATATGGATTTGATGTTTCTTCATATAAAGTTTGGCAACATCACTGAGGCATATTTGTCATGATTAGAATCAGAATCAGCTGTTAACATTACCCTAATTCTCATGTTCCCCTAATTCTCACGTTCATTTTGATGGACTATTGCGTAGGATGAAAGTTTTGCTCCCTTATAGCTTATTTAAAGCGAAAAAAATATATAATTAGTTTACGATGTTATACTGATTTGCAATAAGCTCTTTATGGTTTATAGTGGCTTAAAACTTTTCATGGTAACCAAAGACGAATAATTCCTCAGTCTAAACTTCCATTTGAAATTTTGATAGAATTGCCAAAGTGCCACATCAATGCCAATAATAATACGATAGGTGCCCCATATAATAAAAAATACAAAAAGAAATATATATATATATTAAAAGAAACTCTAAAAGGTGGCTAAACCACTGTGAGGGTGGTTTGGACACCTTCCTATAACCAATCTGGGGGTGGGACCACCCCAATTATATTTTTATATTATAGGAGATATGGTCTTATTATTATTGATACTAAAGTGACACTTTGCAACCACCAAGGGTGGTAGTTCAAAGGTCTCAAGGGAATTCCCATGAGATTGGGCATGCACTAAGGCATGGGTTCGACTCCCGCAATGGAAATCCCTTAGCCTATTAATGTTCACCACCTTGAGTCCTAATGATGTCCTAGCGAGGCGGGTGTTAAGCTATGGCTTGGTTGCTCTTAAGAGAGGGCCTATGGTTCCCATCGTCTAAGCCCCTCCTGAGTGGCACTCTGCAGGTTGGTGCTATAATTGGCCTCCCCTTCTATCACATGTTGTACAAGAGCTGAAGCTACATGAAGTTGGCATAGGAGCTGGAGCTGCATGAAGAGATGAGGTGGCAGCTGCACTGAATTGATGATGAGGTGGGAGCTGCACTGAATTGATGATGAGGTGGTAGCTACATTCACCACGTGCAGTTTAGATGTTGTTGTAAGGAAGACGCCGCATGTGGTTTAGCTGCCCAGTTAGTTAATTTTGTTATTCTGTTTTAGTAGTTATAATGAAGTTGAGTTGGTTGTAAGGTGGTTAGAGAAGGGTCTATAAGTAAAGCCTTTGTCCATTGTAAAGGTAGCTTGTTGATTGTAGTTCATTCTTGAACATGGAGATTGGCATTCTCGAATATGCTTAGGAGGTTGAGTAACCCTCGAAGTTACTCTTTTGCTCAATAAAGTTCTTCTCTTCTTCTCATTTTCCATTTTCTCTCTTCCATTCCTTCATTCTTTCCTATATTACAGTGTTTTCCATAACAACATTGTAACAAGTGGTATCAAAGCCCTTGATACATTTTGTTTGTTCTTATTTTTTCTTTAGTCTATATGAGAACAGGTCTTCAATGGCAGAAGAAACAACACAGTGGGAACAAGGCTGGCAATTAAAAGAAGTCCAAATTGAGTTTGGGGCGATGAAGTTAACCATGATAGGACTTCAGGATTCTCATGTGGAGATAAAGTCAACTACGAATCAATTGATTGTTGAAGCCTCGGACACGAAGGCAACACTGAAAACCTTGATGGGAATGGTTATAACTTTAACCAAGCAAAAACATCCTATCTAACAGAATTTGAAGGAGGCTATTGAAGTTTAGGGGAGAATTGATGGGAGGCAGTGGGAAAGGCAATTTGGAGGGAGTCAACAAGCAATGAAGGGATTTACACCAAAGCTCTTAGGTTGGAATTTCCTACTTTTAATGGTGAGGATCTTGATTCTTGGTGTTATAGAGCAAAGCACTTTTTTTTTTATTTCTACGACATTCAAGAAGGGCAGAATTTGAGGATCATGGCATTTCACATGGAAGGTAAAGCCTTGTCTTGGTTCCAAGCTTTACGTAATGCTCATAATTTGTCTAGTTGGAATGATTTTTTGATAGCTATTCAAGCTAGATTCAGTAAGGGTGCATATGATGATCCTATGGAGACCCTATCTAAGTTGAAACAAGTTGGTTTCTTTAGATGTATATAAAATTCAATTTGAAGTATTAGCAAATAGAGTCTTAATGTTGATTGATTCTCATAAATTGAGTATGTTTTTGGGGGGGATTGAGGGATGATATTAGATTTCCTATGAGGATGTTTAATCCCAAAACCATGAATGATGCTAATGCCTTAGCAAAAATTCAGGAAGAGTGTCTTGTTAATAACAGTAGGTCAGGAAAATTGTTCTGGAGGAATAAAGGAGGGGGAAATGATGGCAATGCTGGTTTCAATAAGGGGGTAATTCTTATGGGAATAGAATGCAATTTTCTAATTCTCCTAAACAGTTGCAAGGGGGGGTTTGTAGGACATAATCAGACTAAAGGAATTGTTAATGATGTTCCTAAAGCTTTGGTTCCAGTACAAAAGATATCTCCTACTTAAATAGATGAGAGGAGGAGGAAGGGTTTATTTTACTCTTGTAATGCCAAATGGAGTAGAGGGCATGTGTGTACTATACCTAAGTTGTTTTTGATTGAAGAGATTGTGGAACAAAAAAAGTTTCTGAGATTGTTGCTGTTGACAGAAAGGAGAACGATCGAGGGCAATTTTTTTTGGGTGAAGAACCATAAATTTCTTTTAATGCAATCACAGGTACTTCTAATCCAAAAATTATGAGAGTCATAAGGGTCTTAAGGAATCAACAGGTGGTAATCCTTATAGATTCAGGTAGTACTCATAATTTTGTGGATGCTAAACTAGCTGAAGTGTTAGGAATTGTAAGTACTAGTAGAGATGCTATTAAGGCGAGGATTGCCAATGGCCAGATTATTAGCAATCTAGGAAAGAGTCAGGATCTTACTCTTAAAATGCAAGAAAATCTTTATAAGATGGACTTGTATATCCTACCATTAGCTGGTTGTGACATTGTTTTAGGCATACAATGGTTGAGGCTGTTAGGGCCAATTTTGTGGGATTTTGATCACCTTACTAAGGAGTTCCAATATGGTAATAAGAGGTGTATTTTGCAAGGATTGTAGCAATGTCCTCAGTTAGGTTTAGAAGATGGGGAAGCATTCAAAGGGGTTATGTTTCAGATTCTTCCAACTGAGTTACAAGCAAAAAAGGGTATTCAGAAAGAGAAAGGGATACATAATCAGAAAAATGAATTGTTAGATGATGTTCTTGAGGAATATGTAGATGTTTTCAAAGAACCTACTGAGTTACTACCTAGGAGAGCTCATGATCATGCCATTCCTTTATAGCAAGGAGTCCAACCAATATTTGTCAGGCCTTACATATATCCATTTTATCAAAAAGAGGAGATTGAGAAGATTGTTAAAGAGCTGTTACAATCAAGAGTTATAAGGAATATCACCAGTCATTTTTCATCTCTTGTACTACTGGTAAGGAAAGTTGATGCCACTTGGAGGATGTGTATAGATTACAGAGCCCTCAACAAAGTTACAATTAAGGACAGGTGTCCTATTCCTGTTGTGGATGAATTGTTGGATGAACTTTGGGGTTCTACTATATTTTCCAAGCTTGATTTAAGGTCCGGTTACCATCAAATCAGAGTAGTTAAAGAAGACATCTCCAAGACAACTTTTAGAACACATGAAGGGCATTATGAGTTTTTGGTTATGCCTTTTGGTTTAACTAATGCCTCTTTCTACATTCCAAAGTTTAATGAATCATGTTTTTAATCCACATCGTAGAAAGTTTATTTTAGTATTCTTTGATGATATTTTGGTGTTCAGCAGAGATGTAGACACTCACAAAATTCATTTACAGATTACTTTGGACATTTTAAGGAAGAATCAGTTGTTTGCTAAAAAGTCCAAATGTTAGTTTGGGTGCCAAGAAGTGGATTATTTGGGGCATATCATCTCTCAGCAAGGGGTTAAGGTTGATCCAGGGAAAATTTAGGCAATGGTGGATTGGCCATTCCTAACTAATATCAAGTCCTTAAGGGGTTCTTTGGGTTTAACAGGGTATTACAAGAAGTTCATTAAAGGGTATGGCTCTATTGCTGCTCCTCTGACTTCTATGTTGAAAAATAATGCTTTTTCTTGGGATGAAGCTACAAAGTACGGCTTTTTCAATCTCAAAGATGCTGTCACTCACTCTCCTGTTTTGGCATTACCAAATTTTGCTCAACCATTTGTCATCGAATGTGATGCAAGTGGGGTTAGAGTAAGAATAGTTTTGATGCAAAACAATAAACCTATTGCTTATTTGAGCAAAGCTTTGAAGGGAAGAGCTCTTCTCATGTCTACTTATGAGAATGAGTTATTTGCTCTTGTGACTGCAATTCAGAAGTGGTGACAATACTTGTTGGGTCAGAGTTTAATTGTCATGACTAACCAACAGAGTTTGAAGTTTTTGCTTGAACAGAAGGTTGGAACTGTGATATCCTATAAATTTTATAGATTTAAAATAGAATTATAGAGCATTTCTTTTGATGTGTATTTTAATTGCTTTTATATATATATTAAGTAATTATTATTATTATTATTATATTATTGATGATCATGCATGCAATGATGTATGTAGTGTAAAAGAAAAAATATATATATATATAATTATAGATATATATCTACTACATTAATGGGGATGCCTGCTTTTTCATTTATGACTCTGACAGCTTTTGTAATCATGCATTAAATTTGTTCTCCTCAGCCTAATAACCGCACCATGCAGTGAATTTGTTTCTCTTTTAATTAACAGCTTCACACTTGTCTTGCCCACAGTTGATGGCCGGTTATCAAGCTTTTAAGCGTTCAATTTTTTTTTAACACGTGTCGTATTTGTGTTGTTATGCTCACATCCTTTCTCCATTATAAAAGAGTAGGTAGCCATTGTTTTTTTCACACACCATAGAAAAATTGTCTGGTAGCAGTAGTTAAGTAGAATGTATGAACTTCCATAAATCTTCTTCAACTCTGTACTCACGTTTTTTTTTTAGATTGGAAAAAAATTAGTTACTTTAATATTGTTGATTTCTAAATTTTAGTTTAATCTATAAATGATTTATTATTTTGGGACTAGTCTAATTTGCATCTAGAAACATTGTTCTTAGTTTAATTTTCTTAAGAAATCCTTTTATCTGTGTCTATAGTAGTACTAAGTGTAATTCCTAGAGTCCAGTTCATATTTTTATTATTTTTTTTTTATAGGTTTAAGGCTTAAATTTCATTATTAGGTTTGTGTTTTGCTGTTTCTGCCAAATAAGAGGTTGAACTGTTGAGATTGTTCTTGTTCTTTTAATTCTAATTCTTTATGAGATTAAGTTATATCTATATATATTTATATTTTACGGTGAGATTAAGTATATATATATAGAATTAATTTGTATGTAGATATTTATATATTTATGGGGAAAGGTGTTGATAGGTTCTATTTATGTGTATATATATATATATATACACATATGAGGTTCTTTATTTTAAAATTTTTATTAAAATCCCTAATTTCCCTCTAAGTTTTTTTTTCTAATTTACTTAGGAAGAAGGACGACTCATTGCAACCCTTCGTCCAGTTCAGGTAAGGGGACACAATACCAAAAATCCCCGATAGATTTTATTATGAATCTTAGAAAGTAAAATGTTGGGGATTTTACAAATTGCTCATTACAAAATGCACTTCCTAAATTTGATTTTTATTCTTGTTTATGATGCATTACAATTACTTTAATTTTTACACAACTGTTATTATAAATGGAATTAGCTCCCAATGCTTCATGATATATTACAAATGAGCTTATGAAATGATACAATAAATATACGTATGCTTTCATGATAATAAATGTTTAACCCCGAGGCACTGAAGCAACGGTCAGTACCGGATCGCAAGGGTAGCATGGCAAGCACACCGAAGGATGGTTATGAGAAGGTGTGTGCTACCGACCAGGTGGTCTCCACCTTGGGGGAATTCCCAACCTGGTAGCTCTCTCCTGTGACGACAGGATGAGCCAAGGAGTCCTACGGGACAAGCCAAACGTGCGTTGCTCACGGTAAACTTGCGGTGATGGGTCAAAGGGTAAAAACATTAAGAAAAGAGAATAAAAAGAAAGTGCTAGCTTATAAAATTGCTTTTATTGCATTAATTAATAACTACTTATTATTCTTGTTGTATCAAGTCATTTGCATAGCATATTCTATTGCATTTTGGTATTGTGACTTCTTACTGAGTTGTCGAACTCACCTCTCTTCCCTTTAATCTTTTCCAGATGGCACTTCTTATCATAATTCTGAGGGCAGGGGTCCTAATAGCAGTCTTTGAGATTGTGCACCCCGTCATATGGCCCTATGACTGAGACTCTTTCACTTGTTGCTTCTCTGACCCTTAGTAGCTGCCGAACCTGGGATTTCCTTATGGATAGATGGATTAAGCCCTGAATGTGCAGTTCTTTTGTTGTAAGTACATGTGTATATTTTGCAGGAGGGTTCTGACTTGAAATAGTTGCAATCTCTTGTAAAAGTCACTTTTGTTTTTTTTTTTGTTTTACCTCCTTGTTGGGTTTAAATCTTTTGTATGGGATTCGCAGGTTGTTGGTATCAAACGTTAATAGTTATATATTAAAGGTTTATTCCAGTTATCCCCTTTACTTTTGCAGTAATGTGTTCGTGTGTATTTAAACATTTTTCTTATTTATTTATGGTTCTTTAAGTTTGCGTTTTGCCTTTTTTTGTTTTCTTTGGGGGCGTGATAGGAACTCCTTTCCAACAGAAGTGGATTACAAAGCTGTTGGGGTATGATTTTTTAGTTGAATATAAGAAAGGCAGTGAGAATAGTGTGGCAAATGATCTTTCTTGAAGGAAAAGGTGGGAAGAAGAAGTCTCCATTGCCCTTTTATCAATTCCTACCTCGGATGGGATTGCTATGTTGAAACAACATTACAAGGAGGATTTGATATTGCAGGAGTTGGTTACCAAGTGGTAGAATAATCACTTGAACACCAAAAAGTATGCTTATAGAGATGGATTGTTGTTTTACAAAAACAGACTTTGTTTGGGTGATGATTAAGTTATTAAGGCTCAAGTTTTGGCTTTTGTTCATAGTGATCATGTGGCTAGTCATTCTAGTTATGAGAGAACAATGCAGAGGGCTAAAAGAGATTTTTTTGGTAAGGGAATGAAGAAGGATCTTAAGCAGTTTATTAGGGAGTGTGAAGTTTGTCTAAAAATGAAGCATGAGAATACTTCTCCTGCTGGGTTGCTGCAACCACTTCCCACTCCACTTCAGATTTGGTTTGATATAACTATGAATTTTGTAGAAGGATTGCCTCTCTCCAATGGGCATTCTGAAGTTTTGGTAGTGGTGGATAGGTTGTCCAAGTATGCTCATTTCACTTCTTTGGCTCATCCATATACTGCATCAAAGGTTGCTCAACTCTTTGTCAATAATATCATCAAGCTGCATGGTATGCCTACATCTATTGTCTCGGATCGTGATCCTACATTTACTAGTGTAGTTTGGAAGGAATTATTTAGAATGCAAGGTACCACAGTCAAAATGAGTCTCAGTTATCACCCACAAACTGATGGCCAAACTGAGATAGTGAATAAAAGTTTGGAGAACTATTTGAGGTGTTTTGCTCATGATAGGCCTAAGCAATGGTTATCTTGGTTACCTTGGGCAGAGTACTGGTATAACACCAATTGGCAAGAGTCCATCAAGATGACACCCTTTGAAGTGGTCTATGGTAGGCTATCTCCTAGGTTGTTAACCTATGTTCCAGGTACTACGTAGGTGGCAACTATAGATGAGGTTCTCAAGTCTAGAGAGAAAATGCTAGGGCTTTTACAACATAATCTTCAGCAATGTCAGCAAAGAATGAATAAGTATGCTGACTTGAGAAGATGAGAGAGGACTTTAGACATTGGACAATAGGTGTATCTCAGGTTGCAGCCTTACAGACAAGGTTCCCAAGTTACTTGAAGGGCTTTGAAGTTATCCCCTAGGTTTTATGGTCCTTCCACAGTGATTAGGAAGGTGGGGGAGGTAGCTTATAAATTGAGTTTACCAGCCAATGCAAGGATACATCTTGTGTTTCATGTGTCACAGCTTAAGCCCAAGATAGGGAGCAGCAATGTTGCAGTTCCTACTTTGCCTCTTGTGAATGGAGATGGGATCATTCAACTTGAACCAGTAGTTCTGTTGGTTAGAAGGTCTAGGGTTCAAGATAACAGGGCAATCACTGAAGTTTTAATTAGGTGGGTAGGACAATCTTCAGAGGATTCCACTTAGGAGGAGTATCATGCTTTGAAGAGGGCCTACCCACACCTTGTGGGCAAGGTGTTTTGAAATAGGGGAGTATTGTCACATGATGTACAAGAGCTGAAGCTACATGAAGTCTACATAGGAGTTGGGGCTGCATGAAGGGATGAGGTGGCAGCTACATTCACCATGTGCAGTTTAGATGTTGTTGTAAAGGAGAAGCCGCATGTAGCTTAGCTACCCAGTTAGTTAATTCTGTTATTCTGTTTTAGTAGTTGTAATGAAGTTGAATTGGTTGTAAGGTGGTTAGAGAAGGGTCTATAAGTAAAGCCTTTGTCCATTGTAAAGGGTAGCTTGTTGATTGTAGTTCATTCTTGAACATGGAGATTGGCATTCTCGAATATGCTTAGGAGGTTGAGTAACCCTCTAAGTTAATCTTTTGTTCAATAAAGTTCTTCTCTTCTTCTCATTTTCCATTTTCTCTCTTCCATTATTTCATTCTTTCCTATATTACAGTGTTTTGCATAACAACACTGTAACACCTTCCAACCTTTTATTAATTAGAAGAAAAAAAAAGTGACACTTTGCCAATTTTTATAAAAATTTTAAGGGAAAAATTTACTTTACCCCCTAAAGTTTAAAAGATTTTTCAATTTGAACCATAAAATTTCAAAATTGGTAATTTACCCTCCTGAAGTTTCAAAAAGTTTTAATTTAAACCTCCGTTAATATTTTCCATCTAAATGGACGATTTTTTTTTTTAAAAAAAAGCCAGAGGGTAATTACGTAATTTCATAGATTTTCATCCAATTTGATAGAAATTAGTAACGAAAGGTTTAAATTAAAATGTTTTGAAACATTAGGGGGTACATTGCGAATTTTTAAACTTCGGGGTTCAAATTGAAAAACTCCATAAACTTCAGGGGGTAAAGTGGATTTTTTCCAAATTTCAAATAGAAGTTTAAACTGGGGTGTTGTTTTCCATTTATACTTATCACGACGAATTTTAAGTCACTTTTTAAATCCTAAGGAACTTCTAATAAATTGATCGGTATAACCACATAGACTGTTATTTATATTTTTTTTCCCCTTATCTATTTATTTAGTTATGTATTATTATTATTAAGTACATTGCAAGACAAACTAGAGAGCAAACTACAAGAAACAAATAGAAGGGGGAGGATTCTTCCCACTAGCTAGGGGAGAAGAGAGGAAAGGGGTGGGGGACAATGGAATGCTGCTAGAGTAAGATCTAGCTGTAGCCCAATATGCCACTGAGTGGGTACAGAAGTTTGCACTTCTATTAATCTTCTTATCTTCCCAAGAAAAAGAAAAAAAGAATAGCGTCTAAGGAATCAAAGATAATGGGAGAGATCCTCCAATTTAGAGCATAATTTGGATGTTGGAGAGGTAGAACCACAACTTCAAAATCTCCTTCAAGGATAAATCGGTCAAGAAGAGGAACAGTCGCTAATGAGATAGCTAGTTGAACTGCCAAAGCTTCCTTCATATTAGGAGAACATGAAGGACTAATCTGGGAAAGCGTATGAATAGTCTGGCCTTCAAAAGAATTGCGAAAAACTGTTTCCTGAGCTGAGAAAGAATCCCGAATGGTAGTATCAAAATTGATCTTGACCCAGCTGAGCGGGGGGGGAATCCATTTCTCCACCGGGACTTGTAAATTAGAATGCCAAGCTTGGAAATGCTCAAGAGAGACTTTTATTAATATGCTTAGACACACTACGAGCATAAAAAAAGACTCTATCATGAAAAGCTTTGTTTTTGTAAAACCATAGGATGTTATATGCCATAGATGTAAAAATTTGGAATTTATGATGATCCACCAGAGGGATATCAAGAGAACTACTTGGAGAAATGATTAAGTTAATCCAATCCATCATAGAAGAGAAAGGTTGTTGAATCCAGCGGCCAGAAGGATTGACACCAAGCTATACGAGCAAAGACACAATCGAAGAACAAATGATGCATGAAATCATCTGCCACTTTACAGAGAGGACAAGAAGGATCAGTAATGGAAGGAAGCAGTTGACCTAATTGCTCCTTTGTCGGAAAAATATTCCAAGCAATTTTTCACATAAACAATTTGAGCTTATCATTGAGATTTAACCTCCATAGAGACTTCCAGAATTGAAAAGGAGTAGAAGATGAAGAAAAATTGGAGATGATGGCAATAATGAATTCGTAAGCTGAGGAAGTAGAGAAGTGCCCAAGTGTAGAGGGAGTCCATATATAATTAGGCACAAGATCTGTAGAGATGCGAGTTTTGAGAATCTCTTGGCCTGAGAAAGAATGAAACAAAACATGAATGGAGGAAGCCTTCCAACGGGGGAGATTAGGATCAATTAAATCCCTAATTTGAAGAGAAGGGAAATTTCGATTGGAAGGGAATTTTGGCTTAGGCTTGAAAGAAGGAATAGAAGGAACCCAATTTGAGGACTAGATAGAAGACGATGATGTCCTAGAGAACTTTAGACAAGCCCAAACTGAGATAAAATGTTTAATTTTCTAGATACCTTTCCATAGCCAGAACACTAAAGAGGGATTTGGAGATGAAAGGAAATTCCCATATTTGATGTATTTATTCTGAAGTTGTTTGACCTAAAGAAAATCAGCATTTGACAAAAGTTTCCAACCTAGCGTGGCAATAAGAGACAGATTAAATTCACGCATCTAATGAAAGCCAAGGCCTAGCCTCTCTCGGTAAACAAATGGAGCTCCAAGATTTCAGGGAGATATTTTTGGATTTATCCTTAGGGAATCCATACCGATTTTTTTTTTTGAAAATTCTGTCCAAAGAAGAGCTTAAGGAAATTGGCAACAGAAAAGAACTCATTGCATAAGAGAGAATAGTAGATGCAACCGATTTAATGAGCACTGTATGACCAGATTGGGACAGAGTTTTAGCACGTCATCCCTCAATTTTACCTGAAACTTTCTACAAAATATTCTAAAAGGCTGCAGATTTAGATTTTCCAAAGAAAACTGGTAATTTGAGATATTTGGAGAAAATCGAAGCCCGCTTGATGGGAAAAAAAAATATCACTTATATTATTAATAGTAGAAGAGGCCATATTTTTACTAAAATGGACAAAGGATTTGGAAATGTTAATTGCTTGCCCAGACCATAGGCAGTATTGATCCAAACAAGATTTGAGAATTACTGCCTTTAAGGATGTGGCTTTTGCAAAGAGAATAAGATCATCGACAAATAGAAGATGAGAAATTAGAGAGCAATTTCGGGCAATCTTGATACCTTTGAGGAGATCTTGAGATTTTTGGCGAAGCAAAAGACAAGATATAACTTCAGTGGCCAAAATAAAGAGAAATGGAGATAAGGGATCCCCTTGATGAAGTCATCTAGCTGGATTAAAAAAGACCAAAAGGACTTCAATTGATGAGAATAGAGAATGAAGGAGAAGTGATACAAATTTTAATCCAATTGATCCGAGTTGAGTGAAAACCAAGCTTAGATAAAATTGCTAGAAGAAAACTCCATTCCATTCGATCAAAAGCCTTTTCCATATAAATTTTGATAGCCATTATATCTCCTCGACCATTCTTGGAGTTAATAGAATTAATAATCTCATGAGCCAAAATAGTATTACCTTGAATATTCCTATAGGGGACAAAAGCAGATTGATGAGGAGAAATAAAATGATGGAGCAAACCTTTGAACTTGTTGGCCAGAATGTTGGAGATAATCTTGTAGATAATATTGTACAAGCTAATGGGCCTGAATTGACGCACAGATGAAGCACCCAGTTGTTTAGGAATGAGAGCAATAAACGAATGATTTTGCTCCTTTAGAAGATAATTTTTCCAAAAAAAAAATCCCAAATACTTGAAAGAACCACATCTTTGAGCCCTACTAAGAGGTTTAGTTACACATGAGTTTGATGCTAATCATCTTCATAAAATAAAATAAAAGGGAAAAGAATAAACCCAGAAACCGCTTCCTTGAGAGCCGTAAATTCTTCTCCAAAATCACGTGTCCTTTTTTCTGTGTTTACAAGCCTATTTATAGAGTCTAAAAAAACCTAGAAACCCTAAAAATCGTAGGGTTTAGTCCTTGTGCAACTAGGACTCTACAAAACCCTAATAAAATAAACCTCTCCAAAATAGGGCTGTGGCTGACTTGGGCTTCACGCACGAGTGCGCTCGATCGCAACTACGATCAATCCTCTTCTTGCGCGCGTAAGCATAGGTGTGCTCGTTCCTTGTCTTGGGCACTAGATCGCTCCAACAGACTCCAGCTTTTTCCCAACTTTTGTCCTTTAAGCCCTAAACTTCCAAAGATGTTTCCTTTTCTTCCAAAGACCTATAAAACAAGGAAAACACAAAAAGGAAATAAAATAGTACAAACTAGCAAAACTAAGAGATTAACAAATATGAATTAAGGTGCTAAAATATAAGTATTTTAGCACTTATCACACCCCTAAACTTACATATTGCTAGTCCCTTAGCAATACAAAACTAAAAACTAATTGAAAAACAAAAAGATAAGTTCAACTTTCGTGGGATGTACGATTGCATTTAGCATATACAATAAGCCTTTTAAATCTCTAGGTATTCCCTAGAGGACGAGTGAAGTCTCGTGAGGGTTTTCAAGGAATGGTACCCACAAACATTATGCACAATTCCTGTTATCCAAAAATTAAAGTGTTACTTAAAACTGTGATTTTCATTCATTAGCAAGCTTAACATGATAAACCCCATCTTCACAATGAATTGGAATTTAAAGTCTAATCACTTACAATAGGCAAGCTAAGGCATCACAAGTTCGAAACAGTGTAAAGTGAATTAGCACAAGACTATGAAGCTTCCAAATAATTCTAATGTGCAATGTCTCAATATCTCAAGCTTCACTGAATTTCCCATCAGAATGAACAACAATGGCATAATTTTATTTTCTTCTTTCTTTTATTTTTAGACTCTGCAATGTTTAGTTCCCTTAAGCTTTCTTATTGACCCATGTAGCGAGTGTTGAGCCAATGACTCCCAAACCAGATGGTTTTAGGGCATTAGGTGTAAAGACACCCCTAAGGACTTACTAACTCGAGTAACAAAGGCTACGAAACTAAACTAGTCATAATTTTAACCAAATCAATTTTCTTCACCTTTTGACGTGAACACTCAATGCTTTGAGGCAAGAGGTCCAGTTATTCAGTGAAAAGCTTATCTAATTTATTATTATTATTTTTATTATGCCAAAGTATCCAACCAATAAGTCATCCAGTTTCACACAAAACATAGAAACAAACACATCACAACCACATGTCATACCCCACAAATCATGTGCTAATGTGCTTGTATTATAGTAGATCAAACATGTGAATTCTCAACTGTCCAAAGTAAGTAACAAAACTTAAAAATTCTACCATTAGATCATGTCTTCAAAATTTTAAGCTTACCAATGAAATCAAATCATAATTTTTTTTTTTTTTTCGAGATCAACCAAAATTTTAAGACAACATGAACATACAATTTTTTTTTTTTTTTAAACGGGACAAAGTGTGTGTAAATGTGTCCCCATACCCCCGAACTTAAATTACACATTGTCCCCAATGTGTAAATAATATGGAAAGAGCTGACCTAGGGAGATAGAGAACTGTCTGGATTGGCATGGCTCATAGCACACCCCTAAACTTGAACTGAAGTACGCTGTGTCCCTGAAAACACAACACTAAAATAATATGGGAAAACAAAAAGAAACTAATAAAGAAACAGCAACAAGAAATGGAAAAACAAACAAAAACAAAAAGGATAAGTTGTGGGGTGCCTCCCATGAGGGCTAAGTTTTACGTCTTCAGCCAGACTATGTGGCTGCTCACTGTTGTCCCCCATGTGGTGTCAGTCAGGACTTTTGTTGAACAGATGGTGTGCAGCTCTAAAACTAAGTGGTGCAAAGTTACTTCTAAAATTGCCCAATGATCAGTGCCAAATTGTGTATATTTGACCCTTTAACTTATATTTGTTAAGCCCTTAGTACTGTTAATATCTAATTATTTTTAGTGTTTTTAGTGTTAATATCTAATTATTTGTTAAGCCCTTAGTACTGTTAATATCTAATTATTACAAACGACTCGTGCAATTGGCGAGTGTCGAACCCACAGAGAATCGGCTTTGCTAAAAATCAACTTTAAAATGCCTAAACTAATCCTATCTTAACCTAGTCCCAATGTCAAGCATGTGGCGTGCATAAAATAAATCTAAATTAAAATGCGATAAAATAAAGAAATAAAAACAACTAAAGTCCCTAATTCACTTCACAATAAATTAATTCACATATAAACATGCTTAGCTCATATGTATTAAACATTTATGCTACAAGGCATACTCTGAGCGTTAACACATTGTTCATATTTCCGTCTATCGATAAAGTACATATGTATATCCTATTGTTGTTACACAATCTTGTCAAACTACTCNGTGGCTCAGGTGCTTTTGGTGTAGAATTCCCTCCAATGTATGGCTTCACTCTGTGTCCATTCACCTTGAATGTTTGATTTTTCTATGGACTATGAACCTCCAAAGCTCCCTGAGATAACACGTTAGTGATAAAACAAGGAACAAACCATTTATACTTGAACTTACCAGGGAGGAGCCGTAATCTTGATTTATAGGTCACACTTTCTGTCCCACATGTCTCTAGGCTTCTTCTTCCTTCTCAACGTTGTCTCTAGGCTTTTGCCAAATGGTTCGCTCAATTTCCGTATCAAGTGGAAGGATGGTTGGATTCTTGGATCGAAGCCCTTGCATGAATCAGATGAAATTCTGTAGTTACAACAAATTTAGTACTACTGTTGTGCTGGTCTCTGGAACTATGCTCAATCACCCAAGGATGTGCGCTCGATCGCCCATCGCCCAAGGATGTGCGCTCGATCGCACTCGGCCTGCGATCGATTGCTCTTACAAGGACTCTTCCACCGCAGACCTGGAACAACACAGAAAACAGAAAACAAATTATTTTTTTTAAACAACAACATAATTGAAATCAAACAAAATAATTCTTAAACAAAATTAAAATAAAAACAGAATTAAAACTAAAATAAAACAAATCTAAACAAAAACAATTCTAAACAGAATTTAACGCAATCCCCGGCAACGGCGCCAAAAACTTGTTGTGAAATTATCTACCTAAATTAATAGGAAAATAATTACAGTTTTACTTGCAAGTGCACAAGGTCAATGTAGTAGCATAATGTGCAAGTGTGAGATCATTCCCACAGGAATTGGTAAATTTTGATTAAAAATTGATTTCGTAATGTAAAATAAAAAAGAGAAAAATTGATTTTTGATTTGATAATGATAAAAGGGTAGGGCTGTGATATCCACCACTAATCATGCTTACACAATAAAACAATATGTCAATGTTTTAATTACATTTAGGGGTGTTACGTGAGCAAAGCGCTTTGCGAGCAAGCTCGGGCTCGACTCGAATATTAAATGAAGCGCTTCGTGAACACAAATCCTGGCTCGAATATTAAACGAAGCAAGCTCGGCTCGACTCGACTAAGCTCGTGAATCAGCTCGTATAAGCTCGTATATATATTATAATAATCATATATTATATATTAAAAATTGTAATAATTATTTATAAGTTAAATAAGTATATATATTACCTATTTGATAAGTAAATTAAATAAGTATATATATTAAAATAAATTAAATTAGTAATTAAGTATATATATTAAAGGATTTCAAAAAAAAATCCTTCTTATGGGTCTGAGAAAACCAAGCTCGTGGCTTATTCCTTGAGGCGGTTGCTGAAAAAGCTGCGGGTGATGATGATGATGATGGAGGTGGTGAGGGAACTGGCCGTTTCGCTGAAAGGTCTGGAAAAGATTGCCGTTCTGGTGGTAATGGTTATGGTTGGTGAATGACTCGGAAGCCCTTGGATTCGACAAGGAGAGCTCGAAACTGGAACTGTCGGGTTTCTCCATTGATGACATGGTGTTTCTGGAGTCCAAAGCTCTCTTCCAGAATCCCAAATCCACCTCTTCTTCTGCAGTGCTTCTCCTCCAAGATGTTGTGGGTTTGCTATTTGGAGGGCTGATTTGGAGCGACAAATCTGGTTGTGCTGGGAATAGCTCCATCTTCTACAACCAAACAAGCCTTGAAGTTCAAGCCTCCCCCTTCGGACTCCTCACTCTCTCTTTATATATATTTATCCTCCAGCCTCTCCTTTTCTTCTGGGTGTTGTATAATTGCAGAAAGACGAGCTCGTGAGTGACTTTTTGGTGATCTGGGGTTGGATTTTTCAGGTGTGGTGAGAAAATGAGAGTGGGGTCAAGTGGGGATCAGAGGGTGAAGAGGAAAAAGACTAGAAGATGGCCATTCTCAGAAAAAACCCAACCTTGCGTAGTCCCACATTGCTAAGGAAAGGGGAACCCTCACCCTTCCTTTTCTATAAAAGGATCCACATCCCCCCACTTAAAACCCAAATATCCAAGCTTCCCTAAAGCGTGGGTTTAGCCGAGCTAGGCGCATAGCCAAGCTTAAGCTGGATTTTAGAGCCGGTTTGAGAAAGTAACTGGCCAGTTATAATTTTGGTTCTAAGTTTTGAGCTTAGCTTGGGCTCGAGAGCTTGGCTTGCTTAATAGGCGAGCCCGAGCCGAGCCCGAGCATGGGTTCTACTTTGTCGAGCTCGAGCCAAGCACAATATTTAGGCTCGTGTAAAAGCTCGGCTCGAGCTCGGGCTCGACTAAATATTAAACGAGCCGAGCCTGGACAGGCAAAGCTCGCCCAAGCTCGGCTCGTTTACACCCCTAATTACATTATGACTACCTAATGTTTGCTAACCTAAGGGCATGGTGTATACTCCTTAAGCTATTGGTTTCCCTAAGCAACGAGTTAGGCATGGTGTATACTCTAACTCTTTTCTTTCTTAAAGGATTTAGCATGGTATATACTAAGTTGTTCTTTAAGAAAGCATAAAAACTGTGAAAACCGACAAACACATGAGACCTAGGGCATGATATATACTCCCGGTTCTCATGTTGATTAACCCAAGAACCCGGTGTGGATTGCTTTTGTTACTTTTATTAAACCCAAGACTCGGCCATCCAAATTGGTTTAGCTAACTAGTCCATACCACATGCATATGTTGGCCAAACAAACACATATGAGGAATTATTGAAAGCAGGAATTAATAAAGTTAAATACCATAATGCAATTATCGCAAAGGCGCCAATATTGAATTACTAAATAAACATGATCAGGGCTTCAATCTAGCCCTACTAAGAGGTTTAGTTACACATGAGTTTGATGCTAATCATCTTCATAAAATAAAATAAAAGAGAAAAGAATAAACCCGAAAAATCGCTTCCTTGAGGCCATAAATTCTTCTCCAAAATTACGTGTACTTTTTTTTTGTGTATACAAGCCTATATATAGAGTCTAAGGAAACCTAGAAACCCTAAAAATCATAGGGTTTAGTCCTTGTGCAACTAGGACTCTACAAAACCCTAATAAAATAAACCTCTCCAAAATAGGGCTGTGGCTGACTTGGGCTTCACGCACGAGTGCACTCGATTGCAGGCCGTGTGCACTCGATCCAACTGCGATCGATCCTCTTCTTGCGCGCGAGAGCGCAGGTGCGCTCGTTCCTTGTCTTGGGCGCTCGAGCGCTAGTGCGCTCGATCGCAAGTCCCCTGTGCTCGATCACTCCAATAGACTCTAGCTTTTTTCCAACTTTTGTCCTTTAAGCCCTAGACTTCCAGAGATGTTTCCTTTTCTTCCAAAGAGCTATAAAACCAGGAAAACACAAAAAGGAAATAAAATAGTACAAACTAGCAAAATTAAGAGATTAACAAATATAAATTAAGGGGCTAAAATATGAATATTTTAGCACTTATCAACAACACACCAATATTTCTTATAAAAGAGGGCTCTAAACCCATTAGGACCAAGAGCTTTTGTAGAGTCAATACTAGATAAGACAGAGAAAATTTCTTGTTCTGATGGAATGGTACAAATAGAATCATTTTCCTCATAAGAGATGTAGTTGTCAAAGAGGGAGAGAAGATCCTCGTATAAGTTATGGATAAAAGAAGAAAATAAGAAAATAAATTCTTGAAGTGGGAAGTGAAGCATTTACCAATTTCTTGTCTCTTGGAGGTCCACACCCCAGATGGGAGCTTTAGAAAATCAAGCGCATTTCCAGTAAGCCATATCTCTCTAGATTTATTTCTCCATAAAGATTCTTCCTAAATAAGTTCATCCAAAGATTTTTGGAGCAACACTCTTGATAAAAAGAGAAACCAAAAGGCGTAGACTGCTGGATAATGTCAAGTTGATGGAAAGAAGAGGCAATCCTTTTTTGAATATTTCCAAAATGAGTGGAGTTCCAAATTTTTAGAGCTGCTTTAGTAGCTTCGAATTTCTTGAATAAAATAAAGGAGGAATAGCCACTAAAGCGATTAACCCAAGCTTTGGAGATAATTGAACCACACGATGGATCATAAGTCTAAAATTCTTCAAGTCTAAAAGGGCGAGAGAGGGAGAGATCTAAAGGAGATGTATCCAATATGATAGGATTATGATCAAAGATATGCGCAGATAGATGTTGCACAAAAAAATATGGAAACAAATGAATCCATTGAGAGTTTGCTATTCCTCGATCAAGACGTTACTTGATAAGATGGCCTTGACGCTTATTAGACCAGGTAAAAGGGTTACCAGAAAATCCTAGGTCAACCATACCGAAGGAATCTAGAAAATTATGAAAATGATCATTAAAGGAACATGCGTAAGGTCTACCACCATATTTTTTGGATTGGGAGAGAATCATATTAAAATCACCAATACACAACTAAGGCCCAATATAATCCTTACCCGCATCCAACAGAGAATCCCAAAAGCTAGAATTTTTTTTTTTTTTTTTTNGCATTCGGGGCTCTGAAGGAGATTCTGACGTCCACACCAGTCATTAGACCACCCAGTTGGGGTGAACCATTTGAGATCATGTGTGACGCATCAGACTATGCTGTTGGAGCTGTTTTGGGGCAGCGCATTGATAAACTTCCCCATGTGATTTACTATGCAAGCAGGACTCTGAACGATCCACAACTCAATTACTCCACCACAGAAAAGGAGTTGTTGGCCGTCGTTTTTGCGCAGGACAAGTTTAGATCCTATTTGTTAGGATCTAAAATCATTATCTATTCAGATCATGTGGAATTGAAGTATCTTTTTTCCAAGAAAGATGCTAAATCCCGCTTGATCCGATGGATTTTCCTGCTTCAAGAGTTCGACATAGAAATTCGGAATAAGAAAGGTTCCGAAAGTGTGGTGGCGGATCATTTGTCTAGATTGACCATGGATTTCACCGAGGACGCCACTCCCATTTCTGAGACCTTTCCTGATGAGCAATTGATGCACATTGCTCACAATCCCGTACCTTGGTTCACTGACATAGTGAACTATCTTGTTACCGGCCAAATGCCTTTGCATTGGGGGAAACAAGATAAGATCAAATTTTTGTCCAAGGTGAAAACTTTTCTTTGGGACGATCCTTATATGTTCAAGTATTATCCTGATTAGATCATTAGGAGATGTATACCTGAATTTGACCAAACCAATGTCATCTCTTTTTGTCATGATCATGCTTGTGGGGGCCATTTCAGTGCAAACAAGACCGCTGCAAAGAATTTGCAGTGTGGATTTTATTGGCCCACCATGTTTGCAGACGCTTGTGCTTATTGCACATATTGTGAGCGTTTTCAGAAACTCGGGAGTATTTCAAAGAGGAACATGATGCCCCTCAATCCCATTTTGGTAGTTGAGATTTTTGATGTGTGGGCCATCGATTTCATGGGACCTTTCCCAAACTCCTTTAGGTTTCTATACATTTTGGTTGTTGTGGACTATGTGTCCAAGTGGGTGGAGGCAGTTGCGTCCAAGACCAATGACCACAGAGTTGTGGTCAAATTTTTGAAGGACACGATTTTTGCTCGGTTTGGTACACCTAGAACGATTATCAGTGACGGAGGCACGTATTTCTGTAATCAAATTTTTGAGCAGCTGATGAAGAAGTATTTCATCACACATAAGGTTGCCACCCCCTATCACCCACAGACGAGTGGGCAGGTTGAAGTGTCAAATCGCGAGATCAAACACATTTTGGAGAAGACTGTGAACCCTAACAGAAAAGATTGGTCTCTGCAATTGAATGATGCTTTGTGGGCGTATAGGACAGCATTTAAGACACCGATTGGGATGTCACCATATCGGTTGGTGTATGAGAAAGCTTGTCATCTTCCCGTCAAGTTGGAGCATCGAGCTTACTGGGCCATCAAACAGCTGAACTTCAATTTTTTGAAGGGCGGCTCTCAAAGGAAGCTCCAACTCACTAAATTAGAGGAGTTGAGGAATGATGCTTATGACAGTTCAAGGAAGTACAAAGAACACATGAAGAAGGTTCATGACCAGAGCATTCTGAGGAGATCTTTTGAGCCAGGTCAGAAAGTCCTTCTTTACAATTCTCGGTTGCATTTATTCCCTAGCAAGTTGAAATCTCGGTGGACAGGCCCATTCATCATTAGGACAGTATTTTCTCATGGGGCCATCAAGATAGAGGATCCCAAGAATGGTAACACCTTTAAGGTGAACGGACAAAGAGTAAAACCATTCTTGGAGTTGAGGAGTCCAGAGGTTGAGGACACTCTTTTGGAGGATCCGATTTATTCGGATTGATTGATATCACGAGTCTGGCTGAAGATGTTAAACTTAGCGCTTGTGGGAGGCACCCCCTCATTATTTTTATCTGTTGATTTTGTTTGTTTGTTTTTGCTTTTCAGGTTGAGTGTTTGCCATCCAAGTTTGGGGGAGTTTTCTCTTACAACTTACCTCACTTGCAACATCCCTCTGGTATTGTATTTCTGGGCACATTGGGGACATTGTGCAATTTTAGTGTGGGGATAGGGTAGACATTGTTGCCTGTCTTTGTGCATATTTGTTGATATTTGTTGTTTTTGTAAAAATTTTAAAATTTTTGTGCATAGTTGTTATTGATTGGGCATGACTTACATCATATCTGTGGATTGCATATCATTGGTGTGTTTTAACTTGATTGAACACTACATATCTTTAGAAATCCCAATTTTCAATTCATATGTTGAATTAGAGAGACTTCACATGTTTGATCCATTTTTTCACATGCATACTAGCATTAGGGTCTGTGGGGGTATGAGATGTGACTTTGAAGTGTGTGTCTTGAGATTTGTTTTTGGATTGTAATGTGATGATGAAAACCTTGGTTGTAATAAAAAAAAAATCAAAATCAAAATCAAAATCAGAATAAGTCGAGTTTTCATTGAGTAACCGGACCTCTTGCCTGGCCAAGCAATGAGTGTTCGCGTCAAAAGATGAGAAATTTCAAAAATTGTATAGCTAGTTTAGGTTCTGTAGCTCTTTTGACTTGAGTAATTAAGCCCTCGGGATGTCTCTACATCTAGTGCCCTAAAGCCGTCTGGCTTGGGAGTCACTGGCCCAACGCTCGTTACATAGGTCATTTAGAAGCTTAAGGGAGTCAAGCATTGCACAGCCTACACAAAATTGTATTTTTCAATTCAAGCGTTGGTTGTATTTATCACATTGTCTTCCTTTGAATTTTGGGATACACGTCTTTTGAGAATAATTGAAACCCCATGATCTTGTTGTTAGTTCACTTTGCACTTTTTGGAGCATGTTTTGTCTCGATTTTTCAGCCGTGATTTGATTGATGTTTGGAGGTCTTAATGATGTCGTTTGTTTGTTCAAAATTGTTAAAATTGCTAATGATGTATGGACCATATGTTTGTGTGAAAGGCTTTGTCTATCAATAACATTGTGCCAAATAATTGTTTGTGGGTATCATTCTTGGAAAACCCTCACGAGACTTCACTTGTCCCCTAGGAAATTCCTAGGGGTTTAAAAGGCTTGTTGCATATGCTCAATGCAATCGTTTCTCCTACGAAAGCGGACCTATGTTTGTTTTTGTTTTTCATTTTTGTTTTGCTAAGGGACTAGCAAAATGTAAGTTTGGGGGTATTTGATTGGTGCCAAATATTGTATATTTGACCCCCTTAACTTATATTTGCTAAGCCTTTAGCACTGTTAATATCTAACATTTTTAGTGGTTTTTAGTGTTTTATGGTGTGCAGGTCATTGCATCAACACTTGGCTACCAAAAGGCAAAATGGACTTGAAGAGATGCCATGAAGTTACTGCCAATGCGTTCGAACACACTTGGTGCGTTTGAACACAACTGCGGTCGAACACAGGAAGCACGTTTGAACGCAGGTCTAGTCAGCCCGCGTCTCCCGTTGTTGCCCTAGTCGGCCCTATGATTCCATCGCTTCCAGCTGGCGCCGCGGCAGTTATCTGCGTTCGATCGCAGAGTGTACGATCGAACGTATGCATCAGTGCGTTCGAAAGTAGGGGCTACGTTCAAACGCAGCCCTATGACCTGGCAGTACACCAAAGTTCTATAAATAGCTGCCTTCTTGCATTTTGTCTGAGGCTTTTTCTTTTGGGGCGAGTTTTTGAGAGCAGTTTGCCATTGTTAGGCCCTGCTCTGCCCACTTACTTTGTAGCACTTCATTTTAATTTAATTTAATGCATTATTTTATTTGTTTTTTACTTCCTTGTTACATGGGTGGCTAAAATCTTCAACTAAGGTTGAAGATGAAGCCTCACCCTTAGCGTTTATTTATTGCTTTTACATTTACGCACTTACTTTCCGTCATTTACGTTTCATGTTCGTTTCAATGCAATTTATGTGACAAAGTTGTTTTGATTGTCGTTTTGATGTATCGAAGTTTAACCCTCGTTGTGTTCCAAGCCGGGTGCATAACGGATGAGTGAACTCAATTAAATATCCACTGTGATCCATGGATACAGTGGATGATTCTATTGAGAATCACTATCCGTTGTAGTTCCTTAACGGTAAACATCTCAAGTGGTTCGACTAGCATCAAAATAGCAATAGAATATGACTTTTGCTAATCGATAGACGGAAGTGTGTCTTTTAATGTTTAAGCTAACATTTTATATTGGGTGAGGTGTAATCTTTGACCTTAGTTAGTTTTTTCCATTTCTTTACGCTTTTTAGAATAGTTTTAATTTCTGCAAGTTTTGTGTTTGATAATACTACTCACTTTCGGAACTAGGTTAAAATAGGTTAGTTTAATTATAAAATCAATTTTGGACAAAGCTCGTTTCCCTGTGGATTTGATCTCGGTACTTGCTCAAATGCTATACGAACCACGATTCGTGCTATTGCGAGTAACACCCCAGATGGGAGCTTTAGAAAATCAAGTGCATTTCTAGTAAGCCATATCTCTCTAGATTTATTTCTCCACAAAGATTCTTCCTAAATAAGTTCATTCAAAGATTTTTGGAGCAACACTTATTGATAAAAAGAGAAACCAGAAGGCGTAGACTGCTGGATAATGTCAAGTTGATGGAGAGAAGAGGCAATCCTTTTTTGAATATTTCTAAAATGAGTGGAGTTCCAAAATTTTAGAGCTGCTTTAGTAGCTTCGAATTTCTTGAATAAAATAAAGGAGGAATAGCCACTAAAGTGATTAACCCAAGCTTTGGAGATAATTGAACCACACTATGGATCAAATGCATTCTAAATCCACACCATGACGCCATGCTGACAAAAGCCCTCCTTAGTGCCAGATGGAGGAGCATGCAACATAAATTTTTTTTTTTTAAAAAAAAAAAAAAAACTAGGCTATTTAGAACCACAATAGCATGTGAAGGTCGAGTTTTTGTTTTAGACAAAAAGAGGATACTAGGAGAATGTTTTCGAATCTTACCCCTTAAGTTACCAATTGCAGAGGCATAGGATAACCCTTTGCAATTCCAAGCTAAGAACGTCATGCAGGTGGAGGAGGCCTCATCGAGCTCTCCTCCAAAATCTCCAAATCCACAAAAAGTTCAACTCATTATCACACACAACATCATTAAAAATTCAATGTCTTCCTCTTAAGGCCTTGAAAAAGCAGTGTGAAGTCACCAAAGTTGCAACCACAGAAGCTACTAGAAAGTTACTGTCTTTAGCAACTGTAACAGGGGATGCAGCCAATACAAAAGCAGTGTAGACATCAGGGGCAAATGGCATCAATGGTTGAGGAAAATTTTCCAATATTTGTCCTTGAAGGCCAAGAAGAGGGCTAGCCATGAATGTTTGAATGGGTCCTTTTGGAAGGGCAGCATCTTGAAGCTCAGTAAGTGATAGTGCTGCAATCTCCATATTAGAGAGAGTGTCCATGGAGATGTTCTGCCCATAGCGGGATTTCTTGAACTGAGCAAGAGGAATATCATCCTCATTATAGTACCATTTTGATTTCCCTTTTCCTCTAGATTGGGTTGTTGGGCATGGAAAATTGGCCAAAGAAAGCATTATTGATGGGCTGGAGGAGTATGAATGCTTTTTTGGGAGAGAAGGAAAAGATGGTGGTGATGGAGCTACTAGACATGCACTGTCTGTGGGTGGAGAGTTGTCCAATGAAGGAATTGGGGACAAGTTGGTAGAGCAAGGGGAATATATTTGGAGAGAAGGAGAAGCAGGAGGCAATGAAGGTGATTATGGGTTTACATGGGCAAGGCCATATGGTTTAAAGTGGGATGGACGAAGGGTCATGGTAGAGATTTTTCGTGAGATGGGATTGGTATGGGTTTTGGAAGTCTAATTGTATGTGGGCTGATTAAAGAGAGGTTGGGCTTGGGTCAAAGGTGTGCTTAAGTGAAAAGGAGGAGGAGGTCTAGAAAGGCTTGGGTTACTTGTGTTTTGGGCACAAGTGGAGAGAAAGCGTTTAAAAAGATTTGGACTAGTTTGGTTAATAGTCACTGTAGGATGAGCCAAAATATCTTTGGCTTGACTAGAGGATTCCAGCTGGGGGTCATTAGGGGGATAGTCGTTGAAAAATGGGTAGTAGCATTTGGGGTCATTAATGAGAGGATATTGGCCAAGTCATTAGATTCCCTAGGGAGTTGAAATGCTTTACCTTTGTCCTTTAGCTGGCAAATAGATTGTGTGTGGGATGAATGTTTCCACTAATGATTCAACGTGGATGAAGGAGAACCCAGCAAAGGAGCTGGCTATTCCACTTGAAGTATTGGCACCAAGTTGATGGATGAAGGTGGAAATTCCAATTGATAGGAGGCCACGTGTGGAACCATTTTGGTATGATTGGAGGCCACATGAGGGGCCATGTGAGCTTACTTGGAGGCCACGTGTGGTACCAATTGAGCATGGTTCTTGCATTAGGAAGAAGTGTTTTGTGATGGCTCATTACTGTAAGAAGAATTACTCACAGAAGCTGTAGATGATAAGCCTGAATCATAGTCTTCATGTTGAACTGTTGTTACCAACCTTGGGCTAATATAGGTAGTAGTTCGGAGAGAGATCATATTTTTGTGGAGGAACTAGATTTTGTGGGGCAGGACAGACACCGTTCTTATGCACAATAAGCCCACAAGAAACAAGGCAATCCAGTGAGGTTCCATACCTAAACATGGAATGTAGAAACCCAGTGCAAGAGGTAGGGATGTCTTGATTTCAACCTTAAAATGAATGAACTAACGACATATAAGACCAACAAAATTGTTATTATCAAGTTCCAGTAGCTTCCTTATCCCTTTGCCAATCCTGATGGCATTTTTGGTTGTCATATATTGATGAGGGAGATTATGCACTTGCACCCAGAATGAACAAAGAATAAGCTTTACTTCATCTATAGCAAGATCAGGAGACCATGGTTGAATTAGTAGAAGAGAGCCTCGAACATTCCAAGGACCGTGATTGGTTATACGAGTAAAATTGCTTTCAAGAAGAACTGTAAATAAATACTTATTTGGGGCCAAAACCTCCATAGACAGAGGTGCTGCAAAGCTCCAAACCAAAGAGATGGTTTGACAAACATGATAAGTATTAAAAGGCTGTAGAGCTAAAAGCTTACCAATAAATGCAAAACCCTCTTGAGAAGCTGGATTACCATCATGAATTTCTAGCTGATCCAGATTATCCCATCCCAAAGCCTCAGTTTTAGCAATGAGAGCTTGTAGAGCTACCTGGGACATCACTGAGTCTTCCATAGCCATCCAGTAAAAAGAAAGGGCAAAAAAAATAAGAAAGTGTAATATAGGATAAGGAGATGGTGTTTAAGGAAAGAGTGAATGATTGAGATATCCAGAAAGGAGTAATGGAGTTATGAGAGGTAGAGAGGATGAAATCCTAGAAGGAATTTTCCATGAAGGAAAGAAGGGTGGGCTCTAAATGAGAGAGCGAGAGTGCAAGGTGTTTTGCTTTGTGTACCTCATTTAAATTTAAGTGGGTTAAGGCAGCATATTTTAGTCTTCCTTTCTCTTTTTACCTCCTTCCATTTCTTTTAGTAATGAAAGTAACATCCATCTCTTGAGTTGGTTAATGATGAAAGGACAACAATGACAGTAATAATCAATGGAAGATAGAGTCTCATCATTAAAATAAAGAAGTAATCATATTCTTAAGGACAACAATGACAATAAAAATTTGATCAAAGGAATGACTAAAATAAGTAAAGAATGACCCTACAATAATAAATACAAGCATATATAGTATAAACCCACACAAGCCTACATACACTCATATATCTAAGCTCAGAAAAAAGGGTAAATATATCATAAGTCCCTAGGTCAACGCGCCAAAATATTTATCTCCAAAAGTTAGTTTTTTTTTTTTTTGTTTGAAAATTGACTTCTTAGGTCAATCGAAATTCCAATAAAATCCCTATCGTAATTTTTTTTTTAACTGCCGTTATATTCTTTGAAATGCACCGTTCTATTCTTGCCCATATCATATTGTTTTTTTTATCCTACATGTACACTATTGACATGTAGGATCAAAGCTCACCGTTTTGGCAAAATGGTGCGTTTTAGCAAACTTGGGGGTTTTAATTTAAAACCCCAATTCATATAACCTAGGGATTTCAAAGAAACCCAACAACCCTACCCCAATCTCTGCCAACCCCCCCCCCCCCCCCCGGTGTGAGTCACCATTCTCCCCCCACTGCCAGTCAAACCCACAACTTTCCCACAATCATTGTTACTATTTCCAATCAAACCCACACAGCCATCGACGCATCAATGAAGACCCACTGACACACCCACCGGCTAGAGGTATTTGCCTGATTTTTTTTTTTTTTTGTGTGGGTTTTGTTGGTTCAAAGGAAAGGAAGCATTTTCTTGAAGTTTTAGGTAGCTTTTGTGTTGTATGAAGCTTTTCTTGTAGGTTTACGAAACCCCCATCCCCCAAAATTTTTGTCGAATCTATGTTGAATTTATATATACTTTATTGCGTTGTTATGTTGGAATATTTTGTACACTTTATTGCATTGAAAGTTACTTTATTGCTACGGATTGGCAGTGGGTTGTGGATTGTGGTGGTCCATGCATGTGGGTTGTGGTCCTAGAATGAGACAAGTTTGTACTTTATTAAAGTATTAATTGTGAAATTGTTTAGGTTTAGTGGCTTTGTCCATAATAGGCAGACGGTGTGTTTTGTCTTGTTTTCTCCTTTTGACAATTGGTTGTGGGTCATAGAGAGGGTTGAGAGAAATTACAATAAGAAGGTGTGGCAGTTTGGTATTTGTGGCACATGAGTTGGATGATTGCCACTATTGATCATGTTTCAATGCACATAGAGAATATATAGACATGCAAACTTTGTGCAATTTTTTATGTATAGGCCTTTTTGTGTAGAAGTTCATGCTTTGTAAACTTTATTGTATGCATCAAATGGTTACATCATTGAACACCTTTTTTCTTTTTCTTTTTCTTTTTTCTTATAAAAAAATGAAGAAAAAGAACTCTGTTTCAATTTAGATGTGTAGATAATAATGTACGGAGAAAGGTGGTAAACCTAGGATAGGATTTGGAAACTAAAGGTTGAAGGTGGAGTACTTTTCTAGGTTTTAATAGCTCAAAAGACATGAAAAATTAGAGATACTAAGATGACAAGTACTCGGGTAAATAATCTATTACCAATAATTCACTTAAGAGATTGTGTTCCTACTAACACTACCATTCACTATTAGTGACCCCTGAACAGTCACACACTTATCTTTTTTCTTCTCTACTTAGCAACCAAAATCAAGCTCTTATCCTCACCTATTGAAACCTTAAAATTTCACTTCTTTTTTTTTTCTTTTTTTTTTCCATACCAAGTAGCCACCAAATAACCAATGAAACCAGCCATAAATTCCCAAACACAACCATTGTCTACAATTTTCCAATAAGCTGCCTACTTCAAGAAATAGTGCTCCGGCACTCACTCCCCATCAAATTTGAAAACCCCCAGACAATCTTCAACCCTAAGCATATTGGCATAACTCATAGAATTCAACTTGGTCTTAGTTAATTAGGAAAAGTGTAGGTAAGAGCCAACACTAAATAAGGGCCATCCTAAGGTTGCAAATTAATTGGCCTCTTTCACCATGTTTTAAGCCTACCCAATGAGTTTAAGAAAAAAGAAAAAAAAATGATTACTAGGTAGGCCATAAATGATTCTAGGGTATTGCCCACTAGGTCAAAGACTGGTCAACGAAAGTTCTTGCGGTCCCCTAGCAAACGCTCGTACTTAAGTTAAGGGTGAACATTCGTGTGGTTCATAGCGAACGTTCGGCCAAAGAGTTAGATTTCTAGATTTGGCTTGGAAACTTTTAGGGGATGGGTGTAATACCCTGATAAAACAATTGTTTTTATTAAAATATTTTCTACAAAAAACGATTAAAGGATTTAAAATAAAACTCGGTTTGTAACAAAGGACCTAAGCCTATACTTATAGCCCAATGAACTCCTAAAATGTTTTGAAGCCTAAACCTAAGCTTAACCCTTTCTCACCAGACGTAGACCTTTGTTTCTAGTGAGGACATACGCCAGGGGACCACTGGACATACACCTCTAACCTTTTGTGAGTACGTATTGGGGACCAAATCGGACGTACGTTACTTTTGGATTAACCACTGGTTAATAACTGTACGTACGAGACACCCTTTGGACTAGTGAGTTGTAACATCCCGCTTTTATCTTGTAAATAAATTCGAGTGTTACGCTGAAATAATCTCACACAACGGAAAAAGTGAAATTATCAATAGAAAATAATACCATTATAAATACTTTTCTTTATACAAAAACACTCAAAGCTATGTCGTACAAGACATTTATACAAATCTAACCAACTATCTAAACTCTAGACAAACTTCACCAACTTGGAATCTTTGTACATCTCAATATGAATTGCCTTGACTTTCCATTCCTGCAAGCACTACAAAAACTGTGAAATAGTAAGTCAATTGATTCCTGATAATGTAAATCATTATTGAATCATATATATACATATATCAAAATGCCATACAAGTTATAAAACCACAAGAATCCGTATTATTGGATATCAATATCATACTCAGAGAGTAAGAATACTTACAGTGGATTACATGAATGAATTATCAAAGGTAATTACTTGCCGACACTCATTCTGCTGCAATTTATCATTACCCATAAATTTCCTAATTACTGACTTTCTCTCGCTCTCCCAAACTCTAGTATGTGAGAGAGATAGGAATTTTTTAATGAAAAACATTTATGAGCTTCGGCCTATCTATAGGTGATATTTGAGGACACGTTTGAAATTTTCTATAAAGTATAAAATATCTATAAAAGATATTTAATAGAATATATTATAATATATTATCTTATATTATAATATATTATAAAAGATATTTAATATAAAATATTCTCCAAAATATCATTCTCACCTCCTAACTCCCACTTAATAATCTGAATCTAACTCATTAAATCAATACATCATAAATTATATTAATAAAACCTGGGTCGCTACATTCTACCCACCTTATTGGAATTTCGTCCTTGAAATTAAAGTCCATAAATTATCATCTATATTCCAACTGAGTGACTCAATTTAAAACAAATCATACTTAAACCATAACTTATCCAAGTTACCATATAACTTTAAGATTCAATCCGTTCATAAAATGAATACCATTAGAATAAATACTATAGCATGTCTCCATACCCAGGCGATGTGAAGCACTACAAGCACTCCTCTTGGGAACTAGTGTCACCGTTGGTAACCCTCATGGAATTACCTCACTCTTGGCATCCCCGACCCTCATGAGATAACTCACACTGAATTACCCCACTCTTGGCGTCCTTGACCCTCATGAGGTAACCTACTCTTGGCATTCCAAAGCATGGCACTAGCGACCCCCTCATAGGCTTGCGTGCTTCCACCATCTAAGGCTGGGTAATGCTCTAATACCATTCTGTAACATCCCACTTTTATCTTGTAAATAAATTCGAGTGTTACGCTAAAATAATCTCATGCAGCAGAAAAAGTTAAATTATCAATATAAAATAATACCATTATAAATACTTTTCTTTATACAAAAACACCCAAAGCTATGTCGTACAAAACATTTATACAAATCTAACCAGCTGTCTAAACTCTAGACAAACTTCACCAACTTGAAATCTGTGTACATCTCAACATGAATTACCTTGACTTTCCATTCCTGCAAGCACTACAAAAACTATGAAGTAGTAAGTCAATTGATTCCCGATAATATGAATCATTGTTGAATCATATATATATCAAAATGCCATACAAGTTATAAAACCACAAGAATCCGTATTATTGGATATCAATATCATACTCAGTAAGTAAGAATACTTACAGTGGATTGCAGGAATGAATCATCAAAGGTAATTACTTGTCGACACTCATTCTACTGCAATTGATCATTACCCATAAATTTCCTAATTACTGACTTTCTCTCGCTCTACCAAACTCTAGTACGTGAGAGAGATAGAAATTTTTTAATGAAAAACATTTATGAGCTTCGGCCTATTTATAGGCGATATTTGAGGATACGTTTGAAATTTTCTATAAAATATAAAATATCTATAAAAGATATTTAATATAATATATTATAATATAATATCTTATATTATAATATATTATAAAATATATTTAATATAAGATATTCTCCAAAATATCATTCTCACCTCCTAACTCCCACTTAATAATCTGAATCTAACTCATTAAATTAATACATCATAAATTATATTAATAAAACCTGGGTCGCTACATGAGTAAATAGTATTGGACGTACGCCCCAATAGTACCAGACGTACGCTATTTTTCAAAGGAGTTGGTGGAGTCCCCAGCTTTTCTAGCCTATAAATACCAACCCCCACCACCCCTTTGAAGCCATCTTTCCACCCGTAGGCTCTCTATAACCACCCTATATGAGTGCTTAGTGTTCTTGCCACCTTCCAAGGTAACCCCTGCCCATTTCTATGCTTTTAATGTTGTTCTTACTATGTTATAAGTTTCAATGGCACTGTGTTAACCTCTTGCATTCAGTTCCTTACAAAACCAAGAAACATTTTCAAAAGAGTTTAAACCTCCTCTTGATGTATGTTGATGTGTTTTTCTTACATTGCATGTGTCTATTTTATAGCTTAGAAGGAATTATGGTAGCCTCTAGATTCAATAGGAGCCTCAAAACCCCATTAGGAGCTTTTGGCCAAAATGCCTACTCACTGACCAGACGTACGCTCTTGGGCACGACGTATGATCAGGAGGTTAGACATCTGCCTTAGCCCCATTTGTGCAACCTAGATCCCAGTAACCATTTATATTAGGTTAACCTAGTATCCCAATCGTAAGGATCCTCTAATGTTACGTGTAACAGTGTGTTATATCCCGTTATGGCAAGATTTAGCAATGTCAGAGGATTCAAACGAGCGTACGAGGTAAGTAAATGCTTACAAACCTTTTTCCTTAAAAGTGTGGAATATGTCAGTTGACCGACCACGAGTATGATATAAGCATATCTACTTTTATAATTATTTGGTAATTGTATTATAAACTAATTGATAAGGTGCAATGTATAACATGGTACACCAGTACGTGCGGTATAACAACCATGCGCTTACTATATAGACTTAATGATTTGGTCAAATGTGTGTGTTATATGAGCCTTAGATCCAATGGTTGTTTCGTGATCGGCGCAACCTTAATGACCAATGTAACGCCCCGATATTTGAACTAGCAAATATCGAAGTCATTACGCTGTAACTTTAGAAATACCAACTTACTGCAGAATATGTATATATTTTTTTCTTTTTCTATGGCCTAGGAATAACTTGCACAACACAATTGAGCTGACTGAAATACCTCGATGTGATATATTATTTAATAAAAATAGAAATATGGTTTTCATTACAACATATGTACACACTAGATGTACTAAATATATGCCACAAACGGCACCAGATTAATATAGTAATATTTGTCAAGTTCGCACATATCATAATACGTAATAAAAACGATTAACATAAATAAGACTTGCTTCATAGAGTAAGCATCAATCTCGCAGCAGATGATCTATCAACCATTGATGTACCAAAAATAAAAGTATTCGCAAGTGTACGAGTCATATGCAGTAAAGTGCGCGTACAAATGCAAGGTCAATCCACATGGAATTTGTGTTCTTGTAAAAGATCAATTTTCTATTTAAAAAAAAATCCTATTTTAACCTAGTTCCGCAGTTGGTCGTGCAATGGTGACAAAAACTAAATTAAATGAAAATTTAAACAACAATCAAAATAAAATACTAAGGTTTCCGAATCCGCCTCGCCAAATCAAACAACATACTCTCATATTTTACACACACAATTGACAATCAAACGCATTTTAATAGAGTTCAAAAGTCATAAACATGCATGTAAAATCATTCGATGAATCCATCCATTAAAGAATCACAACAAGTATTTAATTGAGATCAAATCATCCACCGTATCTGTAGATCACGATGGATATTAGTCTCAATTTCAATCACTCGATGTATCCCCAGATAGAACACAACGAATATTGAACAATGCATGAAATCACAAAATGTGCTCAATCACATAAAGTAATAAAGCCAGGGAATTGATTTTGAACAAATAAAATATCAAATTGTATGCATAAATTCATGAGAATACAATTGTTTATCATTGACGAGGCTTCATCTTCAACCTTAGTTGGAGGTTTTAGCCTCTCATGATAACAAAAGACATAAACAAATCCATTGAAATCATAAAGAAACAAAAACTTACAAAGAAAAGCGTTCGAAAAGCTCATGAATGACTCTAGGTCAATGTTTTGGACTCTACGGCGCCCCCCAGTGCGTTTACAATGAAAAAGATAGTATTTATAAGCTAATTCTAAGGTTTCAGCATTGCCAAGTCGGCCAAGTGCGCTCGATCGCACACTTTAGGAGCGCTCAATCGCACTCGAGCATGCATTTCTAGCTTTGATAGGCGCAAGTGCGCTCAATCGCACTATATGTGCGCTCGAGCGCACATACTTCAGAATTGGCCAATCCTTGTGAAATGTGACTTTGTAGATCTTTGAGTTAGCTTTCCAATGACACCAAGAACGCCCCAATGGGAGTTTTACAACTCTAGATATGACATTTTTGGTGGGACTCATTGGGTGCAAATCATCACTCGACTCAAATTTGCTGCCAATGCTCCTCGAACTGTTTTAAGCCTCAGAATTAATGGAATTAGCCCCAAATGTACCTTAGCAACCTGCAAAACACTAAAACACCAAAACTAACAAAAAACATTAGAAAAAAGACACAGCTAAGAGCTTAACAAATATAAGTTAAGGGGCCCAAATATACGTTAAGGGGCCCAAATATACAATATTTGGCACTCATCAACCGTCAAAACCAATAAAAGAACCATCGTCCTCACTCTCTATTCCTGCATCAAGGTCTATGTAAATATGACATTATCATGTTTACATAAACAAACAAGTGAGTAATCTATTTTCCTAGAATTAAAGACTAAAAGACTAGTTTGAGATAAAGTAAGATTAAGGAATAAAATATATAATGATGAATGAGATGCGAATGCAGCGTAGTGACATATTAGTTTGTATTTTATGATAGTCTTTCTTCAGACCTCTCGTCATCAACTTTTAGCCCGTTCACGTCCGTTATGTTCCTCACACTTTAGAGTTTTACCTGTTTGATGCTGGCGACTACACCGCCCCAGCTTAGTTATATATTAAGCATGTTGGACGGTTATATATCCCCATCCACTAAGATACCGACAGTTCCTCGCGGCAATCCACCCAACTTGTTCTTAAGGGGGCTATCTTATCAGCCCATATTATTAGACATATTATGCAACAGTTGTAATGCAAAATTATATCAATAAGACAAAATAAGAATTCCTATGACAATAAAATAAAACAAAGCTAATATTCAGTAAGTACATCCATACTTACACTCCTTAGTGTAGAATTCTGCTCTACTTCTGCATATAAATACATACATACAAACAATATTTACATATTAGTTAATTCTCAAATAATATCATTGTTTAAAGACCCTTATCTTTTTATATTTATTTATTATCCGTCACTTCATCTTTATTTACTCATTTTATTATATAAATCTGAGATAGTCACTTATAAATAGTTTTATGTTCAAATTTGTTTTTTTGTGACGAGACTGATGGCCAGTATCACTAAATAAAAATTAGTATTATAAATAATATATATAAAGCATGACTCATATTTTGGGGATGAGACCGATGGTCCGTACCACCAAAAATATGAATTAAAATTTAATTGACAATAAAAGAAACAACTGAATATAAATACTGAATTCATATTTCGGGATTGAGACCAATGGTCTGTACCGCCAAAAATATGAACTAAAATTTAAATGACAATAAAAGAAATTACTAAATATAAATACTGAATTCATATTTCGGGGATGAGACTAATGGTCCGTACCACCAAAAATATGAATTAAAATTTAAATGACAATAAGAGAAATGACTAAATGTAAAAGCTGTAAAGTAAATAATATATGTAATAAATATAGATAATATCATAAGCCTTTAATGGATTTGTCCATGAACTCATTATCATTAATTCATTTGTATCCATTACTCTATTTTTACATCATAAGTTTATTAGGTCTTAAACAATTAAATGAGAACAAATAATACAAACAATAAATCATTATATTTACACAAGAAACACTCACCCAATAAACCTTAAAGTAGAATTCCACCAAATCTTCTCTAGGTAGCTAGTTTAGAAAAGTAAGAACACTTGAACACTATAAGAAAGATGTAGAACATATGATTTTTGACTTAGAGCTAAGAAAGAGAATGAAAGGAGGGGCAAGCTATCCTTACTAAGAATGTAAAAGAGTTCAAGTGAAAAATGAATTTACTTAGGCTTCTATTTATAAGAGAATGAATGGCTAGGATTTCATTTTCACACTTTTTATCTAAGGGTTAATACAAGCTTCTATCTATAGGAGAATGAATGGCTAGGATTCATTTTTATACTTTTGATCTAAGGGTTAAATACAAGCTTCTATCTATAAGAGAATAAATGGCTATGATTCATTTTCATACTTTTAATCCAAGGGTTGAGATGTATTCAACCAAAAGAATGAACCTAACTTTAGCATTTTCATCCAAAATGAGGGCAGTGTACTCCGTTCCCTTTTTTGATGTCCAAACGTACTCCGATTGACATGAAATTTTGAGGGTAAATAGAGGACTCCGAGACAAACATTTTATATTTTTTGTTCGACTTCATCCGAGTTCGTTTGACTCTGTTTTTGGCCCGAACAAAGTTTCTAACTCAACTTGCATTCCCACTTGGCCACTTGCCATATTAAATGACCATGATATTTCTAATAAACCTCATTAATAGAAGACTTCAAGCTTTCAACAAAAGTGGCTAGCCTTGCTACCTTTCCTTAATAGTTTTAATCTTTATTAGACAGTATGAAAATTAAGACACTGCTTTTTAGGCAAAAAAAAAAAACTAAAAAGTTTCAAATTAATTTTTGACTTCACTAAACATTAATATAAATAATGTATTCACTAAATTGGGTTTGATTATGCCCATAAACATACTTATGAAGCTAAATTTGATAATTAAAGTGATACTCAAAAGAGGTCAACAATCAATGTAATATATACCCTTAACACCAAATAGTTATTTAATATCGTTAATTCATATATCATTGCTCTAATTTATTTATTATCCTTTTAATCTATTTAATATTATTTCAATAAGAGTTTTAAATCTAGGTCGTTACAGGTCACTACAAGACGGACATCATTAGCGGTTTGGGCCACTTGAGGTCGAACTCGATTGTGTTGCTAGTATTATGTACAGTAGCGTACAACATTCGGGGTACCAGTGTTGTATTACAGGTCCCTCGGGACAGTGCCAATCATGTTAAGAAATAGTAATATCTCAGGTAGACCATACATGAGAGTTATGACCTATAAAGCATTAGTTTTTTATGCATTAAAATACCTAGGCGATTGCTACCGGTAGTACACCCCACTTTGATAACCAAAATGCTACTTTATGGTGTATTAACATAAACAACACCTCATTTGAATGATTACCAAAACACACGTTTATTTCTAATTTAAATAGACTCATGTCATACCTAATTGTGAGGTTTACTTACTATATCTTTAGACTTACACTATTATTACCCTTGTAGGAAATCTGTCTCTAGAACCTGGAAGTGGTACGATTGCCACTACAGACTTTGTTTAAAGGTTTACTTGCCGTCATCAAGTTTGTTTATGATATCAATAGTTGCTCCATGTCTTGATTATTTGAGGATTTTAATTGTTCTTACCATGATTAATTAGTAACTGAGAATTTTCTCTTTTTTTTTTTGTTTTTTTGACATGTCCGCACAAGATGGGAAAGAGAGATTTAAACTAATGACCTACGCTTTATTAAACGTGATGCTAACCAATTGACCTACTTCTTGGGAATTAGTAACTCAAAATTATTTTACTTTCTTATGCATTATCTCTGATGTTGCTTAAAGTGGCGATTCTCCATTTAGTTACCAATTGGTTTAACTATGGTAATTGCCAGTATTCTTGCCAGATTAGCCAATGCTAATTTTGGGGGCGTTAGAATGAGCTACTCACAAGGGATTTAGGTCTTTTTGATTTAAAACTATTTTTTATAAAAGCATTAGCCTTTCTCTTTAGTGAGTCATTTAATCCTTTTAGAATGGGTGCTTTTATCAAGGTATTACAATGCTACTTTGAAACTGTTGCATATTTTGTTCTAAGATCGGTAGATATTCAACCATTTTTTTCTAAATTTAGGGAATTAAACTACTTTTTGTTCCCTATATAAATACACTTCACAATAATTCAATTAATATTTCTCTATATCATTCAAATATTCTTTTTACTTTTTAGTTTTGATTTTTTATTCATTTCATTTCTTTATGTCTCGCCGTCAAACACAATTCATTACTGTTGATCAATGAAACTCAATGCTCACCCAACCATTTCATTCCTTGACCAAGCATGGGCGATAGAAAGAGATTAGAGAGCTAGAAAGAGAAGGGCTCAAGGCTGGGTGCCGTGCAAATCCGGCGAAATGGTGGTGGTGTTGCCATGGTGTGGTGGCCGGCTTCCATGGATTGGGTCGCAATTGAAGACCAGATCAGGGATTTGAAAGAGAAAGAGGAAGTGGAGAAGCAAGGGGAGCAAGGGGCTGGCGTTGGTGGTGCAAGCAGTGGTCTCTGGCCACTAAAGGTATCAGAGCAGCTGTCCCTTGCGGTTGCCAGCCTTCGATTGGTGGAAAAGTGAAGGAAAATCCTCAAGTTATCTCTCCTAGCTTCTAGATTTACTATTAGATTAATTGAATACCCTCTTTGTTCTTGTTGTTGGGTGGTATTTGAGTTGGTTTTAGTGGCCAATTGAGGTGGAAAAGTTGGTGAAAAAAATAGTGTGTCTTCCTAGTTGATTGAGAATGGAGGGTTGAGATTGAGAGTCATGGTCGCAGAAGGTGAAGAAAGCATATGGGTAGGCTTGAGAAAGGGGGATGTGCGAGAGGAGAGATAATGATTTTTTTACAATATAATAAAGCATTGGATGCAGCATGCTTTCCGGGGGACTGTGATACGTACGAAGGCGTTTGGGAATAGTTTCCTTATGTTTTTATATAATATATTATTATATATTCGATTCTCTCATGTTTTTATATAATATATTATTATATATTATTATAATATATAATAATATATTATATGAAGGTATGAGAAAACTATTTCTTCACACTTTCAAAACATTCATCATCACCTTTTTTAAGGGTGTAGATTAAATTTAGAAAACTGATATGGATTGATTTTTGTGTTTTTTATGAAATTTTTCCTAAATATAAAGAATTGAATTGGTTATAAGGAGTCTCTTGCTAGTGTTCTAATTATATGTATAAAATCAAGAAATGAGGCAAACTAATATAAGATAAGATGGCAAATCAAAGAAACCAAAAAAGAGTAATGCTACACATACTCTCATTCTTTCATTCTAACCACTCTCACACGCCTTTAGGTGGCTCTCACTTTCATTATTGGATTAAAATCAAATAATAATGTATCTCAAATCCAATGATAAAAGTGGGAGTCACCTAAGAGTGTATGAGAGTAAGAATGAAAGAATGGAAGTATGTGTAGCATTACTCAAACAAAAAGTACGTGATAGTGCACACTTTTGATAGGGAGATTTATGCCTTCATGCATTTTTTAGTAAGCTCATAATATATTATGTTGAGACATCACTAAACCTAAAAGCTTATGCTTATGAGTTTGAGACTAACTATGCTATATAATAACTCACACTTACGATATATTTTCAATGTGGGACTCAAACATTTCTATACTCACAAATTGATATTCAACAATTTAAACTTTTGGCATAAGTAGTAGTTTAACATGTATGAGAGCTAGGGGTCATGAGTTTGAACTTTGACTCTGCAATTCACCTCTCATTTAAAGTAAATATTTCATGTATTGGATCTCACCTATTGATGAGAACTTGAGTCCAACCATTAGGAGGGCTAGTCTTAAAGTATTCATTAAAAGATTAAATCTATCTATTACTATTAGCTTAAGTTTTTGAGATAAGTGTAATTTAACTTGGTATGAGAGTTGGAGGTCTTGAGTTCAAACAATGACTCGCATAATTTACTTCAAATTTCAATAAAAATATTTCATGTGTTGGGTTGGAGTTTAAGCCTACACATGAGAGGAGTGTTTAAGTATTGATTAAATATATCATTTCTTATTAGTTTAAACTTTTGAAATAAATAGTAATTTAACACACTAGCTAATCCTTACTCAAATTCTAAAAAAATTGAGCAAATAATTATGAGTGGGGAAATGGGGCACAAGGTGCCCTGCATCTTGGACCCAATACCCTTCGCTTATTTCGTGATCGAATTTTCTAAAATTCAAGTAGATTTTAAGGAAGTTGCGGTAGCGAATCGGCAATTGGGATTTTCCGAAGAAATCTTATCCTCTGTCTACATGCGAACGAAGCACGTTCATCTGTAACACGAATACAACGTCATAGGCAATGACATCTATGTCAAACTTGCAGTCCAAGATATGATTCCCAAGTTTCATATCTCCGGCGAGTTCAAGCAAAATAGAAAGAAAGAGCTTGAGAGGGAAAAAAAAAGTGGGAGACTTGGAGTTTGAGAAATGAGAAAATTTGTAATTTGAATTGTATTATTGAGTGTTTTGGTAAATTTGATTAATATTCAAGTTCTATTCTAGTGGTACAATCCAACCAAGAAATATGAATAGTTATTTTATTCCTTAAAAAAGTGTTAAATATATTGAAGAAAGAGAGGAGAGAGAGAACGAAGAAGAGAGAGTGGAAGCACGTGAGGATTACATTGTATTAATACTGATTGATATTGAAGTATTAGAGAGACCTCTATTTATAGAGACGCTATGAGTGATAGACAAGTAGACCTAGTTGACTATTGAAAGGTAAACCTAGTAGAATAAGGAAAATCTATAATACATAAGGAAAGAAATAATCTTAGAATAAAGTATTACAATAACTATTCATTTTTTTAAGGGAAAAATATAAAATGGCCCCTCAAACTACTATCCATTTGTAGAATGGCCCCCTAAAGTTTCAATTGGTATAAAGTAGCCCATCAAACTACCAACTTCTTATAGTTTGCCCCTCTCTGTTAGATGAAACAGTCAAAATTAGGGCCGGCAATTTTGACACGACCCGTGAACCCGACACGAACAAGACACGAAATTAGCGGGTTTGGGTTTACTGTAAACGGGTTTGGGTCGTAAACGGGTCGACCCGTTTATCTTCACTTAAACGGGTCGTGTCGCGGGTCACCCGTGGGTGACCCGCCAGACCAGTTTAAGGTTTTTTTTTTTTTTTTTNAGAACGAAGAAGAGAGAGTGGAAGCACGTGAGGATTACATTGTATTAATACTGATTGATATTGAAGTATTAGAGAGACCTCTATTTATAGAGACGCTGTGAGTGATAGGCAAGTAGACCTAGTAGACTATTGAAAGGTAAACCTAGTAGAATAAGGAAAACCTATAATACATAAGGAAAGAAATAATCTTAGAATAAAGTATTACAATAACTATTCATTTTTTTAAGGGAAAAATATAAAATGGCCCCTCAAACTACTACCCATTTGTAGAATGGTCCCCTAAAGTTTTAATTGGTATAAAGTAGCCCACCAAACTATCAACTTCTTATAGTTTGCCCCTCTCTGTTAGATGAAACAGTCAAAATGGATGGAAAACCCAAAGCGACGTTGTTTTGAGGCTGCAAAGTTACTAAAATGCCCTCTTTAGAAGAAGAATAAAAAATTAAAAAAAAAATTCCTAATACGTCGTCGTTTCGTGAAGACCTCAAGAAAGAAAACCCCTTCGTCCCTGAGTGATGGTAGAATTCGGCACTAGACCCAAAGGAAACTGAATCGTTGTCTGTGTAGTTGATGATGGGCTTGTGGGAGTCCTTAGGCCAGGTGAGGGTACCGGCAAGAGGGAGATAGTGTTGAAGGGTGAGGGAGAGTGAGTGTTTGAGTTTTGGAAGAATGGAATCCAAAAAGGGTGCATTTGTAGGTGGGATTTCATAGAAGAAAACTGGCTGGACTGGGGGGAATCTTTGCCAGAGTATGTCAAATAAGGTGAGAGGAAGAGAGCTTGGGCTGGCCGAGTCTGGCTAAGTTGGTGGTGGTGACACCCGGAAAACCTTGAGTACTTTTACTGATCGAGTTATTGGGTGCAATTAGATCAGGAAAGAAGCTCGGTCTGTAAAAGAAGTCCTTTTCCCACATGTTTCTGAGAAATTTGCTTGAACTGCGGTGACCAATTCAATAATTTTTAAAAAAATAAAACAACGTTTGTCTATGTTTATGATAATTTTACTTGAACCGCCGTCCCACCATCCACCGTTCCCTTCTTCCACCCCCCCCTCCCGGTGTTCTTTCCTTTCCTTCTCCCCTTCTCCCCCAACAAATCCCCGTGTTCACCCATGAATCCCAGCAACAGAGATACACGACTCCCAGTGAAGACCACGGTCACAGAACCGCTTCCCCGTCGTAGGGGTTTTCTTTTTTGATGGTCTTCACGAAGTGATGACGTTTTAGGAGTTTTTTTTTTTTATTTTTCCCTTCTTCTAAAGAGGGTATTTTAGTAACTTTGCAGCCCCAAAATGACGTCATTTTGGGTTTTCCATCCATTTTGACGGTTTCATCTAACAGAGGGGGTCAAACTGTAAGGGGTTGGTAGTTTGGGGGGTTACTTTATACCAATTGAAACTTTAGGGGGCCATTTTACAAATAGGTGATAGTTTACCAATGGAATACCCATGTACCAAACGTGGCTTTAGATTTTTATTTTATTTTATTTTATTTTAAATGTAATTTAATTGGCGTTAGAATGTTTAGAAGTGTTAAGTGTTCCCTCATGTTATGCTTGGGTAGAAATCAGTTAATCAGACATCAGAGAACCTAATCCAATATTGATATAATATAGCAAAATTTATTTATTTAATTAGAATCTAGCTAGTCAGACCTTGGAAAGGAGAGAAAGGATACACCTTGAAAAGAAGAAATTACACAATCTGTCATGGCATTTGGCAAACAAAAACAAATCTTGATTTACTCTTTCAATTGAAACTCTGTTTCTGGCTTTGGTTGGAAGTTGGCAGGTGATGAATCTTTTCATTTCTAACTCTCGTTGTTATATTTATGTTAAGTGGTGGGTTCATCTAACTATAGTCTGGTGATCACACATTAATGTAAAATGTGCATGACTTTTATCTGTCTACATATATAGTAGGCCTACTAATACTATTCAAGCGTCACATTCCAAAGCGTGAATAATAATATTCAAACGTCGCATTTCACACATGAATAGCAACACTAACCAAACTCAAAGCATGAATAGTGACACTTGAATAATAACACTATTCAAACATTACTACTTTATGAATAGCGCCGTTTGAACAGTAAAACGCCGCATTTTAGTAATGTTTTTCAAAACATCACTATCCCAAATGTCACTAATTGGGCTTCTTTTTTTTTTTTTTTTTGTAGTGCCTAATTAGAGTGTGCTGATCAGACATTAATGTATCAGTAATTTAAGTTCCTCATGGAGGAAGAGGAGGAGGAGGATGGACATGAGTTCTTCACACGTTATCACAATTATTTGCAACCTAAGTAGGATGATCGAGCAAGGGACATGACTTCTTCACACGTTAACTAAAATTATTTTGCAACCTAATACCAAACTCATTAATAACAATGAACTGAACAACAAATTTGACAAGCAAATCGCAATAGAGAGAGAAAAAGAAACCTTTAAAATGGATCGGTAGATCAGAGCAAGAGGAGCGGCTCTCAGCTGCTATTAGGGGTCAGCAAAGGAGCGGTAGATCGGCGCAAAAGGTGTGGCTCTCGGCTGCTTTAGGGGTCAGCAAAGAAGCTGCTGTTAGTGCTCACCGAAGAAGCAGCAGATAGAGATAAGTTCTGCTGCTAGGCTGGCGTGAAGACCAAAGGATCATGCCAAAACTTCTATGACAAATTTTGTGCAGAAAAAGGGTAACAAAGATGAGTGCTTAGTTAATTACCTTGTTTGCAAGATAATTGTTACAACACACGCACACTAGCTACTTAATTTGCACTATTCCTTTGTCAACTCTAAAGTCCTCTCTATTAGGAAAAAAAAATTCAATATTGGCCTCTTAAAAAAGTCTTGTTCCGAACCCTAGTGGAAAATTGTTATTGAATCTTCCTTTCAGTTTCTTGACTTTCTAACTGGTTCTTTCACGAAATAAATAAATAAAAACACATATTTTACAATATATAATGAGTTATTTAACTTAATTATATTTATTTTGATTCTTTTCGCTAAGTCCTATTGTTCACTAATATATATGGACTAATTCACATAAATAAAATTCTCAATTGAGTTTTCTTTATGGATAATATCTTAATCATTTCTTTTTTCTTTTCTATCTTTCTTAAACTCTGTACTTCGGAGTTAGCTAAAGGCCAGGTTGTTCACAAATATTGTATCAAAATCATTTATAGTATAAATTAATCTTCAATTACGAGATCAACTAACTCAAAGCAACACTTATTGGATTCATTAAATTTATACGTACGTGCTTTCCGGCCATTCTTATGCATGGTAGATTTGACTTCTTGTTTTGTTCATAAAAATTAGGAAAAATTACACTTTATCTTCCTAAAGTTTGGACTCATTTTTAATTTGACCTTTAATGTCTTAATTTTTGCAATGCACCCCTCCAAATTTTCAAATTTTTGTAATTCGACTAATTTTATCCCAAAATTTTCATATTGCCCTTATTTTTTTTAAAAAAAAATTGGGAGTGCAAAAATAGTCAGATGGCCAAAGAGGCCACCTGGAATTTTTTTAAAATTTTTTTATAAAAAATAAAATAAAAATTAGGGGCGATATGAGAAGTTTGAGATAAAAAATTGATCAAATTGCAAAAATTTAAAAGTTTTGGAGGGTGCATTGCAAAAATTGAAATATTGGAGGTCGAATTAAAAATCACCCTAAACTTTAGGGAGAAAAATGTACTTTTTCCTAAAAATTATAAAGAAATTAATAAAATCACTATATATGTACCATAATTCTTCATTATTATTATTAGGAAAAAGTATAAAATGGCCTCCCAAACTACCCGTCTTTTATAATTTAACCCTCTAAAGTTTCAATTGGTATAAAGTAGCCCCCAAACTACCAATTTCTTATAAAATGGTCTCATCCGTTAGTTGAAACCGTGAAAATGGATGAAAAACCCAAAACGACGTCGTTTTGGATATGTAGAATTACGAAAATGCCCCTATTAGATTAAAAAAAATAAAAATAAAGAAGACTGAAACGCGTCGTTTTGGTGGGATTGTAAAAACAACCTTTCTTCCCCGTGTTCTTTTTGCAACCCACAGCCCACTGCAGAGAGAGTAAATCAAGTGAATTATATACAGACCATTTGTTTTGTTAATAATTTGGAGAAATGATAGTCTTCTTGGAGAATCCTTTTGTTAATAATTTGGAGAAATGATAGTCTTCTTGGAGAATCCTTAGGAAGCCTTCTTTTGTTTGTACTTTTTGGCACAGACAGCATAGAACAAGAGACTTATGAAGCTGAGGCCAGCTAAAAGCCAGAAAAAATAATCAAGATGACCCAAAATTGCCCAGAAACCAAGAGAGATTGAACCAATATTGTTGCGGGAAAAGCATCCAAAATATGAGAAATTTCTCAACCAGAACCCTTATAGCAAAATGAAGGACTGAATTAACACAGATATTTCTAAAGAACACAGGAATCATCCCAGAGATTTTTATTTTCCCGTTAATTCAAAAAGAAACTATGAGAGAGAGAGTTTTGAGCTGCAGAGAAGAGTCAAAATGCCAACCATGTCATCGACCCATTGGTAGTCACTGAAGGCGTGGTGACTGCACTCGTGCGCGATGACCCAAACGCCAGTGAAGACAGGGGGAAGGGGGAAGAAAGGCGGTTTTCTTGAAATTTAATGAAACGACACCGTTTTTTAGGGGGTTTTTTAATTTGATTTTTTATTCTGACGAGGGCATTTTAATAATTCTGCATTCCAAAACGACGTCATTTTGAATTTTTCATCTATTTTCACTGTTTTATTTAATAGAGGGGGCCAAATTATAAAGAATTGGTAGTTTAAGAGGAGCTACTTTATACCAATTAAAACTTTATAAAGCTAAATTACAAATGACCAGTAGTTTAAGGGGCCATTTTATATTTTTATCTTATTATCACTATTATTTTTTGACAGTCTATTATTATTTCAGTGATCGTAAGTTTTTCAAAATGCAGAAAAGCACGCATAAAAGTCATATTCTTTAATATTTGAGGACCACTCTAGAAGGCTAGAAGTGGTTGAATCCTATCCATGCGAAATTAGTTAACTCTCGTCTTCTAGACCATGACCGCTGTGAAAGAAGATATATATATATATATATATATATATATATATATTCTTAAAGCATCTCCATTTTCAGTAGTGTAATTAAAATGGAAAAAATTATTATATTTAATTATTTTAATCATTTTTTTTTTGCTTCAACAGAATAGTTTAGAATTAGCTATTATATCTTAACTGCTACAGTGAATATAAATAGTTATTTACTATAGCACACTAGATTGAATTTTAATATAACATAATATTATTTTTAATATTACTTTTTTCCTTTAATTAAGTATTGACAATAATATAATAAAAAAAATTAGAAATAATATTTTAAAACAAGCACATAATAGAATAGAAAAATCTCTTGGAGTTGACATTAACAAATGGATAGCAAAAATAAAGAATTGTACTTTTTGATTTGTTATAATATCTATTACTACTAGAGATGTTCTTAGTAAAAACTCTCAAATTGTAAGTTGATCACTCCAACAAGTAGTGTCATAGTCATGGTTAGCTTCATGGAATTGGTGTCTGGACACGTCTAGTTTGAAGTTGTGTTCTATAGTCCACTTGTGTAACTCTTAACATGAGACTCTCTTGAAATTGTTGATTCACACAATGAGAAAGTANCTAGAGAAATCTTTATTGATTTTCCTTTGTCGGGTATTCAATGTGGCATTAATCAGTTTGCTTTTTTATGCATTAAAGACTTGAATCCGATCATAATACCATATGAGCTGCCCGATAACGAAATATAAGTAAAATATTGTCTCGAATTGATTATCAAACATGATTCATTAAACAGAGTTATTGGAACAGTTGTTATTATGTGTCAGTTGTCATGCTACTTGCTTGATATCCTTAATAACTGTAAGAATTTGAGTTGCAATTCCTACCTTATGGACTTTATGATAATTTTATGTCAATTTCCTATTTAGATCAAAGCAAGGGCCACACATTTTACTTGGTAAAAGGATTCTTATTACACTTTCAAATTCACCATATAAAATTGCTGTGAAATGTTGTGAAGATCTAATGAATCATTCACGGCATATTGATAAGTTAGTTGAAAAGCAATCATCACAAGAAATTGAAAAGAATCGGCTATGGCTCAAAACCTTAATAGATAGTGTTCAATGGCTAACATTCTAAGCATGTGCCTTTAGAGGTCATGAGGAAAGCTCAAACTCAAAAAATCAAAGTAATTTCTTTGAATTGGTGAAGCTCCTATCAACTTACAATGATGACATTGCTGGAATTGTCTTAGAAATGCTCCAAAAAATGTCAAATATACATCACCCAAAATAGATCAATCAAGGCGCATGTCAATAGTCCTCTTTAGCGGTGCGTGTCAATAATCCTCCTTAGCAGCGCATGGCTGGCTTGCGGTGGTGCGTGGAACACATGAGGGTTTGTTGGGTTTTGTTATTTTATTTTCGTTGTTTTTAAATAAGAGCATATTCGCACTAAATTTGCTTTTAGTAACGATCTATGGGGTGAAGTTTTATTTGTTTTCTTAGGTTTTGTTTCTACGAATCCTTAATAATAACGAAATTGATATCCAATCAGTCTTTTGTTTTCTTATAGTTCATTTTGTGAGAGCAAACCATATACGATGATGGAGGAATTATCAAGTATAAAGAATAATTGTTACTATGGTAAAGGCAATGAAGGGGATTGTGATTGATAAAGCACTAGTAGCGGAGAAAAAAAAAAAAAAAAAGCCAGGGTATCAAGGACTTGGTAGTAGATAGAGACGTGATTTGTCAAAATTTGCTGTAGATATGAAATTGTTTGAGACGGTGACTTTTTATAGATATTATCTTGTAATAGTTCGAGAGGTTATTGTGTATGTCATAGATAATATTTGAGTTATGAAGATTTCAAATTATATTTTTGGCATTGTATGGAGCATTTTGCCCCATTTGATTGTTATATCAATGAAGAGATAATTCGTTCAAAATAAATAAAACATTAAGGACGCAAATATACTCAAGAGAGCCCCTATGGTCAGGATGTGCTGCAAAACAGGCAGTTTTTAGCATCCAATAGGGATGCACCACATCAGCAAGATGCAAAACATAAAATAGATAGGAAAACACCATAAAACAACCCAATATTTTAATATTAAAAAATAAAATTCCTCAACTCACCCTCATCTCTTGATTCTTGCCCACAGCAACAACCCACCCATTCTTCCATTGACGATTCAGTTGAAGTTGAAGATCGTGCCCGTCGATATCTTCGTTTTTGTCGAGCCACGCCAATACTCTCTGCAAGATTGGGTTCTGATTTAGTTAAGAATCGTCAATTTTTTCGTGTTCTTTGATTTTGTACAACTTTCTACAATTTCCGATTTTGCAGAAGAATCATCAACTTTTTGCAATTTTTTCGTGTTTGTTGATTCGTGTTCATGTCCACGTGATGAATTTTCATATGGGTTGTTATTGTTTTGCTTAATTATGGAAAACCTATATATATTTGTTTGTAAAACTTTTTGGATGGATTTGATTTGTTGCTCGGATTCTATTATTTGTGATGTTAGAATTTTGAAGTTGTATTTGAATTTCATTTTCGGTTGAAGGAGAAAGTTGGTATTTTGTATATTTTGTAATGTTTGCTTGAGGGGAATGTTTGCCTAAGGGGTTTTAAGACACGGCCATGTTGAAATAGCAGGTCATTTGTTTGATGAAATGCCTGCGAGAAACTTTTTCTTTTTTTTTGAACAAGAGCTGTTTGCCTAGAGATGTTTTCACATATAATGTCAGACTTTCATATTATCAATACTCAAAAAAGAGCTGATTGATCAAGAGCTACAATATCAAAAATGTTCATTGGAGTAGAATCTCTCCAAGTTATAACCATACAGAGTAATGGCTTCTTTAGCAAGAGTATGGGCAGCCTTATTGGCCTCTCTGCTTATGTGACCACTCTGCCAATGGGGAAAAGAGTTAAGGATCACTCTTCCTCAATGCATCAAAAACGTTTTTGGCATCTCCTTCGGTACACATTTTGGAACCCCATGGATTGACAGAAACAGAAACTAGTTCACCCTTCTTATTTCTCAAACTTTTACACAAACTGAATCAATATCAAATATCCCTTAATGAATCAATATCAAATATCAATATTAGTGAATCAATATTAAATATCAATCAATATCAAATATCCCTCAATGAATCAAATATCAAATATCCCTCAATGGGACATCCCTCAATGAATCAATATCAAATATCCCACAAAAAATTGATTACATTTGGATTTTTAGTAAAATATCCCACAACTAGAAAAAATCATAGCAACTTGAGGGAGCTACATAGGCGTTGATTCTATATACACCAATATCAACCGTAGATGATGAAGATACAGGATCTTGAGACACGACAAGTGTCGTTGTAGAGGGATACATCATAGTTGACAAATAGCATTGTAAATTATTCACAAATAAACAAAAGTTGAAAGTAAAGATATCTTCACTATTAATCAAATAAACACATATTACTTTGGTGGAGTATATGTTATAATGAAAATTTGCCGTTGCTAAACTTTGTTGTTCTATCATCCCCAAGTTAGCTAGCATAAACTTTGTATCCCTATTGAAAAAGAATATTATGAGAAATATGTAGTCAAAATACAGTTAATGTAAAGTATTATAAATTGGAAAAAAAAAAATCATAAGAATACTTTGTTTGCCTATGTGAAGGACAATTGCTTTTCACATGCCTAATTTGTTTGTAAATGCTACAAGTCCTTGGGGGCAGCTCCATGTTTTTCTTTTGGATGTTTTTGTCTTAAAGCTTTGGGTCATCCTCTACAAGGAACATGAATTGAAGAGATCCTGCAATGTAAATGTATTGTTTGACAATCCAGGACCCTCAATATTTTACTTCATAAACTGAGCTGAGCTTTTGATAAGAAAAATTAAAATAAAATTAATATTAAATAAATATTTACATGCAACTAGTCGCTATTCAAAAATGATGAAAGCAAGAATAACATATATGAGCATAACAACAAAAAGAGCAAATATACTATTATGCAAATTGAAGTTTAATAGCTCAGCAAGTAGTTGACTTTGATGTTCCTGAATTTCATCCATTCTTCAAATTCCAACAAACACGAGCACTTTCCTTAAATTTCTACACAGACCAAAAAATAACCCAATCAATATCACCGTAGTTATACACAAACCCAAAAATAACCCAATCTATATCACCATAGTTCTACACAGACCTAAAAATAACCCAATCAATATAAACATAGTTCTACACAGACCAATAAATAAATGCCAATCAATAACCCATAGTTCTAACAAATCTTAACCTTTTAGTGGCTTTGAGCAATCTCCGGCAGCGAGAAAATCGTGGCGTAGCTCTTTCGTCAATCTCCACCAGCAATCTCTAAGCAACCGCATCATTGTTGTTTAAGGTGAGTTTAGGTTGAGAATACGGCTGGGTTAGAACAGGGACTGGGGTGTCTTTTTTGTTTTTGTCAATTGGAATAATAATCTGGTGTTTTCATCACCATTCTGTTTTATGCTTTTTGTTGAAGTGGTAGCTTATGAGTGGATTCTGTAAATGATGGCTTTTACAAAATGACTGGACCAAAGTTTAATTCTATACTCAATGGGAGAAAGATAAATTGATTACAAGATAAAGGTGGAGAAATGATATAATTTTTTTTATAATTGGACTTCCATTGATTGTTTTGCAAAAGATAAATGCTAGGCTTACAAAATATTTTATAAATTAAAAAAAAAAAACTCTTACAAAGTAATGTGGCACAACATGATTGTCTATATTTTATTGCAAGTTGGTGATACGATTTACTAGTTGCATCTTAGAGCCCACTCAAATCCAATAAAAACTCATTATTCCATAGGCCCAAAAAGGTTCATACACCATTCGTATGGCCGGAGGCCCAGAGCCTGACATGTTAGCCCTTACTTGAAAGAATTGTCGATTAACGGTCTCATGAGCAACAAACACATGGTGAGGAGGCCATAAAAAAGAAAGGTATCCTCCATTTACACTCTTACCTATTTAAACTTTGCTCAATATGGGAATGGTTTATTGGAGCATCTCCTGAATGAATTTTTTGCATAGGATTATGTCACATTCCATATCAAACCCTTAATTCTCGGTCCTTCTCATATCAAGCCCACTCACCATACCAACAATAGTTCTATAAGCGAATGTGATGCGGTGGTCTCTGTTATGAGGTATATAACTATGTTTTGTCCTTTTTACTTTCCTTTCCATTGGTTTCTCTTTCAAATACTCAATTGAATTAGATATTAGAGTGTTCTCTATTGGTACCTCTTGCAACTCATCCTTATTTGCCAAGTGTCTAAGTGTTTAATATGTACATTAAATATTAAAGGTTATTAATAGTAATTTACTAATTAAGATTAACCTTTTTAAATAATAAGCCATTGAAAAACTTCAAATGACATTTAATATTTAATGTGCATATTAAATACTTAGACACATGGCACAATTTTATGTGGGTTGGACAAAATTTTCTCCAAACCGGTTTGGAGGAAATTTCTGTCCTTTCTTTATTGTCTCAACACCCTTCAACAAACTATACCAAAGTTCTCTAGGGTTTCTTAGCTTCAGCCAAGCCGCCACCCCCCCCCCCAAAACGCCGTAACTACAGAGGAGGAGGGATGGCCTCCACCATCCCTCCTCCCCACGTCCCTTTTGCATCAGGCTCTAGTAGTTTACTTGATGTCCCTAGACCCAGTGCCCTCGTCCCTTCTCCTCATCCCCCGCCTCCTCCATCCTGGTTTTTGTTTTGGTGTTTTGCTGGATTTTTTTTTTTTGTCTGTTTCTGTGTTTTTTGTAGTTTCTGCCGATCTTCTCCATGCCGGTTTCGTTGCCCTCCGTCCATTGCTAAGCTTCTTTCGCGCTCCCACCACGACGAGCTTCCACAGTGCTCTTATTTGTACGAGGTCAACAAACACGCGATCGGTTTCTTTCCCTTTATTTCTTTTTGCTTGTATTCAGTTATGTTGCTTTTTTTTTTTTTTTTAGATGTGTATAAGAGACAGCTCCTTAGCAGCGCATGGCTGGCTTGCGGTGGTGCGTGGAACACATGAGGGTTTGTTGGGTTTTGTTATTTTATTTTCGTTGTTTTTAAATAAGAGCATATTCGCACTAAATTTGCTTTTAGTAACGATCTATGGGGTGAAGTTTTATTT
>CM017327.1:25315123-25331322 GCA_006937295.1 Carpinus fangiana
AAAACTAATTAATTCCCTCTGTCTTCTACGCCTATATATGCCTCTTCAACTTGCTTTTTTTTTTTTAACAATACTTGTGGCTTGTTGTTTTAGGGCTTTGATGTTGAATCCATACCTAGACGCTTTGGCAGACTTTGTGGTATAATTACACCACTATTTGTAGGGGGCACGTATTCGCGGCTTCCAAACTGCATCCAAAAATATTCGCAGCTTGCAATCAATGCATACAAAGATCACTTTCGTGAGAAGAATGAGGTATCGGATTTGGATGTAGATTAATTTTGAATTTTTCCATGACAATATTAATAATGATAATTATTATTTATTCATCATGACTTTTTGTGTGTATATAGGTTGAAGCTCCACGACTAGAGTTTGTAAGGGTTTTAAAAGCAATGCATCAGGTTTGCGATATAATGAGGTACTATATAACCTTTGAGGCGAGGGAGGATGGAGGCCTCACTCATACCTATCAAGCTGTGGTGCGTATAGGGATGAGAGCCTCCTTTTCTGTGCTGTCTTTTAGGCTTAAACCTTCCGAGTGTGATCAAGGTGAAGAAATTACAATTCATTTGATTACTTATTAGTTTAATTAATCATTCACAGTTAATATATATACATTCACTACTAGATAGTACTAATGGATAAAGGAAATCTCTAGCTTTTGTTATTTGTTTGAACATTGACAAGTACTTAATTAGTCATTTATGGATGATGTTTTGCTTTCATTTGTATCATTTTATTTTGTTTTTTTTTTTAGTAGGTTCGGGCAAAAATGGAGTATGGATTTGGGAAGGTCACCTCCAGAATGGTTAGTGGTTAGTTAGTATGTTTATACTGCATTACCATTCTATGTTTCTTTGATTATTGCTTGTTATTGACCTATTGGTAGATGGCTTTTTTTATGCAGGCAAACTGTGTTGATGGGAAGATGTTTCGGGACATGCATATCATATGGAGTATTTAAAGCAGCTTTGATGGACATTTTAGTAGTTACACTTTGATGCCTAACTACTAGGCTTTTTTGCCTCTTTATGTTTTACATGTTTGCGTTTCTTTTTCATATATAAATTCAAATACTTTAACTTGACGTGGTTGCCGGTTATTTATGCATTTTGTGGCCGCTGACAATGTCATGATTCATGAGGTTGAGGTTTTAATATCTACTGCTTTATCATGTTGCCTATGAGTTTGAGCTTTTAAAATCTTGGACACCATAACATTCTAATGGAGATTGATGTTTGAGGGACAGATAAGTGAAATTAAATATTCTGTTTACAATCATATATAATACACGAGGAATAGTTTCTCAATAGAAAATAAATCGTAACTTGCTCATATTGCGGGTTATAGGCTAGTGATCAATAATGAGTGGGAAGTTACCATCGTCTCTAAATATTCTATCAACTTCCAGTTTGAAGAAATGTGGAGGTCGTGGGAACCATTTTTCGTTTGCCATGCGTGGAGGTATTACTCATTCCCTCGCAAGGTGGTGTTATTTGTGCACTTTGTTGGATTTGATTGTTAATTGGCTTGCATATAAGCTCCTCTCTTTTTTTCTCTCTCTCTCTCTCTCTCTCTCTTTTGGCTGCAAAATTAGAAAATAGTCAATACACTCGGTCTATAACTGGGTTAAAGATGGATTTTTGTCGTCTTTGTTAATGGACAAGTGAACAAATTTGTGAATATTTGAGGGGGGATAAAGATTGATGCCAAACAACCTTCGGACAATTAATTCACTACAAGAAATCTACTCATCAGGGGCGACTTATTAGTGTCCACTCTAAAGTGGACGCTAGTACTCACCTACTAGCATCGACTTTTTTCAATGGACGCTAATAGTCGACCCAAAAGATAAGTATTTGTGTCCACTCTATAGTGGACGCTAATATGCTAGCGAGAATAAGTCGTAGGGGCAACTAAATAGCTGTTAGCGTTGACATTTGTTGAAGCTGATAGTTTAGTATCAGCGTCCACAACAAGTGGACGCTAATAGTCATATATGATAATAAAATAAAATAAAAATTGAAACTATCAACGTCTACTACAAGTGGATGCTAATAGTCATATATAATAATTAAAAAAAAAAAATTGAAACTATCAGCGTCGATTACAAGTGGACGCTAATAGTTATATATAATAATAAAAATAAAATAAAAATTGAAATTATCAGTAGTGGACGCTAATAGTCATATATAATAATAAAAAAAATTAAAAAATTGAAACTATCAACATACACTGCTAATAGTCATATATAATAATAACAAAATAATTAAAAACAAAAATTGAAACTTGTAGTGGACGCTAATAGTCATATGTAATAAAAAAATTAAAAAAGAAAAAGAAAATATCAGCATCCACTACAAGTGGACGCTAATAGTCATATATAATTTTAAAAAAAAAAAATGAAACTATGTACGTCCACATTCAGAGTGGATGCTAATGACCTTTTATCAGCGTCTACATTGAAAGTCGACATTGATAATAAGTTATTAGCGTCCACTTTAGTTGTCGCTAATCCTCTTATTGAAAAATGAAAAAGTAAAAAACATATAAAGTAGAGGATTAATAGTGTCCACTTACACTCTTATCGAAAAAAAATAAAAAAATAAAAGACAAATAAAAGTAGAAGATTATCTGCGTCCATATTGAATGTCGACGCTGATAATAGGTTATTAGCGTCCACCTTATATTAGCGTCCACATAAGGTGGACGCTAATACTCTTATCAAAAAGTAAAAAAATAAAAAACCAATAAAAGTAGAAGATTATCAATGTCCACTTAAAGTTGACGCTAATAACCTATTATCAGCTTTCACATTGAAAGTCGACGCTGATAATAGGTTATTAGAGGGGACGCTAATACTCTTATCGAAAAATAAAAAAATACAAAAAAAAAAAGAAGTAGAAGATTAACAAGTGGACGCTAGTAACCTATTATCAGCGTCCACATTAAAAGTCGACACTGATAATAGGTTATTTAGTGGACGCTAATGCTCTTGTAGGAAAAAAAATAAATAAAAATAACTAAACAAAAATAATTAAATACAAAAAAGAATGACATGAGAAAAGAATTTTAAAAAATTAAATAAAAATAGAAATTAAAAAAATAAATAAATTTTGGGCCGATGCTATTGACTGTACATATATAATAGAAAAAAGTTATTTCCCAAAAATTTAGCTCCGATAATCTGTCAATTGTAAGTGATTCAATAAAACAATTTTGATGAATTAATAATTTATTGACGAAAAAGCTAATGATCATGAACCTACAAAACTCGCATCGAATTGTAATGAAATAAAATAATTGTAGATAAATATTTACTTATTCAAGTAACTTGAATAGATATAATTTATAAAATGTAGTCAATGAGAGGAGAATTGCATCATAAAATATCAGGGGACAGCTATTTCTCATTTCCAAAATCTCCAACTTGTAAAGAAGAAGCTTTATTTATTTATTTATTTATTTTTCTAACAAGAACAAGCTTTATTTTAATTGTTAGTAAATATAACTTATAAATAATTATCAAAGTCAACGGAAATGAACAAGCAAGCAAGCACATACCAGCTTTATATATAACCCATACTCGTATTTTGTGATGGTGTTTACCTGGCTGGAATCCCTAGGCCTTCATAGCGTCGGAAAAGCTTTCTCCCTTTCTTATCAAAATCATTCATGGATGCCACGACCACCAGGGGGTAAGACTATCACTGCCATCAATACTTGTTATTTCTTTGGTTGTGATTTGTGTTAAGACTTCTCTTGTTGCTCGTTTGTAGACCTGGAGACGTTACTACCGTTGACGTGCATGCTGCCAAAGATCTTCTTGGCTCAAGTCACCGTTATGTAGATGTGAGGTGTGATCTTAGATATTAGTTTTTATCATTTGATGGGGGTTTTATGATACGTGATGATGTGGTAAAATGCATGAATCTATGTTTAATAGGTCGGCAGAGGAGTTCAACAAGAGCCACATCAATAACGCTTTAAATGTTCCATACATGTTCATCGCCCAAGAAGGTAATAGCAAATTTTTTGCTTATAATATTTTCCATATCCAATTTTATATATAAGGGTGGATAAAACCCCGCACTTTGGTTTTCATTATGACATCTTAAATCTGACCTAATTTGACCTATTGGCTCAATGATTAGAAGTTTTTTTTACTTTTAACACGTGTCGAGTTGAAAGACAGAAATGAGTGTTTCGCAACTTCACTGAGTTTCTCCCATACGTTAATATTTCGTATATTTCTTGGTTTAAACAGGTAGAGTGAAAAATCATGACTTTCTCACACAAGTAGCAGCCATTTGCAAGGAGGAGGATCACTTGGTCGTGGTAAACTATTACTCACATTTTCCATTATTTTCCAAGGGGTGGCATGTCGTACGATAATGTGTTGATATTTTGTATGTGGCATGTCGTAAAACTATACGGTGTATTGTTTTGGTTCTTTGGAAACCTTTTTTCAGAATACTAAAGATGGATATTAGGGAAAAGAAGAAGAAGATAGACGATAAAAATCACAGTTAAGGTTGGGTTGGGAACCTAAACCAAAACTGTATATGCAAGTACAACACGGTCAACACCTAATTGTACCACCTGCTGATAATTAGAAATAAATAAAGTTTGCCGCTATTATTATTATTATTATTATTGTTGTTGTTTTTGAAGGGTTGCAATAGCGGAGAAAAATCACTTCGTGCTTGTGTTGATCTTCTTAATGCAGTGAGTTTATTTCAAAACTTTTTGGGGCTTATATATATACTAGTTTGTTGGCACGTGCAATTCCTTTTGTTTCTAGTTTTTTTAGCTTGAAACAAATATCAGGATTGAAGGGAAAAGTTGAAAAAAAAATTCTGATTTAAGGAGGAAGTGGAACAAAAATATTAATTTAAGGAGAAAATGAGAAGGAAATGGAGAATTTGAGGATGAGAAAAGACAAAGATTGAGGACAAAATAATAAATTCACTCTGTCACCGGGCCACCAAATTCTTCATTTACGCTCTTATTTTCAATTTTTTTTAAAAAAAATTTTAATCTTTCTTTCTCTTTCCTCCCTCCACGCCTCCTTCCATCATTTTCTTTTCTTTTCTTTCTATTTTATTCTTCTCCTCTCCCCAACCACTAAACAATTCTAAACTAATGAAGCAAATAAGCAATACCCAATCACTAACATGAGAAAGCAATAGCCAGCAACAGGTCTCTTTAATTTGTTTCTCAGCTTCTCCCTCTATCTCAGGATCTCACTCTTCACTCGTCTCTCTCAATCTTCATCTCACTCTGGACAATCGTAAAAATAACCCACAAAAAAATAAAACAAAGCCCATCAAATTTATCAAATTTCACCCACGAAAAATCAAAAACCCACCAAACTCAAGAAACCCAGAGAACACAACAAAATCGTAATTTTGTATCTCAAACAAAATTGTTGTGCATGGTCAAAACAGTCTCAAGGAAAAAGTGTTGTAAAGAAAAGACAGAACTGGACAAAATCATAATTTTGTCTCTCAAACAAAATTGTTGTGTAGGCTCAAAACAGTTTCAAAGAAAAAGTGTTGTGATGCACTGATGCTGATGCTTGCTTGCTTATTGGCACTTTTTAAGGCAAATTCATAATTTACTTTCAAACAAAATTGTCATGCTGCTTCAAAACTACCAAAACGCGTTTAAGTATGAAGGGCAAAATCGTAATTTCATTTCAAACAAAATTGTTGTACGGCTTGGTTTTCAAATTAAAGTGTTGTGCATAGGGTCAAAACAGTCTTTTAGCATCAAACAAAAGTTACTGTAGTGTTGGTGCATTCACACTTTTTAAGTATAAAGATATATTTGTTAACGTTTTTTGTTTGAAAAAGTATCATAATGTAAGATAAAGGTACAAACAATTTTGGGTATCTTGTGTTTTTAGTTATAACAAAAAATTTAACAAACATAATTGTTGGGTAACTATTACTAAATGATACGTTAATATCTTCAACTTGTTCCATAAATGGTTAGCCCTTATTTTGAAAGCCAAAATGGCCTCTTTTATGTGTGTGTTCTAACGTTTTAAAAAATGGTAACGTGGAAAGATTTGGTGGTGGCAGGGCTATGAGCGTGTGGCGAATATGGGAGGGGGTTACTCAGCATGGGTGGACTGTGGCCTTGCTGGTGGTGACAAACCGGCGGAGGAGCTAAAGACTGTTTGCAAGTTCCGTCCTTGAAATGCTTACTTGCATATCTTATTTGTATGTTTAGGCCAAAGCATTCGCATGTTGTGCTTGCTGTGATTAAGAATTTGTGCAAATGTGAAAGAACGGAAATAAAAATGTGAAGTTTCCAGAAGAGGAATGCTTGTATTATATGACAAGATTGGTTTCCCTGTCTAAGAGAAAGAGATCCCAAAAATTTCCTTTCTTTTTGCTTCTCTATGTAAAACATTGCTATATAAAGTTTGCTTTCAAGATCTCTCACAACAAACATGCATGTCGGTTTGTGAGTGATGTGCTTTAGAGCGTGTTTTTTTGTTTGAAAAAGTATTTTGATGTAATATAAAAGTGAAAACTGTTGTTTTTGAAGCAAAAACAAAAGCTAGAAAACAACAGCTTAAACAAATGGAGCCTAGTAATATTGGGTCCGCTGATAACACAGAAAGTACTTCAAATATTAAAAGCAATAGGGTTCCTTCCCTACTTTGAAGTTTCCTTGAAGTAAAAGGGTTAGAGTGTTTGTATAAACTAATGACCCTCTACTTGCAGTGTTTCTAGAGACAAGAAAGATATTTTTAGCATAGAGCTAAATGTTAAGTCGTGCAATGTTCCCATAGATATTTGGAATTCCTGTAATGAGAACTTCGGATATGCGTCTAAAAAAGCAAAAAACCAAAAAGGGAACCAACTTTTAGCCATGGAATTAACTTCCAGATGAGTCACATAGGCCTGTCTGCAAGCATGCATATACACACTCGTTAACCTATTAGGAATAACCGAACATCTGATAGAGGCACCGTAAACTAAAGAAAAACCAAAAGAGAAGAACTCACCTGAATATATGTGAGGTAATTAGTCTAGAAACAGTTGGATGGGTATTGTGTTTGTCAATCCAACTGGTTGGATCAAAAGCCAAACTCGTATGGCGCTTTGAACAGCTGGAAGTCTTGAAAATGGCTGCTGCCATTATTGGTTGAACTAAAGATATGAGATCGGGAATCAGTGGACTGCTGTATGGTCCGCCATTGTTCTGATGAAGCATGTGGCAAGCCTTGGGTCATCAAATGCATCACAGGCTGCGGCATACTAGAATGACTCGTATGGTTGGCGTGTGGGTGCGAAGCTGGTTTTGACTCACGTGAACCCCAAGAATCGGTTGACAGAAGAGAGAGAGCACGTCCAAAAACCTGTGTTGCATCCAGCTCGGTGGAGGTCATGGGTTCTTGTAAACCTGCAAAATGTAGCCACCTACCATTTTAGGAGCACGCCTTTAGACAAACATGAAACGTTTAACACAAGAATTCCTGTCTCGATTCATTGGAAAAAGGCAACATTAGTCTCTGCAACAATTTTAGGACCTCTGTTTCAGTTAGCTTATATGCTCCAAATATTTTCTAAAGAATTATCTAGAGTTTCTCAACAATACCAAAATTTTTCGGGGTCACTCTTCTCAGAGGTGTCAGCATAGTCCTTTAATTATGTCTAAATTATTTTAGACAACTCCTTAACAACCAGAAGCTCTATGTTTTTGCCACAGGATACTTTACAATATTCAGCACTTCCTCGTATGTAAATTATTTTCATAATACACCAGAATTGAGAAAATATGCCACCGGTTAATTGTATGGTTTTCTTTAAGATGGCAAAGGCTAGCCTTTCTTGTCAGTCACAAATTTGAAGATTACTTTCTTGAACAAAACCACCTACCCTGCATTTATCAAATTTCTTCCCTGGAGTTTTACCAAAATATTTAATCAAATCTGGCAGGCACAATGAAGATTAGAACAGTAAGAACTCTTCCAATCTCCATTGTGCCTGCTAGATTCAAGTAATCCTGCTTCTTGCTTTTCAAATGCTTATCAAGACAAAGTTCCATAATGCCTAGATCTAGATGCGTTTCCAACAATCTCATTTATGCTAAAAACAATATACTGAAGGCTATCTAATCATGTTGCATTTTTTTCCTAATGGCCATTGAAGCATGCATGATAGTTAATTGTCTAATCAAGTGAGCAATCTCAAGTCTATATGACAACTAAGCCATTGGTTCAGTTCTGAAAATCCAAAACCATTTCACAAGTTAATCTAAATTTGAACGAATATTTTGTAAAGCTAATCCTCTGAGAGGAAGCAAAAAACAAACCTGGGTTTAGAACCTCAGATATGGTGCCCTTGGATGGCAAGAGCATACTGGAATCATGACAAAGTGTCGTGATGACACTTGGCATTTCATTGTTGGGCAAATGCAACGGCATATCAGTGTCTCTTGCTTTCACAGGCTTCAGAGGATGCTCTTTTAATTGGGTAAACTTACCACTGCCTATGTCCTCCCAGGTCAAATTAGCAGCAGCCCTTGAGTAAACAAGTGGCACTCTGTCAAAGACAAGGCTCATCTGTTGTTTCCCATCTGTAGAGAAACTCACAAATTATGACAAACTCAATGGATGGGTTTTGGTTCAATAATAACAATTGCGTTATCACAAGTGCATTTATCATAACGTAACTCATACAGCAGAATAGCAATTCTGCTATTAACTGGCTGTTAAGAATGCATAAACATAGATCTTACTTGAATTAAATGATAGTACAAAGATGACGAACACAGATTAAAGAAAACAATGACAATCAAAGTGATTGACTACCAAGAATCCTCTAAAACAGAGGAACAATATATTTAACTAGTTAAGAACTAAAAGGTCAACACCAGCCTACCAGGAGGCAACTACTCACTTCACAGCTTAAGTACAGCAGGTGTCCTAAAGAATTCCTAGCTCTCCATTTACCTCAACTTCTGTTCGCAGCATTACAACATATATACCTACGGTTTTCTATCTTTAGTCTAACTCACTCCCTCTAAATTGAGATTACAGGTGTATCCTACACTTAAACAACATTAAACACAGATCTGTTCCACCAATGCCTCTTTAAAGCAAGTCTTTCTCGACTGCCAGTACAAGTCTTATTACAAGAGAAGACCTTACTAATCACCACAGGTATCATGCCCTTCTTTTTAAGGACCACAACTGCAATACTTCTCTCCTGCCAAAAAGGCTGTGTTCAAGTCCTGTGTCTCACCTTTTCTTGGAAACAATGATAAATTATAATACGTATCTTTTCAGTAAGTAAAATTTCATCGACCAACTTTATATATATATAAAATTTAGTAAATACAGCAAATTCATTAAAAGCACAAGGGGAGGAAACAAACATATCATAATCTCATAGAAGAACTATTTCAATGGTTCCACTGTTCTTCCCACCAGATTCTGCATTCCATGTTGAGATAAAGTATGGAGGATGCCAAAACGTCATTGTGCAATTATTGGGTGAGTTTGTTAAGGATAAGATTGCTCTAAGTAAATTGTGAATTTGCATTTGCAGTTTCTAAATTAAGAAATTTAAAAGGGAAAGACAAAATTATTAGAGTTTAGAGGAACTCCATAAATTAAGCTATTTATTCCCCAGCTCCATATAAATCCAGAAATGTTTGCGACACCCTTGCCATTTCATGCTTAATCATTACATACATCCAAGAGGCACCAAAATGCCACAAATTCACAAGTTGTTATTGTGACACTCCATAAAGTTAATCCCACATTAGGTGGGTGAATTATAAAGGTGTTCATGAGTGCTAAATCCTACATTAGTTCCTTACTGGGTAAGACTGGTTTTATAAATGATTCTAAAGAGCTCTAATTGTAACTTGACTAGTCTTTTTGGAGTGATAAAACAAATTTAGCTAGTGCTTTTCTTAAATCATTACAAATGGTATCAAAACAACTTAATAGCACCATATGGTGCTTAGGCACTACATGACATGGACTATGGCAAGGACATCAGGGATTTAAGTGGGGTTGTGACATCCTAGAAATTTAATCCCACATTGAGTGAGTGGATTATAAAGGTGCTCAAGAATATTAAGTCCCACATAAGCTCCTAACTAGGTGAGACTGAGTTTTATAGTAGAATATTTTATATATTTTATAAGATAGTAGAAAATTATATTTAGTAAAAGACATTTGAGTTGAGATGATTATATCACAAATTGTTACAGAAATCACCTTTTCAAGAAAGTGGATGGGGTATTAAAATTAATACCAATGTGTGTAACAGCATGTTTATATGAGAAACTAATCCAGGTAAACTCTATGCAGGAAAAAAAAAAAAAAACAAAAAGGGAGTTAAATTCCAAGTTTGAATCTACTACCATAAAGTGATGAAGGCAGCCTTGCTGAATTTAACCGAACTGCTTCTGGCTGTGGCTTGCGCCGCCTAGCGTTATGATCAGAAAGACGCCTGCGACAGCTTCGCTTCTTTTCATCAAACTCAGACAGACCATGGAACCTTCAGCATAGCAAACAATGTGGTTACTAGTACCAAATTTATTCATATGAGCTAAGACTTTAAACCAATTTTGATCGATTGAAATATTAATCATGAAACATGAGAAGTTATTATTTTTCAAAATAACAACAGACCAAGAGTGACTGAGATGACAATAAAATAACAGTCTCTCAAATATTTGCTGGATTTTACCATGTTCCAATGTAACTACCATTTTATAAGAAACTTTTACCTGCTACATTGCTGACAAAACCGACGTTCCCGACCACCTACAATGACCTTTGGGGATTTGGAATGACTTTCACAAACTCTGTGTTTGCGATGGTAATCTTTTGCTGATGAGAGGTCAAGGTTACAGCCTTCAACTTGGCAGTGTGGTGGGTGTGTACCCTGATAACTGGACTTAAATTTCTTAGCTGTGGTGTTGGATGACATGGGAATCATAGAAAAACTTGAGGACTCTGTATTGCCTCCTACACAAGCATCTTCAAAGTACATCTGCTTACCAAGCTTTAGACTGAGCAATGGCTCACCAGAACCAGATGAAGGCTCAAGTGTTGGAGAAGTTTCATTTGGTTCAACCTTGGCCAACTCTTTCTTATTGTTTAAACCATTTGGAAAACCTCCGAAGGCCTCAAAAGTGAGTTTGGATGCCTTACTTTCACCAATTGATGATGAATTTACAGAAGCTGATTTTGAGCTTTTTGATAGAGAAGTATATCCCAGCTCAGGGTCAGACCCACCACTACCTCTACCACCCCCGGATGCATAAAAAGAAACAGAATTAATTCCTTGATCTCCTTCCATACCCCATTCTGTTGGTTGCAACTTAGAATTTTCAGTTGCTTTTGTATTGAACATGAATAGATTCTCCCACTCCCACTGCGAGGCGGATTTCTCATTCCACTCCATTAGCAACAGGGAGCTCATAAATTTGTATCACACACCCGTCTCCAAAAGATGCATAAGCAACTGGTCACTGCACCCTGCAAGCATTACTCGGGGTTAAATTTGAGTTTGTTCAGATTCTACCGAAAGAAACCAAAGCGCCTTATATTCACAGACGCGGTGGGAAGAGTACACAGTTAGGAGACACTAAAAAGATGCGGCAGCGGATAAGCCAAATCAAAAGCTCATATCTATCAAGAACATCTGAACATGCATTACCTTCAAAACTCACATAATGAAATAACTAGGCCTCTCTTTTCTGCTTCAGATGGTGGTTATATCACGGGAAGCAAATCGACTGCCTTTCAGAAAACAATGTCAAAGCGCTTGTCTTGTTCCCTCCCTACGTACACAGCTCAAAATATATTCCAAAAAGAATCCCCATCTCTTTCACTATGACGAAGATAAACTAGCAGATCTCAGTTTGCCTCCCCTGCCCTATCCTATTAGCTAAGTCCACATGTTATCAGTTACCTTTCGTGTTCTAGAGATCCTAGCCATGACTTCTGAGTCAGGTACTCCAAAGAGCCCACCATTCAAAAAATAAAATCACCTTTTCCCCCAGTAAAGACGGCAAGCGTTCCCCGATTCCCTGCAACACTTACAGTTACCCACCTTCCTATGGTCAAATTCCTATAAATTTCTACAGTTACTCAACTTTTCACCCTCATGCCACACAGCCACTCTCTCTCTCTCTCTCTCTCCAATAATTTATATGAAATGCGTAGCTGTTTACAAACACCGGGAAGCCGTACTTAGCAAACCTTCACCTTTAGTAAATTCGCATTCAAACAAAGAAAGAGCCCAGACTTCCAATAATTCACATTCAATACCCTCTGGAAGTTTTAACTCACAAGTCAGTCATGAAATAAGACACACAACAACCCATCAACAAAATGTTACAAACCTTAAAAGAGCAGACAAACCCAACAGTTACCCGCAACTACACCCACAAATCTTCACCTTTCTTATGTAACACATTGATGCCACCAACTTCACCCACCTAATCAAACACACCAAATACCTATCAACAAACTCAATTATATAGTAACCAAATGCAGATTTGAACACTGTATTGATCATTGAGCTCCAATAGCAAAAAGACAATATCAATCCTATCATGCTTCCTATATTTGCATTCGCATTAAATTGAAAAACTAAAAAAAATAAAAAAAAAATTGCATCGAAGACAAATAGGTAAACTAGCTTTTGGGCAAGAAAAGACCGCACAGTCTTTGATGCAAACTGTCAAAATTAATGAAAGCTCAGTGTTAGGTAGGTGCTGGTCCCAGTCGCCTAGGGTTTTGTTGGTTTGGGAAAAGTCTTGGTCCCCTTTTCTGTAGTACCATAGACTCCAACCACAAACGAAGCAAAACAAAAAACCAAAAATGATTTCCCATCGACAAATTTTTGAGTCAGTAAAACGGCGTCGTACCGCTTTCTCTTCCAGCCACCACTTTCCCGGGAAAATAGAAATCCAGAAGAAAAGCAAACGCATCTTTTTCCATTTCCAAAGTCCATACCAACACTGTAGAAATTTCAAAATACGCAAGCAGGTGTTTCTCCAAATTTAGAAAATATCGGCATCAACTCCACTCCTCCATTTATCTTTACTATCACTCCTATTTTTCGCAACAAAAATAATAAAATATCTCTTTCTTTGTTTCAGATTGGAGAGAAAAGAAGAAAAAAATCGAAGAAAAGAAAATAGAGAAATTTCAGGGAAAATCTGGGAGAATTAGAGAGCTTTATTTGGATTCAGAAATTAGAAACTTGAAGAGCAAGAGAGAATGCAGAGAGCTTACTCGGTAGCTCAGAACAATATTCAACGAGCTCGATTGGGAATTGGCGGAGCCTTTTGGATTCATACCATTCCGCTCCAAAACGACGTGTGCTCGCAACGTACTTCTCCCTCACACTAATCTTATGAAGCTAGCTCTCTCTATGCTATGCCTCAGGCCGGCCTGTTTGTTTGTTTGTGTTTTTTTTTTTTTTTTGGCAGTAAAAGAAGGGAATCAAAAAGCAAGGGAGAGGGCGAGTCGACTCAGCTCGGAGGTTGACAAGGCACTTTTGGTCAACCCAGTGTAAACCCAAACCCAAATTAGGGACTTGAATTGGCCACAATTCTGTCATAATGCGTGGAGAGTTTACAAGTAATGCTATAACTTAATTTTAAAACTTACATCATATTTATAATAACTTAAAAAATAATACAATTAGCTAATTTTATATTTATTAATTTATATTGTAAGTAAATATTTGACGATATGAATTCATTATACTTAGAGAGTAATTTGGATAATTCATAGAGTGAGAGGCTACGAGACTCACTTATCCTGAACAGTTTCACCCATATGAAATTGAAATTTGAACAAATAAGCGCAACTTCCTACTCTATAGAGCTACCCAATTGAGAGAGTTAATTGCAATCAATCTCCATCAAGAGTTTGGAGTTATTCTTATGGACAACTTGGACAAGTTGGCATTATGATACTAGAAAGGGGTCCAATTGTTGGGATAAAAACTAAAAATAAAAATAATAGGCATAAAATCAACATGGGATGTGATCGAAGGCATGAATTATTTTAATAGTAGGTGTGGCAATTTGTGCATAGATAAGTGGACAGTGGGAGGTGGGTTATTCACTTAAGTCACTACCGGGGGATATATTAAAATAGAAGAAAGATGGATTTGTTAAAACTAATATTAAACAAGTAATATTTTGAGGGGGGATTGAGGTTGGCACCAGGTGGGTTAGTCAGGTGAGTGAGAATTGTTAATTTGAGGTCCACGTGAGCACGTTTGCACATGTTATTATTTATTACTGTCTCTGATCAAAGGTTAAACCGTGCTTACCCCAATGTTAATTGCCACTGTCATTATCACCTACCAAACACAAAAATCTAAGGGAGGGCTTTTTCCAAAACACTTGTTCCATGGGATCACACTCATTGGTTAAAGTCTCCCCTCATTCAGAACTATGCCTCTCCACCTCCAATAGGGGCTTACTTTTTTAATGTATTATTATCATCCACTTCCCGAAAGGGGATAAACAAGTTGAATACTTTACTATTTATTGTGACGATCCACGATGAGTCCACCCAAAAAAAAAAAGTTTTTAATTTCGTTAAGATACTTGCTGATGTATTATTTAGGGTGCAATATCCTCATGTTGCAAGAAAAAATAACAACAAATGCCCTACATAATATAAAAATTTTCAGAGAAAGACATTAAGAAACCTAGGAAAATGGTTTTTTGTTTTACCGGATTTCGATGGGCATTATTGTTTTTTTGGGGCAAAATGGGATATTACAACCCCAATAATAGATAGGCGGGGGCACATTAACAAAATTAGAAGATTGATGAGATAGTCTCCTAATGGGTAGCTCAATCGATTGTAGACCACGTCTCGTTAAGCGAAAATTACTAGTTCAAATTCTCTTTCTCTCATTACTTGTGTGAACATGTAAAAAAAAAAAAAAAAAGAGATTGATGAGATATTATGAATAGCATGGTAGATTAAGGGGAGGGGGTAAATTCCCTAATTTTTATTTATCATTACTTTTGGGAAAAAAACTACACTTTAATCCCCCCACCCCCAAGTATTATTTATTTGGCACATATATGACAAAAGTTTTAAGAGTGACACTTGAACCCCACAACAAATACTAATAGTGACATTTAATGCCCTCCATTAATTTTGTTTCTTGTCTTTTTATAGGGGACTTATGTCAAGTGTTTCAAATGTAATAGAGTGTTGTTGTCATACGATCATGGAGTAAAGGGAGGGATTTTTGCCCACCACCCACAAGTTGACACCTCATTATTTTAAGAAAAATACAAAAATTTAAAATGAAAATAAAACACCCAATCAAGCAACCAAATAAAGGACCATTACCCAGACGTTACCGCCACCCACCGCCCACCTCCAGCTACTTTTCTGGTGAACCAAAAAAAAAAAGAGATAGATTCGGCCACTGGTGGTGGCCACAATCCACCCAACGCCTCCTCTCTCTATCGCCATTTCTGTCTCTCTCTCAGCAAGATCCAGCCATTTATGTCACCATCTCCGACGAATCTGGGTCATCATCTCCGGCAATTTTTCTACCAAACTCAGCCTAAAAATTGATTATAATGCCTCAAAACTTAATTTTTTATTCAAATCTAAAACATAGAAGTTGAAGGTTATCCCTTAAAGGATTAAATCAACCTAACGCCGGAGAATATGACTGTTGGCGCCGAAAAACTAGACCCTCGCCTTCAATTTTTGTAAAGGACGATCGATTTGAGGCGGATCTGTGGCGGTGAAGGGACGACGGAGGCGGAGCAACGAGATGGGGTGGTGATGGTGTTGAACGGAGATGGCAGAGGAGCAGGGGACTAGAAAAACAAGAGAGAAACCTGGAGAATAGGAAACAAGGAGAAAGGGAAAAAAAGGGGGAAACAGAGAAAGAGGAGCGTGGGTTTTGCTGAGAGAGAAGAGTGTGGAAAAATATTAAAAGGAATTAGAGCACTCACTGCAGGCTCTTCAAACTCATTTTTTTGTTAGTTTGAAGAGTCAATTTAACAAAAAGGACTGAAAACCCACTTTTTCAGCCTCTTTATTTTAACAAAAAAGTTAACATTATAAACAGTAAAACTTCAAACTTAACAATTATTATTCCATCTTCATTCATTAAACAACCATATTTTCTCACTCCTTTTTTTTTTTT
>CM017327.1:25339167-25350343 GCA_006937295.1 Carpinus fangiana
GAGAAGAATTCCACATCACCTTCAGACAGCAAAGACTCCACCTCTATATCACAATTATCATCAAGCACGTCTCCCTCATACATATCAGATAAACCAGTAGAAGAGAATTCAAGATTTGAAGAAGGATAAGAAGACTAATCTATTATTTATCTTTATCTTATGTTAGTTCAGATAAACCTTCATATTTCAAATGTATTCAAATTTCAAATGTATTGTAGATCAATATCAACTCCTTGTAACTCAACTATAAATATATATACGAATACCCAGGTTTTGATTAAGTTAATCAAAACCATTCCTTCTCAAATTGTTTCAAATAAGATGTTACAAATAACATCTATTTTTACTACATTTTATAATTCTCAATTCTATGTAAGAATGTCTTATAATCGAGTAATTATAGAACTCATTTTTATATTTTTTTGTGACTATTAAAATTATCATTTGATCAAAATCCAATGATAATCCATCACAAGCCTAATGATAATTTTAATAACCATATTATTCTTGAAGGGACACAAGAGAGACTTGTAGCATTACTCTTCATAATCTGTGTTGTATTTTAGCATATGTCAGAATTATTATCTATTTAACCCTTTGGTATAGATAGTATTTTTATTCATTTTATTTGGGTTTAAAATAAAGGAATAAGGTTATAGAAATTTATAATTATTTATTTGAATTGTGAGTTGAATAAAAAAAATTGAATTTTCTATAATTAATTTTAGGGAGGAAACAGCTAATGTTGTTTTTGAAGTTTCCTTTACATTAACATGAAGAGTAATGTAAGAAATTAATTTTTATTTCAGAATCTCCCAACTATTTTTTTAAAATTTTTTTTTTAACAATAAATAATTCAATAAATAGATGAAATTATCACGTTAACATTAAAGATAATTCTAAAATAAAATGTGGTTTACATTACTGAGTATGTACGGTTAGAATACAGAAAAGTCCCAAACGACACAGGTATGGTCTATATCAACGACATATCGTTTGATGCATTTTCACAGGAAGGAGTGCTAGATAGGATCATACAACGGTAGTGCAACTGGGAAATAGCGAAAGCGAAAGTAAATGAAGAAAGAGCGATTACCTTCCTCTACGGGTTGACGGTATGTCAGCCATGAAGAAGAACGATTCTCTTAGCAACAGTGATAATGGCAGGAGGTGGAAACGGAGAGAGCTCGGCCTACTCATCCTCTACGCGATTGTCTTCTACGCCATCGTCATCCGTCGATCCCTTCATATCTCTCGTGGTAACCAAAAATTTCATTATCACCGATTACCAAATCCAATATTTCATTTTATTTGCTTCAAAATGTTTACGATTTTGGATTCCACAAACTCACAGATCATCACTCCCGACTCTACGGTTTACGCCCCGGATGGCTCACGAAATTTACTCATCTTCCCAACGTACCTTCTCTCTGCCCTTCCCCCCCTTTTTGTTTCAATTCTACATAAAGAAATTTGATATTTTCCTTTGGTGCAGGATGTCTCCGATGCTCAATGGAGGAACTTTCGAGGAAATTTACTGATTCTTACCTTTGTTTTTGGGATATTTGCTTTGGTGGCCAATACATTGAGAGCGTATTTTGATTTAAAAGCGAGGGGGATGTCCATTGTTTGGCTTTTCATTTCTTTAATCTACCTCTCATATCTGCACGGAGCTTGGTATGCGTTTTTCATTCATAACTCAATGCTTTAGTAATATTTTAACTCTTTTGTGATCCATGGGGTTTTTCCAACGTTAATATATGACTGACTCCCTTTTATTCTTTCTTTCTTGCTTTATTTTCTGCTCTGCAGCATCATTTTCATCCTAGCAATCGCTTCACTTAATTATCTTCTAGTAAAGGTTCGTTTCTATTCTATTTTATCTTGATTTCCTTGTTTGCGTGTTAGGCTTGAAATGTCGACGCTTGATTTATTGCAATTTTTTTTTTTTGATGAATTGCAAAATTTGACTTCATAAATTTGTATTTTTTGGACTTCGGGATAATAAGACTTTGTACCTTTAAGTTTTGAAATTGCTGCACAGTGATAAGACCCTGTCTTAATAGATAGAGCACATTTTTGGCAGAGTTGTCAAAGTCACTTTAAAATAACTATTCTGCTGCTGTTTGAGTTTCTGAATCTTAGGGCTTAGTTGAGTTCATCATTGCATTTGAGCGATGTTGTGATTTTTATTGTTACTTCCATGCTTCATTATTAGATTGTTAGTCGCTTGGTGTTGATTGTCATAGTTATCTACCTACATTTCTAACTGTTCTCATATTTACTAGTGTTATATTTCTGCAGATATTTGCACGAAAGAAGTACTTCTCACTTGTAATCTGGAGTTTCAACATCTTTTTTCTTCTATGCAATCGTGTTTATGAAGGATACTCGTTCTCGATAATAGGGTGCGTTTTGTTAACTATATCATTAAAGACTTGTGTTGTAGGTTTGTGAGATGCAAGATATTATGCCATATCTATTCAACACGGTTGTGTTTATATTTTGCCTAGGCAACAATGGGCTTATTTGGACAACTTCCGGGGATCCTTTCGATGGCATATTTGCTTCAATTTTGGTACTTCCTTACGTCTTTAGTTGTTGTGGTTGAAGTTCCATATATTTCTTTGGCACATAATTGCTTGCATGAATGGTTTATGTTATTATGTTGCATTTACTTTTTCATGTCATGTAATTGGTGCTTGTTATATTCTAACAGGCTTGCATCTGACTCTAAATTGAACCCACTGAATTTATAAGATGATTGTCTCCCAGATGAAGTGATCAAGTAAATTTGTTACATAAAAAGGATAATAAAAGGACTGTACTGGGAAAGCTAGAACTTAATATATACTGTTGAATAATTAATATATTGCTGAGGCATAGTTAGCTTTACTGTTGATCGAAGTGTCATACGGACTTTAGTTTCTTGGTGTTGGAATTATCTGATGGATGAGTTCAGGACCTGATCAATTAGGAAGAAGATAAGGTATCGTGACTAGGTTTATTCCTGTTTGACTTGCTGTTGCTGTTCTTGAGCTGTGACTGGGTTCTCTAAGAACCTATTTTCTTTTTGTTCTTTTTGTTTCCTAGGAATTGACCATCTCTGAATCTTCATGGTGTTTAACACTTTTTGTACTCCCTTAAACGTGTTTGTCCCATATGTGGGCTATTGAATTAGTCTGACAAATAATATAGCCTCCATGAGTTGAAAGCAGCAATCTGATTAACATCTATGTTATATTTGCAAGTCAATACTTGTTAGCACATATACCCACCCACATGTACTGAATGTTAGAATATTTGAGTATTACCTATGAAGTTACATCCCTTTTGTTTTCATAACAAGACCATATAAAAAGAAAGGAACCTCCTTAGATCATATGGCCCGTAGTGGAACTAGAATTGGTAAGGCACTGTTTGACTTTGGCAATATGAAGTTGTCAAAACCCCATGAAAATAGAACTTTCAGGAATGAAACTTTATTATAATGAGATTGAGAATGTGTAAACTGTCCATTGCAGGTAAAATCCTGACTCTTGATTCTGTTAAATATTGTATCCTGTTTGTTAGAAGAAAACCACTTGAGCTGTTTTTGCTTGGATTTATCCTGAGAGGAAATTTTTTCATATAAAATGGAAGCATGATTCCAAAATATAAGTTCTAACTTTTAGATCTTGAGATATCAGCAACTGTGGTTTATATGGTTCTGTTTCAAGCTTCACTGTTTGTTACAGTTGTCTTGCGGATGATAAGCTTTGGATATGATTACCATTGGGCAGATCATGATTCTCGCTTTGATCAAAAGGTTTTTTTTTATCCTCCAACTTCCATTTTACCCTTTTCCCCCCTTTCTTTGATCGCATGGGTTTGCTTGCTTTCTGCTTGATATTCATTACTTGATTGTATTTGTAAGCACTTTTACCATATCTACTAGGAGATCAATACTGCAAACCTGCTAAGCTTGTGGCAGTGATAGTTTCATACTCCCTTCGATAACAATGCTTCGAATTGCCTTTTTTGTTGTGTCATAATTTTAGTTGGATCTACATTGGATCTCCCCTGAATCGCCCCATCTATTCCCCTGAGCAGAAGTTTGTCCCTTTTTCAAAAGTCATATTTCACATTTTTTGGACTTTCACATAATGACATCTGTCATCACATGAGTTAAGTTTTAAAGAGATAGGTGGGAAAACAATTAAGCCACTTCCTAAAAATGTGTGATTTTCCTAGTTGGACATTAATAATTCAGGGATTGAAGGAATCATACAAATGTCAAGCTCCCAGGAGACAAATTTTATATACAACATCGTAGGAGTAGTAGCTTTACTTTTTCCTTCAGAAACCGTACATATTGTGCTAACATCTGATAGAGACTATATGCTCCTCTACATTGTGTTGGGTTGAAAAAGTTTAGTGAAAGATGAGTCTCCTTCCACCACTAATCTTGATTGAAGAAGAATGGTGTTGTCGTGTTGCATGTTGCAGTGGAATGTGATTTTTTTTTTTTTTCAGATGGCTAGGTGTATGAGGGTTGCACCTGGTACTTTATTGTTGAACATTAGCTCATTTGAATTTGAGGAGCTTAATTACAGTTCTGGTGTAATTTTGTGAGCTTGTGCAGCTCTCTATGGTATAGTATCAGCACCTTGTGTTTTGTTTAACACGGTGCCAATAGTGGACTTTTATGTTCTGGTGGGAGCTTCTCATGCTTTCCAATTAGCAGCATGCTTGCTTAAGGTTTTTGAATATATACAACTGATTGTCAAGGATCTAATGCTTTACGACTTAAGAGACTAGCTTTCCTGATATTCACTCTCTGGCATTTGCAGAAGCATATTCAACGTTGTCATGTTTGCAAGTCTGGAAAAACTTGCTACCAACTTTTACAGGTTAGCTTAGCTGCTAATTTAGTATGAGCCAGTATTGTTATAGTTGCTGGAATCGGCTTTCATCTGAAGGGTCCCTTTATTTTTATTCATTTGTTGATTAGCTGAAAATTTTCCTAACTTTCATGACTATTCTTGTGCTTCTCCAGGAGAGAAGTGTCCAAAACGGCAAGTATGCCCTTAATATATACATTTGTTACCTGATATATGCTCCCCTCTACCTTGCTGGGCCAATTATAAGCTTCAATGCATTTGCTTCACAGGTTTGTGAATTTTCTGTCTATTATATTTTTACCTTTTGTTTTCATAATTGTGTTCTGTTTATATGGAAGTGGTCTTTGTGATATCCGTTATGGTTGAAGTGGATCCGGAACATGCTGTATTTCGAGTAGTATAAATTATAATGAAAAACATATTTCTTTGAGTTCAAGATACATTTTAATTTTTTTTTATGGAGTAATAAAATAGGTGCAAAGAAAGGAGCACAACCCAGCGCATGGGAGGTATGCAATAGAAACACCAAAAAACATACAAAATCTAACATCTGAAGTTTATTAGATGTAGAAACTCAATCATGGGAGTAAGTAAATATGAAGCAACCATTTGCAGCCATCTAATTGAGAAAGCAATTTTAAAACTCAATTATGGTGTTGGCTCAAGTCTTACGCCTTGGTCTTGGTGGCATTTCCATCAGATCTAAGGTTTAAATCCCCTTAGATGCAAACATTCCTTGAGGCCAGCACGTCGGATCTGTGTGGAGGGGATGCTTTACACGTGCTCGAGGTTTACCCGACAAGGATGAGTACACAAGTGGCCAAAAAAAAAAAAGCATTCCATTCTCTTTGAATATCACCACGTGAGGCACAATGTTAGTACCTTTCAAAGGCATACTATATGTATGCCTTCATAATCTTTCGTTCCAACAAATCAACAACCATACATCTCTATGCCTACAAGATCTTTCTTCCAAATAACCAATATTTCAACCACTGTATTGGGCCTAACCCTGGCAACTCAAAAAATGGAAAACACAAACAGCCATAATTCAGCAAATGTGTTTTGACAAGGGAATTTGCTTGTTACACTCAAACTTCCCACTGAAAGTTGGCTACAGTTGTCTGAACTTTTACTTGAATTAGCTGCAATAATTAGATTTTAAATGTAGCCAAATCCTTCTTGTGATGTATCCAAACTATTATTGAACTGTTAAGCTACACCCAACTTTCTTGAATGTTCTCCTTGTTGCTAGCCAGTATTTTTTTTCTTTTCTTTTCTCAAATCTCCATACTATAGTAAATGCAATTGATATTGGTGAATTATCAACCTCACTGGATATTTATTTATTTACTTTTGAATCCTAGTATGCCTTGGAAAACTTATTGAGTTTCGCTATTGCAATTTTCTTGCAGTTAGACGTGCCTCAGAATAATTATTCTATCAGAGATATGACTCGTTACGGTTTACGCTGGGTATTCAGTCTTGTCCTAATGGAGCTAATGACACACCTCATTCATTACAATGCCTTTGCAATCAGGTGCGTCTTGGAAACTTGAGGATACACTTGTTTTAGATTTGTATTTTCTCTGTCCAGTCTTATTGTCTAGTAGTAACATTTGTCTCTGTCGATTAGTGGCTTGTGGAAACAGTTATCTCCGATGGACGTGTTCATTATCGGATATGGGGTAAGAGGTGAAGATTACTATGTTGCTGGTTTGTGTGGTTAGATTCTAGTGTACACAATAGAGTAACTTTGTTAATCTTTCAACTACGAATATGATGTAGTAGAGCCATATATGCATGTATATTTAGTTGTGTGCATACATGCACATAATTATAGAACCTAGGTTCCCAGCAAAGTATGTATGCACACAATTTTTTTGATAAATCAAAAAAATTGTGTGCATACATACTTTGCTGGGAACCTAGGTTCTATAATTTTGGTAATGATACCTTTGTTATTCTTTTACTTGAGAAATGGAGCACTACAAATATTGGATGTATTAGCATCATTAGCATAGAATACTATATTTCTACCTAGATCCAAAATGTGGAACTTTGAGTTTCACCAAAGATCCTCTAATTTCTCTCCTTCAGCACATCCATATATACTCCTTATAGAATACGGCTTCATATTGTCTGTCTATTATAGTAAGTGCCCTTGGGCATGATGTAGTGCAAGTGGATCCTAGAACACAGGGTATCCATATGCACTAAAAGGATGCCAGGAATTAGTAGATAATGCATCCATCCACTATACTTATGAACTACGCATTGTTCTGGAACTTCAAAATTATTCAAGTCAGTGAGAATGATAGTGAAAAACGTTTTTTAGGAGTAAGGACCTAGAAGACATCCATTGTCTTGCATTACATGAAAACTTGAGCAATTATGCAAATTCTACATAAACAAGGAAATGATATTACTTCTCTTTGTTGAATCCTTTTGAGTTGTGGGGTGTATTTGTATTTTGTTTTGGATTTAAGTTTTCTCAATTTGGAATGAGATTACCATAATACTTTGTCTATCTTTATTCTTATGCTGGCCAGGTCTTAAACTTCATGTGGCTAAAGTTTTTTCTTATCTGGCGCTTTTTTCGGTTTTGGTCACTGGTATGTTGTTTTGAGTTATAATTTTTGCTTTAAGCTTTAAGTAGTAGTGTCTAAATACACATGGGAAGAAGGTCACTTCTTCGTAATTATGTGCTTGTAGATATGTGGCATCGAGGTCCTAGAGAATATGCCAAGGTGTATAAATAATTGCCATAACTTGGAAGATTTTTGGAAGAGCTGGCATGCTTCCTACAACAAATGGCTCGTGAGGTGCAACACTCAACTCCTTTATGCTTGTTTTCTCCTGTAATACTGTCTTTTGGCTATGGCATGTATGTTTTAGAACTGATTGCAATTTTAGGTATATGTACATTCCTCTAGGGGGATCTCGGAAGAAGCTGCTTAATGTATGGGTTATATTCACATTTGTGGCCATATGGCATGATTTAGAGTGGTAATCCAAGCTCCCCATCAAGTTTTTATTGTTCATTACTTCTTTCTGTTCTGTAAAATAGAAGCAGAAGATTGTTTAAAGCTACACACCTCTTCTGAGTTCTTATTGTTTTGGACTTCAGGAAACTTCTTTCATGGGCATGGTTAACATGTTTGTTCTTTATTCCGGAAATGATACTAAAATCAGCCACAAGTGCATTACAGGTGATGTTGTCTCTCTGCCAGATCTGTTTACTGTAATTTACATCATTTTAGTAATTGCACTTTAGTTGTTTACTTGTTATGTTTTTGGCTGTCAAGAATTATCCGATGCTGCATAGTCAGAAAAGTAGAAAACTATGATTTGTAATAAGAATCGTCAGAAGAAAAAATTAGGGTGCCTAAGAATGACCATCAATACTTATTTTCATAATCCACCCTTGTTGAGTGTATTTTTCTTTTCTTTTTTTCTTTTTGATAAGTCAAAGGAATTTTAAAAAAAAAAAAATCATCGTAAGCTGGGAGATTGACTTCACCCCTTTAGATACCCCCCTCATTCATCTCTGTCCAAATATTTTACGTTGGACACAAAGGAGCTGCTTTCAAAGCCACAGGATTCCTCCTAGCAAACCTGCCCTTCCAATATCCTTCACCTTCTCAAGCATAAACGTGGCCCGAAAATTTGAGAAAACAGTTTGACATACATCTTGTGCTATATGACAGTTCAAGAGCATGTGGTTACCTCGCTGGTTGAATACACCTTTCATTATGCTGATATTATGCAGCTATAGTGGGGTCATAAGAGATGGCAATGTTGTCGTCATGTGAAATTGAACAGGTCTTTTCTAGGGACCAAAGAGGCAACTTTGGCAAAAGCACAAAAGAAGCACACTTTAACTGAAGACATAAAGTTATTAAGAATGGATGAATAGCTCTCTGTCACTGCACCAAACTAAGATCTCTATTCCATTTTTGTTATTATTGTTGTTGTTTGTGCTGTCATTGAAGGTATAAATACCCTGCAGCTACATTCTTATCTTGCTTTTCTTAAATATATATTTTTCTGACAAGATTCCTGATGTTTAATTTTCTATTATGTTCTATTGTCAGGTTGAGAGTGCTTTGGGGCAGTTTATCTTTCGTGAACTTAGTGCTGTTGCCGGTGCTATCACAATCACTTGTCTCATGGTCTGTCCTTGCACTACATTTAAACAATTGCACAAATCAATGTTATGTTCCTTAAATTAGTTTGCAATAACTTGAGTAATTAGTTAGCATGTGATGCCTGTGTAAATTGGTAATATGTTTGGTTTTCTGAAGTGGTAACCAAGTAGTGTTTGGTTTTTGAATAATTCAAGTTTCCAATTGAGAAAGCAACCTCGTCTGGACCTTGGTCTGAAAATTTCCCAAAAAGTAATATGATATTTCTTGTATATTAAGACCATTATGAACACATTTCTGAAGCATCTATACTTTTGGGTAAGGCTCTAAAACTGAAAAGATGCTGGTGTCTGTCTTTTGTGAGTTTTTCACTCTGTAAAGGTTGAAACCTCTTAGGTAGAGGACAAGGTAAATGGTTAAAATGAGTGCATTGCATGCATGCATTTACCAGTGCTTGGGTTTGAATCGGGCTCAATGTGGAGTTGAAGTGAGGTAATTAGCAAAGAAAGATCATTAAGTTGAATTGTTGTACATAATCTTTCTTGAATACATAGATAGAGGAGAGGACAAGGTAAATGGTTGAAACAAGTTGCATCACATGCACGTTTTTGCTAGTTCATGTATTGAAATTGGGCTCAATGTGAAGTACAAGTGAGGTGAATGGAAAATAAAAATGGAACCCTCTGTGCCCACTAATCCTTGCCATACTACCATTTCAGGTAGTTCATTGTGTAAACTCTAGTCACCAAACTGATAATAATGAAAAAGCAATGAGTTTTTACATGGTCTCAATGCAAAACAAATACAAATGCCCTTTTCAAATGCCATTCCCTATCAAGATGATCTGCATACATTACCTTTTTAAGTTGTTCATTGTGCAGGTTGCGAACCTTGTTGGTTATGTTGTTGGACTATCAAGGATGAATTGGTTGATATCTCATTTCCTTCAAAAAGAAGGTATGCTAAAATCTCTTACTCTTTAGCTAAATTTCCTTGTTTGCTTGGACAAATCCAGAGACAGGCCTAATGCAAAGTTCTATCATACAGGACTGTCTGTTCTGGCTGGCATGTTTCTAACATTTTATGTGGGGACAAAGGTAATGGAGAAAACAGTATTCTTCTTAGTTTTGATCTCTTCTTAGCACCTTGGGCACGTGGTTATATATAATTATTGGTCTGCACTTCCTTTTTGTGTAGCTTATGTTTCACATTGATGATGCCAAGCGCAGAAGGCACTAGAGTAAGTGGCCTGTGAAGCTCCACTAGGTATTCCACATTGCCATATGTCAATGTGGAGATTTAATGAGTCGAAATCCAGTACTGGTGGTATAATTTATTGAAGTTGAGAACCTCGATTCATTTGGGAGATTTTTCGGTAGAATCATGCATTGTAATTCAGAGCAGTAGCCATTCCATGTTGTGCATTCTCTTGTAGTAGAAATTTCTTTTTATTTTAGGTCGTGTTTGGCGCACCAGATTGAATTAGTAAAATGGGGTTAGATTAATTTAGATTAGACTGGATTGATATGGTAGTGGATAATTGTTGTCCACATCCTATATTTGGAATTTACCAGATATATAACTATGTATAAGCTATATAATTTCAAAAATACCTTTACTGGGAAGCCAAACAAGCTGGAATATTAACATTTCTTTTTCTAAAAAATTAAAATTATTAGAAAAAAAAAAAAAAAAAAAAAAAAAAACACACACGCGCACACAAACACACACACACATAGATAGTATATACGAAGCTTCTCCAATAAGCATTGCTGTAAGTTCGAATATGAGAAAACCTTTGACTCTCTGGAAGAAAGAGGCTATTTCCAAATTACCCAAAGCCAACTTTTGATATCCCTTGGATCCATTTAGTTGCTTTTATGGGTATTTTTTTCCAAATGAAAAACAGGGATTTTAGAAATGACAAAATTGCCCCCTTAAAGCAATTAAATGGATCCCCTCCATTTCATTCCCCCTCCCCCCAAAAAGAGGTCGTCTCAAGCAAAAATGAGTTCGTTTAGTCAAAAAATTTTTTTTTAAAAAAACAGAGTTTTCTCTTTTTGGCTCTAAAAAGTCTAAAACTATATTTTGAAAAAAGCTTTCAAATGATTTTTTTTAATTTTTAAGACAAGTTATATCTTTCAA
>CM017327.1:25351463-25363549 GCA_006937295.1 Carpinus fangiana
CGCCATATTGAAAGGCTCTAGATCTCTGTATCCCAAACCCCCTTTGTTTTTTGCCAAACCCATCTTGCTCCACTTTAGCCATGCTATTTTTGAGTCATTTTTTTGATGACCCCACCAAAATTTAGAGAACAAGGCATTTATCCCCTGGCACAATGTTTTTGGCAGTTTGAACACGCTCATAGTGTAAGTTGGAATAGCCTGTAAAACCGCTTTCAACGGAACTTCTTTCCCTGCATGGGACAAGAACTTCTCTTTCCATCCATTTATTCTTTCCCAAATACGCCCTTTTATAGAAGAAAAGGATGCCATTCGGGACTTTCCCACCATTGATGGCAGTCCCAGGTACTTTTCGAAGCAAGTAGTTGGGGTCACCCCTACCAAATTGCCTAGATGTTCCTTCACTGCTTGTGGTGTGTTCTTACTAAAAAATAAAGAAGTTTTCTCCCTGTTTAATTTTTGTCCTGAAGCTCTCTCATATACTTCCAACTGTACTTGGATCTTTTCCCACTCTTGCACACTGGCCTTACAGAAGAGAACACTATCATCTGTGAAGAACAAAGGGTCTTAAACAATTAGATGAGAACAAATAATACAAACAATAAATCATTATAATTACACAAAGAACACTTACCCAATAGCCTTGAATTAGAACTCCACACAATCTTCTCTAGGTAGCTAATTAGAAAACTAAGAACACTTGAAGACTACAAGAAGGATCTAAGCCATATGATTTTTGACTTAGAGTTAAGGAAGATAAAGAAATGAGGAGCAAGCAATCTTTTCTTGCTAAGAAAGTAAAAGAGCTCAAGTAAAAAAAATGAATTACTTAGGCTCCTATTTATAAGAAAATGAATGGCTAGGATTCAATTTAATACATTTGATCTAAGAGTTCAATACAAGCCTCTATCTATAAGAGAATGAATGGCTAGGATTCATTTTCATGCTTTCAAATCCAAAGGTTGAGATGTATTCAACCAAAACAATGAACCTAGTCTTTTAACATTTTCGTCCAAAATGAGGGCAATGCACTCCGATCCATTTTTTGATGTCCAAACGTACTCTGATTGATATGAAATTTTGAAGGTAGGTAGAGGACTCCGAGACAAACATTTTATATTTTTGGTTCGACTTCATCCGAGTTCGTTTGACTCAGTTTCTGGCCCTTACAAAATTTTCCACTCAATTAGACTTTAAACTAATTGCATTCACACTTGCCACTTGCCCACTTGCCTTATTAATGGTTCAAGATATTATCTCATGATCATTCTTACTAGAAGCCTACAAATTTTCAACAAAAGTGGCTAGCCTACCTTTCCTTAGTTAGTTTTAATCTTTACTAGATAGTACGAAAATTAAGACACTGCTTTTAAGCCAAAAAACTAAAAAGCTTCAAATCAATTTTTGATTTCACCAAACACTAACATAAATAATTTATTCACTAAATTGTGTTTAATTATGCCCATAAACATACTTATGAACCTAAATTTGAGAATTAAAGTGATAAAAAGATGTCAACAATCAATGTAATATATACAATGAACACCAAATAATTATTTAATATCGTTAATTCATATATCATTACTCTAATTTATTTATTTTCCTTTTAATCTATTTAATATTATTTCAATAAGAGTTTTAAAATCTAGGTCGTTACACAAGGCCAACCGAGAATGCAATGTTGGGTCTTGTGATTGTTAAGTAGATCAAGCTTCCTACAAGAGCCCGATAAGGACGAGGATCGGGAAGAAGTTTACCTTCTTCACACCTTAGCTTAATGTTCGCATCAAGAGGGGTGCAACACCACTTCCTTTGGTTCAACCCAAATCTTCCCACAAGCTTCTCCGCATAACCTTGTTGTGATACAAAAATTCCACCCTTGAGAGAGCTAACTTCCAAACCAAGAAAGTGACTAAGCTCCCCCAAATCTTTCATGTTTAGATTCACCTTCCTTCTTGGCTACATATCCTTCTTTGAGTTTCACACGGCAATCTTTCTTTATGTGTCCAAATTTACCACATCGATAACACTTAACACCTTTTTATTTCCATATCGCTTCTCGAATGATTCTCCACCATCTCCATGCTTGCTAGAATCATCATTTTTACCTTTATCTTTTTCCTTGCTGAAATATTTCTTTTTATTGGAAAAGAGAGCGTCTCCTTCATTTCCTGAAATGGAACATCACGCCATTTGTCTAGCCAATGATTCTTGTGACGTGAGAAGACTTTCAAACTCTACTAAGGTGGGTTGAACAGCCCATCCTTGAATAGACATAACATAGGGAATATACTCCCTCTTTAATCCGCAAATAATATGCCGCTTCATTCGTGCCTCCGATATAGGTTCTTCTGACTCAAGGGCTGAAATCTCCGAACAAAGATTTTTAATCTTCAAGAAAAATTGAGAAATAGAGAGATCACCTTGAGTGGTATTTGCCAACTCGTTCTCCAATAGTTGCAATCGAGCCACATCCTTTTCATTGAACAACCCATCGAGGTTAGTCCAAATCTCGCCAGCCGACTTGCAGCCGGTGACATGCTCAAATAGCCCATGAGAAATAAATCTCTTCAAGATAGATTCCGCCTTTGCATTCGCTATCTGTCATTTCTTCAAATTATCGACGTCCTCCGGAGAATTTTCTGGACGATTCACATCATCACCACCAACAACCTCCCATAAGTCTTCCCCAACAAGACAAGACTCCATGCACGACCTCCATATCTTGTAGTTAGAATGGCTGAGCACCTCAACCCCAAAATTGTTGAAGTGTCCACCGGAATCCATTCCCACACCACCAGTTGAAGGATGAATCACCACCACCCTTGAAGCTCTGATACCATGTGAAAAAGTACGATGTCCAAAAATTAGGAACAACCGATTTTCAAGTGGTGCAACAAAATTACACTAGCCCAAGGACTCACAACCAAAAATAGAAGAAAGATCAAAACTATATGGTAAAAATATACTTCTTATTTATGAAATATTACAACAATGGAAAAACTTGGGTTGGACCACACTTGCACAAGATAGGAGAAGGTTTTGTTGTGATATGATGGAATGAAAGGCTAGAAAACATGCCTAGGGTATATATAACGGTCAGGGAAGGGTCCTAGAGCATTCTCACACTTAATTAACAAGATATGTGTGACTTTTTATTAGACCAAGGAAGAGCAACGAATTTGGCTTAGAAATGAAAATACTATCTAATGGAAATGTGTAAGGATGACTTGAAAGATGAAATGGGTTGAATGAGAGTAGTGATGGTTAGATGACCAAGATAGAAGGTGGTACGGTGAAAAGGTTAAGAATAATATGAGTCATCTATTATGTGTAAATGAGTCCCCCCACATTTAAACTTAGATAAAATTCCTCGCAACATCACCCAAAACAAAAACAAGAAAAGTAATAGCTTAGAATTCTAGAAAATAACTTTAAAATTTAACACTCACCCTTAAAGTGATTTTCTAGAAATAAATTATAATACCAAGCTTCTCTCTTAGGAATTCAAACGGACCTTTGGAAAGTGACTTGGTGAAAATGTCAGCAATGTTGTCCCTACTTCTCACCTCCAAAACTTGGCGAAAATGTCAGCAATGTAGTACACTCAAAAAGAGAGACAGAGACTGAAATCTGGAGCTCTCTTGGGTGTTTGCAGAGCAAGATTTATGGATGAGCATGACGAATATTGACCAAAGCTTAATTAATGACCCAAAGCAAAACAAGAAAATGAACCAGATGAGATCGTGGCCATAAAAAATAACTATGTCCTCCAGTTTCATACTGAAATGAACCAGAACTTGCACCAATTTTGTGACTCAAATCATGATCTCTGCTTGTAATTTCTTGAAGGTACATTCTCTCTTTCTCTCTCTTTTCTCCGATTCTTTTGGCTTTTGATATGTTAATCTCTAGGAGCATTGGCTATTATAATGTCAGTTTGATTTATCAATCTTGTACGATGTTCATATAGAAAAGCTCGAACCTTGTAATGGGGTTGGGGTTGAATTGGTTTTGTAAGAAATCAAAGTTTTATTTTTTCTCCAAAATGATCTCTTAACAACCACGCAGATGGGGAGGTAAAATAGGGCTTGTTTTGAGAATTTTTCATGATGGGTCTTATGCTTGTTCTGTTACTTTGTGAAGCAAAACCAATATAAAAATTTGCAATTTGCAATTGATTTTGTTTTGTTATATGTATAATGCCCTCAAATTGTGGTTCTCAGTGATTAACTTTTCTTTTAAACTTTTTGGTAGTTTTTGTTTCATGATTACATGTGAAGGGGTTCATTGGCCCCCATAAAAGATTTATTGAATTGTCAAGGAAATAGTCTCAGTTGGTAAACTCATTCTCTGGCAAAGTAGTACAGAGAAAAAAGCAACTATAGTCAGCACTATATATGCACCCAAAACTTGTGAAGAGAAAAATCTAATGGCATCCACCGTGGAATTGAATAATGACATCTCAAAACACTTTGAATGTCATGAATAATCATGTTTTAAGTTACTCATTTTACATGGGCAAAGGAAAAAAGAGCAACTACTCTTGCATAAATAATGCCCAGCTTAATGCATAATCGTACAAAAAGGAAAAGCAAAGAAAATTATGTAGGCATTGAATTTTTGTCTAAACCAGTTGTTGATGGTCAAACAAATGAGGATTTGAAACTTTTCTGTTGAAGCATCCTTAACTAGCTCTCTATTTTCTACAAATTGGCAATTTGCAGGCCCTTCTTAACTAGCTCTCTATTTCCAGAATGTCCTCCAGAAATGCCAATTTTCAAGCTCCCTTCTTTTTCTGCAAATTGGCTTTTGCAGGCCCTCTCCCCGAATTTAGTGCGCCATTGAGTTTTTAAAGAGCACTTTTCCGTTTTCACACCTTCTGGAAATTTCCCCTCTCCCCTGTTCTCCCTTGCCTTCACTTTTTCTCTTTGGCGCCTTCACTTTTCCTCTTCATTTCAGTTGTAAAACTCTCACTCTCTCAGCTCATTTTGTGTTTATTGTTTAGATGCTTTGGCAGGTCAACTGATGCGTGGATAGAGCCTCTATTTTTTGTATGTTTGTTTCTTGTTCCATCTCATTTTTGCTATGTTTGTATCAATCTGGGTTGTAATTTTTGGATTGAATTTTTTTGTTATATTTGTATCACTCTGTGATTTGTCACTAGAAGTGGCTCTATATGTTTTTGGGTAAGTGTTTTGGGTATATGTTTTGAAATGAATTTGGTATACATTTTGTGTTTGTTTGGTTTGTAGTTTTGGCTACTTTGTGTTTGTAGGTGAGGTTGTTCTGAAGTTTGGTCAAATTTATTCATGTTGAAAGTTATGAGGAATGAAAGTGTCCTCTATGCAACAATAAATTAAAATTTGTTGAACATTTATTTTTGGGCTGTGATATTGTTCAAATTATATGGAGGCTGCTTGGCCCCTCAATATATCAGCCTTTGAAAATTATCTAATTATCCATTTGATAAGAATTATCCTGGGTCCCCATAAATTATTAAAAATCCCCAAGAAGGAGGTGCATAGTTTCCAGCTCTTTGCTATTATTGTCTTGGATACAACTTGATTTTTCAGAAACCAGATTGTGCATAATAATTATAAGCTGGACATCATGTGCTTGCTGAAACAAATAAAAAATTTCTTAAGGATTCACGAACTTGCTTGGGAAAATATGTTTAGAAGCCTGCACCACCAAGAACATCTTTTCGAGAGGGAAGCAAATTGAAACTGTTGAATTCATCGTACCTTTTAGTGAGTTGATTTCTGAAATTTGGCATTTGGAAAGTTTTTGTTTTTTGTCCTATAAACTTCTGTAGCATTTATTTTCTGGTGCATGTTTTATTCTGGGTGTTTGGACTTGGACCTGGATATTGACTTTGCATCGTTCATCTAAACAAAAGTTTGTTATTTTCTGTGTTTTCTTGAAAGTCATGTACTGATCTACTCATGGAGCTTTACATAGGATTGCTCTTGATGTTGAATTTGATTGATTCACTTTGATTGATTCAGGATTGCGCTTTCTTTTAGTGGTGCATTCACAAACTTACCAATGCGGGTACTATACCAATCTTGTAAATGACAAAGACTTTTTTATAAAATCCACTCCTGAAATTCGTGAACACCAAGAGCCTCCATCCCAAATTGAGGTTGAAGTTCCTATTAAAAAATCACAACGGGGTAGCAGCTTCATTGTGGCCTAGGACAATAGGCTTGTGGAGGTGTGGATTTCTGTTGGCATGTATGCGGTGCAAGGAAATGAGCAAAAACACAACTAGATATGTTGGTTGTGACTACTTTTAATAGCACAGACCTTTGGATCCAACCGTGATGCGATTCATCCTACGCTAAATAAGTTTTGTGCTTTCTTAGCCCAAGTTGAAAAAAAGGCAGCAAAGTGGTTTGATTGAGCAAGACAAGGTATGTTCCAATTACAGCCTTTTATCAATTTAATTGGACCATGTTCTATTTATTCAAAATATTATAATTGTGTTGTATTTGCTAATATTTCAGATTGGCTGGGCAAAGCTCATGTATTTAGATATTCAAAAATCACATTTTTACTTTGAACATTCATGGAGTATGTTGAGGTTTCATCCGAAATGGGTAGCTTATATGGACAAAATGTAAAACCAAAGTAAAAATCAGTCATGATAAATCTAGGAGAAGACAATGCCTCTTGCGGAGCTTTTGAAAACTTGGAGCGACCAATAGGCTGAAAAGCCAGAAAGGATAAACGATGTTGTTGTGATACTAAATGACATGAACGAAGACAAGAAGAAGAAAACAAATTATTTTTGGAAGCACGAGAGTAGGGCAAAGAAATGTTTCTTCTTAAGCAAGAAGAAGAGAAAGTGCGCTTCAGTTGAAAGAATAAACTGAGAAAGAAGAATTTATGTTTATGGATACTAGTCTATTGGATGAAGATGGGTACGAATATGTTCGCAGATGTAAAATGGCAATCGCTGAAGGTCGAATTGGCAATTCTTGAAGGCCAAAATATCACTCTTTGTTTGTTACTTTTTCTACTGTTGTGGCCTCTGCTATTAGCGTAAGTTCCATCCTATTTTGTTAGTGCGCCTAGAGGCTTAATGATATTTTGTAGCCACTTAAATCAGATTGGTTAAATTATGTGGATTTGATTGTGATATCAAAGTGTTGGGTTTGTTCTTTTCTTGATTTTTTGCAGAGTTGTGCTACTGTGGAGTCTTTGGTTTAATCTCTGAATTTTTTTTATTTTTTTATTTTTTCCCAGTACGACTCCTCACTCAAGGTGTCCAGCTCTACAATTGCCTCATCAAAAGCTTGATTGGCGGCCTTGCAAGCTTGAGTCTCGCTGCCCGAATAAGGGGGTATTGTGGAGTCACACCAATTACAAGAGAGAGAGGAGTCACGCCTCTGTTTGAAACTAGCAACATCTTCCTAGTAAAAGAGAAACGCTATCTCTTCATCTCCTAGTAAAAGATTAAATGCTGCCATACACTTTCCTTACTTAGCAAGTTCTCTTGGTCTTATGTTACCTACGGTTGTAGGACTTATTCTAGTTGGTGGGTCTGTTAGTATTTGTTATTTTAGCTGTCACGTAGGTTGATCGGTTGCTCCTTTGTTTTTTCGTGGTTTTCTCATTGGTAATTAACTTTATTGCATTGAAGAAACCATACTGATCTTACATTTCTATCAGCGTCTTTCGAGCCAAATGAGAATGGAGAAGGGAAGGGATTATCCTAATGCAGTATCCCTGGAACTGAGATCATAATTTCTATGATTATGCATGAATTGTGGGATTTTCAGTCCAGTTGTATGTTCTTCAAATTTTTTGATCTATTATGAAACCGAGGTCTTAATTCCTATGATTAAATGTTTGGTTGAGATTGGTTGGGATTGAATGCTAAGAGAGGTAGGTTTCTAGTGATGACATTTTATCATGTACCATCGTCAAAACAGCCCACCACCCCACCAAAATTTCATTCCTGAGACCCCTCCCCCCAGATTTTCTCCCAAAATCTCCACACACAACACCCCAACCCCCACCCCCCCGCGTGCCACGAGAGGTGGAGCCACTGAGAGAAAGCTGACGTGATGCTGCCATTCACTCCACCCATGCCGTCACTCATTTAGCGGAGAGACTCAATCCCTCCATCCATCAAGTGATTAGTTTTCTTAGTTGATGGCTCATCTTGAATGGGTTGTTGGCAAGTGGGTTTCTTCAAAGAGAAGGGTGTTTTGTTGCTGTTTTCTCCGTTTGATTTATCGTTCAGCCCAAGCCCCAGATCCATGCTAAGAACTAAACCTTTCTGCAGATCTGATCTCTACTTGTAATTTCTTGAAGGTACATTCTCTCTCTCTCTCTCTCCGATTCTTTTGGCTTTTGATATGTTAGTCTCTGACTCTCTAGGAACATTGGTTATTAGAATGTCAGTTTGATTTATCAATCTTGTACGGTGTTTATAAAGAAAAGCTCGAACATTGTAATGGGGTTGAATTGGTTTTGTAAGAAATCAAAGTTTTATTTTTTTTCTCCAAATGATCTCTTAACAACCACGCAGAGAATGAAGGGGGGTAAAATAGAGCTTGTTTTGAGCATTTTTCATGATGGGTCTTATGCTTGTTCTGTTACTTTGTGAAGCAAAACCAATATAAAAACACATTTTTCTTATTTGATTCCTGGAATCTGCGATGCCGCAAGTCTTCATTGCAGTGGTTTGTTACAAAAACACAAGATAGGATTACTCTCTGCACTCTAAGGCAACTTGCGGTGAAGAGTGCAAATAAATCAAGGTGAGACTATTACATATCACAAGCCTGTGTAGTTTTGATTTTCTGACATTTTGTTGTTTGTAAAAAAGGTAAATTGTTTGATCAATTTTCAATAGGGTATATATTATCTTTGTCATTTGGATTTTTTAAACCAACGTAGTTCACGGTTGCAGACACTCATTTGAGTATTTGGATACAGATGAGATTATAGTAGCTCATATGGTTGGGGAGTTGATGCATTTATAAAGATCTCTCAAGGTTGGCCAGTTTTAAGTTCTCTGTTGAAGATGCATCTCTCAAGAGCTCAGATCATTCAAAGGAGATTTCTTTAACTTTTCTTTTCAAAGTTGAGGTAAGTGTTATTTTTCTTTGTCTTGTCTAGTTTTGTTTTCTTTCCACATACTGCAATATTTTTTTTTTTTTTTTTACATTATAGCTTTTGGATGAAAGAAACTTCCCCGTAGTTTCACAATTTGTAGCTCATAAAAAAGAAACCTCAGTGATGCTGCAAGCATGAACATACCTTTGTGTATGTGTATCTAGATTTGTGAATTTCTTAGAGGATTTGTTCCTACAAAATGACTTGATCAATGTAATTAAGCAGGTACATTTTGGAAGACAGAAGCCCGCCCACAGTTTCTGGAAAGAGCAATTAGCCAACTACTGTCGCATAGGCTCCTAAGACTACGACAAGCATAGACATTCCTGGAGGCTTTGTATCATTAACTCATACCACTTTCACATTTTTGTTTTAATAAGACCATATCTAGGGAGCAGTGGAGAAAGCAAAATGCTAGGTGGTGTCTTGGCTGTAAGATAGATGCTTCATTGTCATAGCTGAAATGAACAAGAACTAGCACCAATATTGTGACTCAAGTCATGATCTCTGCTTTAGGTGACCTAAATGTTGTTAAAGTATACGATGCCAGCAAGGAGGATACTCCCACCAAGTCAGCAGTGTGCGACAATCGCTAGTAAGGCACGGGATCCTAGAGAATCTCTTGCACCAAACCGAGATGGGAAAATCAAGAGAATCACAAGAAGAGATGTGATCATGTGGCAGCATCAAGAGAATCTCCTACTAACCATGCAGCGTGTAATCAAATCATCTCTAGAAGGAAAGTCCTACAACCACTGAATTACGTACACTGCAAGGAAGGATATGCACCTTTGTTTTCTGTAATAATTCTGCATTAGGTTTAAGTGTGTGTATAAACACTGCAATTTGATGGTAAGTTTTAAGACTTTTGAATACAACATCTGTAAGGTTTTCAAATGTAACAATCCCGCATCCAATACCAAGTAACACATGCATCTATGTATATGTATACATTACCATAAGTTATTCAGTTAAAAGGTCAATAATCATCTGAGGTTTTATATAAAAACTTGTTTTCTAATTATTATTCTCAATGGGGTATTTGGGTGTTATATATCCAAATATGAATCCAATCTAATTCCCATGCAATTTTAAGGGACTGATTTAAATTTGCATCGTCAAAACTGGTGTGGTATGATAACAGAGTCTTAGCTAGGTCAAATTCGGTTTGGATCCTTTTTTAAAAATATATATATATAGATAAATTCGGATTGGATCCTCGCAATCACCAGGGCTGGATATCAATTAAAAATCCAGTATAATCATATATCTATATAAAAGCTGAGTTTTGGCTCGGATAGAGCTTAGAATTGCGACGCATGTCTTGAACTCATACTTTTTAAAAGCATAACCTGTTTTAATTTTTTAAATTTCTTAACTCTCTCTATTAATTGTATAGTTTTTGTCCTATTTTTTAATATGGTTTAATAGTTTACCATTTAGGTTTAGGCGGTTTCATTATTCCAATAGTTTATTTCAAAACATTTCCTTATATGAATTTAATGTAAGATAATTATGGTTATTTAATTTTTAAACATTGAACTGGTCCTTTAAGTTAAAAACTGGTCCTCTAAGGCCATTAAATTAACTTAATTAATTCATTTTAGGAATACAATGAGTTTAATATGCCTAATACGTTGAATAGAAAGAAAGAAGAAAAATGTCAAATTAAATCTATCATTAAATTCTCTTTGATTTCTACCTCTCTCTCTCTTTCTTTACGTATAAAAAGGGTGCATGCCAGAGCCTTTTAAGTCCATGAGTCTGCTCTTGAAGGCAAAACATTGAGCAAAATTTATGGTGCTTTATTTATTTATTTTTTTGTTTTAAGTCCCAAGTCATAACCACTTGCTCCACAAACTTTGTTGCCCAAGAAGAAAAGTATCAAGTAAAAACAAAACTACCGGAACTGATTATCTGTTCGAAAAAATCTAGATTTCACAAATATATCTTAGTTCTCTCAATATAGAAGCCAAATCCGAAGAAAGAAGGGTAGTGAATCTGGCCCCTGAATGGCTATTTAAGTCACAAATGGCTGTGATATTTAGAATATCTGAAATTATAGGAGAAAACTTTAATCCTGAGTTTGAGTACATACTCAAACTGGAATAGAATACCAATAGAATCTTTATACAGGGTAATACAATGATTATCTTCCACTTACCTCTCCAAAACTATGACATTCTTGGAAGCTTTTTTCTGAATTTATTGTGTAAACATTGAATATGACTCTAATGAAGGAATGTTTTGGTTCTTTTATAATCTTGTTTCATTTTGCTGTTTTCACTTTGATCTGTGTCTTGATTGGGTTTTAATAATCACTTAGGTCAAATTGTTAATTGTGAATGGGGCGATCTATGTGTTTTATTATTTCTTTTTAAAACATGCAATGTTTTCCAGTATATATAATCTTAAGTGTACAGCTCGCTTTGAGGGAAAAAAATTGTTTTTCAGCGTTGTGTTTATATTGATTCTGATGGAGGTCGAGCTTGTCGTCCACTTGTTATTTCTGACAAAGGCATCTCAAGGATCAAAGAACATCATATGAAGGAGTTAATGGTAAGCCTAATTTCTGCCTCTTGTCCTAAATAAAAATGGTTACTTTGAAACTGATTTAATTTTTTGTTCTGTGAAGGATGGAGTCCGCACGTTTGATGATTTTTTAAGAGATGGATTGATTGAGTATCTTGATGTTAATGAGCAAAACAATGCTTTGGTTTGTTACTCTGAATAAACTCCTTTGCTGCTATGTCGCTATTCTTGATAGACAATACCTCTTATTGTCTACTATCTTCTTCATAGATTGCTTTATACGAGGGAGAGGCTACACCAGAAACAACGTTAACACATATTGAACTTGATCCTTTTGACCATCTTAGGTGTTATTGCTGGGCTCATTTCATATCCTCATTACAATCAGTCACCTAGGTGTTTTCTCTTTCCTTTTTTTTTTT
>CM017327.1:25367595-25487595 GCA_006937295.1 Carpinus fangiana
CTCTCTCTCTCTCTCTCTAATCAATTAATCTATCTGTCGATCTCTTACTGGTTTTGGAAAGTGCAGACAAATGGGATTCAGAGATGGGAAACAAGAAAAGCCTGAGGAGGAAAAGCAGCAGCTTTGCATACAGGATTCGGGAGCATGGTAAGGATCTGTGGACTCGATTTGAGATGGAAATAAAACATGTTTTTGTTTTGGAAGAGTGATGTATGGTTTGGTTTGGATTAATTGTAGTGAAACTGGGGCAAAAGTTGTCTGAAACTGTGAAGGGAAAGCTGAGTTTGGGGGCAAGAGTTGTTCGAGAAGGAGGGAGGGAGAATATATTCAGGCAGGTGTTTGGAATGAGCCAAGGAGAGCAGATGTTGAAAGCCTCGCAGTGCTACTTATCAACAACAGCCGGCCCAATTGCAGGGCTCCTCTTTGTTTCCTCTGAGAAGGTTGCCTTCTGCAGTGAAAGATCCATCACCATTTCTTCCCCTGACGGCCACTTCATTACTACACCTTACAAGGTACCTAATTCTAAATGCCTAATATGTTCAAATATAAATTTATTTTTATTTTTTAAATTAAGCTGTGATTTAATTTTGTTTTTTAATATACAAAGAGGAAAAATGATGAGAATTACAAAGAAATAAGTCGTGATTTAACTTACTATTAAAGCAAATGATCTTGAATTCAAATTATGTTTATGTTATTTTAATTAGGGTTAATTTTATAAAGGTTCTTTGAACTTTCACGCGTTTAGAAAATATTCTTAAACTTAAGAAATTTTTAGTTTTACCTATTAAACTTCTAATTTGATGCAATCAGTTATGTAAAATTTGGCTTTAATTTCTATTTGAAATTAAGGATAAATTTATAATTTTATAAAAATTTCAAGAGTTTAAAGGTCATTTCATCAATTTTAACATCTACTTAATGCCAAACTCTAACGAGTGAAGTAAATTACATCAAATTAATGGTTCAAAAGGGTAAAATAGAGAGTTTTTGAACTTATGATAGTTAATGAAACTTTTGTGAAGTTCATTTTTTTTAATTAAGAAATACCTTAAAAAAAAAAAAAAAGGAGGTGGGTGGGGGGGTTAAGTCATGACGTAGGAATATTAGGTCCACCGGCTTGATTAACAATAGGATCCGAACAGGTGGAATGTGCTTATACACGCTTTTCTTAATTCACGCGGAAATCTTAGTGTCAATGGATGATGGAGGAAGACAGACTTTTTCTTCCCGTTTCCAAAAATAAAAGATAAGGATGTGGGAAATGCATGGCTTTGACCAGCAGTACTGAATATTGTTTGTACAAATACAGTTGATTTTTCAACTGTCTCATGCAGCAACCAAATATAAAAAATGGTGGGTAGCTTAATCGGCTGTAGATCACACATAATGAAGCGAAAGTCACAAGTTCAAATTCTCCCTCTCCTTTTTCCTTGTGTGAATATGTAAAATATATATATATATATAAATGGTCAAATGGCTCTAGAAGCGGCTCCATAGGTGCCCAAATTATAGGTTAATTAATTTTAATTTAATTTATTTAATTAAATGGTTAGACTTTTTAATTTTTAACTAGTTAATATTATGTTAGATTTGTGGCTCAAGTAAAAAATTATGAGTTATGGGGTCACGTGTTCAAGGACGGATCCAGAATAAAGGCGGGGAAAGACCAGCCTTTGTTAGATCAGCTTGGGGCAGAACAATATAATTTTTTTTTTTTTACAGCTTTTTTTTTTTTTTTTTTCAGAATTGGTGGGGACCCCTGGTCCTCCCTCCGTCTCTGCACATGTTAAGTTTGGGTTGTGTCAAGGCAATGGTAAAAAGCTATGTATAAGTCAATTTCAATCTGACCCATTTAATTAAACGTGTCTAATTCTTAAATCATAATCGGTTAATTTTATGTCGTATTTGCAAGTTGTGACAAGAAAAAATATATATAACCTTCTCAAACTATCATGCGATTCCCAAAATGTGAACTATTAATTGAAGCAAAATTTCTCCCAAACAATAAAACATTTAAATTGCGTGGCAGGTAATCTATCCCTTAAATTCTGAGTTGGTCTTAATTTTTTCATATTCTAAACTGTACAATGTAATCTACCTATCCATGTCCATCAACTATATAGGTAACCATTAAACATTAAAACACTATGGCAATTTAAATGAAGCAGAGGTCACTAGTTCGAATCCCCTTCCCCCCTCTTGTGTAGACATGTAAAAAAATAATGAGAGAAAATATGGGAGATTTATTTTCTAATACTTTTGTAACTATTTCAAATTTATTTTCCTTCAAGAATCAAGAGTATTGTTAAATTTATGCCTAGCTAGCTTGTTTTATTAATTTATCATTCATGATTGTTTGAAATGAACAATTGAATAGTACTGCATATTACAAGAAAAATCTATCAGAAATAATTATTTTAATATTAATTCTACTGATCCACAAAGTTTTATTTAATATGGCAGGTTCTGATACCTGTAAGGAAGATTCAAAGAGCCAACCAAAGTGCGAATGTGAACAACCCTGCCCAGAAGTACATTGAAATAGTTACTGAGGATAATTTTGAATTTTGGTTTATGGGATTCTTGCGCTATGAGAGAGCTCTCTGCAACCTTCAAAAGGCCATTTCTATGGCCAACCAAATATAACTATATATATATATTAGTGAAGGGGATCTAGAAAATTACCTCAGGAAAAGCTTGTATAATTTTTTTAGATTGTATGATTAATATTTGGGAGGGAATAGTACTTGCATGGCCCTTGATGTGTAGCCCTTTGTTGTGTTAGGAAATGAAAGTTTAGGGTAAAATAGCACTTAAATTACAATATAGTACTCTAAGCTAGGCCCCTCATTTTTTTTGTACCACTTCAGCTAAGCCCAGACTTAAGGTGCGTTTGGGAGTGCGTTTTTTAAAAAAATAATATGCAATTTTAAACCAAATCGCAAATTTAGAGTGTTTGGGATTGCGATTTGGAAATCGCAAATTTTAAAATCATGAAAAAATCTGCGATTTCCATAAACTAATTAAATGGTGCTTATTCAAAAAAGTGATAATTTAAAACAAAATCACGATTTCTATTAAGAAGATATTTGGCTCAATAGTTACCTATTTTGTGCAGGAATTTAAAAAAAAAATACCAAGAATATCCACTTAAAACATATAAACCCTTCTTGTCTCTTTTCTCTCTCGGTCTATTCTTCATTTCTCCATTGTTGTTCATCCTCTCTCCGCTCCTCTACCATGTAAGAATCTAACCTTAATATTTTCTTTCTCTCCATATAACTCTTTTGTGTTTGGTGTTTGGTGTTGTTTTATGTGGTTTGTATGATTATTGTGCCTTTTTATATATATGTTTATGTTCTTCGACCGCTTTTTATAGAGTAATAAGCATTTGTGATTTTTTTCTCAAAATTTTATTTAGATTACTGTACAAGTACAGTGTTGGCAATTTTTTTTTCTTTTTTTTTTTTGAGAAAAAAAAACCATAAAAAATTTTAGGTTTTTTTTTTTTTTTTTGGCAGTGTACAGTAACAATTTGTGATGATTTTTTATTTTGTTTTATTTTTAAATGGGTAGTCCACTGTAACAATTTGTGATTTTTTTTTAATATATATTTTTTAATGGGTAATGCACAGTGATAATTTGTGATTTTTTTTAAAAAAATTTATTGTGCACTGCACAGTGATCCGTCACTGTGCATCGGATCACTGTGCATAATGCACAGTGATGTGCACAGTAATAATTTGCAATAATTAATGATTTTTTTAATTTTTTTTTTAGTGTTGTTTCGTTTCAATGTTTGTAACAACTCACATGTCCATATATAAAATACTAGTGAAGGATAAATTCAAACATTATTTATATATTACATTATATATATTAAAGAAACATGTTGTAAGTTATTAGCTAAAAAATGACTGAAAGTAAAGACTTAAATAAAGCATTGATGGTTTATATATGGTTGAATGCCATACTTTAGTACTTTTATGTTAATAATTCTTTTGGCTTTTATTGGTTTATGAGATGGTTAAAATATTAGTGTCTTACTAGATTTCTAAAATTATAATTTTGTAGATGGATAAGCAAAATATAATATCCAATCCTAACCTAGAATCAAAACAAAGTAACTCAGATGCTAAAGCTTTGTGGATAACACTTAGAAGTGTTATCGAATGAACTTTTGGTGTGTAGAAGAATAGGTGGCATATTTTAAGGCAAATGCCATCTTATGATATTAACGGCCAAATGCTCATTATAGTTGCAACCGCGGTCATTCATAATTTTATTAGAATACATGATAGAAAGGATAAAGGGTTTAAGTGGGATAAAGATAACTTCGATAATGATCATGATGATGATGATGATGCAAGGAGTAGCAGTCAGGAAAACATTGGCAATATACATGACGAGGAGATGAAAGTGGTTCGTGGCAATATAGCCCGATCCATATGTGGGCCGTAAACAGTGCTTTATTATTTATGTTTTAGTCTAATTTTTAATGTACTTTAAGTTTTTTTTTTTTTTTGGTGATTTATCAAGCATTAATTTAAATTATTGGTGAGTTATGTAACAGTTAAATTTAATAAACATTATTAGTTTAATTTGATGGATTGTTCTTCTATTTTTTATTATATGTCTGTTTGGAATATATTTTAAGAAAAAAAAAACACAAAAACAAAAAAGCATATAGAAACAAGACATTAGCAATATATAATTGCCTAAGTAGAAAACTCAAAGTTAATATCAAATTATAATTCATACTTTTGTTTCCATAGGTGTTAAAAATGGAGGCATATAAATAATTTAGTTATTTTACTGTTATAAAGAAATATCCTTATTAGTAATTTGGCCATGAAACCACAATTCTATGCTAATGTTATCCAAACACTCAATTAATAAAAAAAAGTATTTTTTAACATATTTTACCAAACGCCTGTGCAATTTTAAAAAGTAGCGATTTTAAAAACGCAATTTTTGAAAACGCAATTTTTAAAATCGCACTTATTAAAATCGCACTCCCAAACGGGCCCTTAGCTAGCTTGCTTCATGTCCAACAGCATGTCAAAGAGTATATAGCCATTTGGGATTGAGCAGTTTCTTGGTTAACTTCTGAAAGTTGTTAGAGCCAGTATCTTCAAACACATGAACTGAGGGACCCTGAGAAGGTCATTGCGTAGCAACATTGTGAGGTTGAATTGTTGGAACTTGACTCCCTAGCGAAGTCGCCAAACAATGTTGAGGTAACTTTTGGAATGGAGAAATGTTAAGCATACACTTTCCATGGGTGGTAACACAAATTACCATTAGATTTTAGATGAATCTGTTAGGGAGAGAAATACCGAGGGAGTCAAACAAAAGTAAGTTAATATACAAGCCCAAAAGCCTAAGCTAATATGGGCTTAGATCCACTTAAATATATTAACTACTCTTATTTTATATACTTTCTCAATGTGGGACACAATTCTCCCGTCACTTGTGAGTCTCTTCCACATTGACCAAACTCCTCTCACAAAAGAGTGTCATGCATATTCCAAGAAAAGCGACACTCTTTTTATCGAAGTCCAATCAAACATGTCAAACCAAGACACTTGTATTAGCAATGTCAGAATGTATCCATGGGCTTGATACCAATCGTTGGGGAGACAAACATCAAGTGAGTCAAATAAGAGTAAATTAATATACATATTATGTGATACCCCAAAATACTAAAAGTGACTTATTAAAAACAAACGTTCACTTGAACTTATAAAACACCCATTTTACCTTTTAAAGAAGTGTCAATTCCCTTGATCAAGCTCTCACTAGAAAAATAGCCCTAAAAGCCCAACTACAACTCTTTGGCTGAAAGTTCTACAGAGGGACCTGTAGTGACCCAAATAATTAATTAAGTTTAAGTAAGTTAATTAAAGGGGTTAATTTGGGCTTTGGGTTACTAAGGACACAAGAGGGGCATTTTGGACCTTTGGACGGACGTACGCTAGGTTAAGCGGACGTACGCGGGAACACCGAACATATGCTACTATTTGTAGTGCGGACGTACAAGGGGGACCATCGGACGTACACTGGCAGATAGTACGTTGTACTCTATGAATAGTACATAAACGTACGCTCAAAAGTACCGAACGTATGTTACTTTTTGGATTACTCGCTGGATAATACATGGACGTACGAAACAGCATTTGGACCACTGTGTAACAGTATCGGATGTACGCTAGGGTTGGCAGACGTCCTCTACTTTTTTGGAAAGTTGGTAGAGCCCCTCAGCTATAAATACCCCATTCCCCTCTTCATTTCTCATGCTCTCTCAAGCCCCTAGGCTGCGAAAATCCTTCATTGTGAGTATTTTGTGAGGTTTTTTGTGTTTCGGTGCTAATGATAAAGGAACTCTTGAAGTTTCACTTCAAGGAGATAATGCTCGATTACCTATCTCTTTAATTACATCGTTATGCTGTTCAATTATTGTTTTGTGTTGACAGTTGTAGTTTTAACTTAAGTTATACTTTAAATCTTGTTTATATTAGCGTTATGTTAACTTAGCATGATCGCGTTACATGGAGGTTTCATTTCGACTTTAGAGACCTTAGGAAGCCTTTGATAGTCTTAGAAGTTGATTTAGAGAATAAGAAGACGAGTGGAGAAAAATGAGGTTCTCCCTGAAATCCTCAAAGCAGACATACGGCCTCGAGCTCAGACGTACGGCCCTAAGCCCGGACGTATGGTCAAAGTATCACAAAGAACGTATGGTCCAGAGTGTGACAGGGAACTTTATTTTGACCAGCCGTCTCATAGCTCTTGTTTCCTTATTCTAAAGTTGTTTTAAGTAGAAATAAAACTAATGATTGGTCTTTTTTCAGTATTCAAGGTTATGGAGCCTCAAGGGAATTATATGGAGGAGCTTTACGATCCGAGTGAGTACAAACTGACATAGATACTTTATTGTTACTTTTCATGCATTGCATATCTATTTTATATATATCAAACATACATATTTTACAACTCTCATGAAATACATTTTGGAACTACTGTGAACTTTATTTTGTGAAAACATGTGTCAATTAATAAGATAATAATTAGACTTGTAAAGCTATGCATGTAAAAGACTGATAAGACTAATTGTATCGTATGACATGGTACACTGGTATGTGCGGTATAGTGGCCATTGGCTTACTATATAGGTTAACTTTATGGTCGATGTGTGTATATGTGGGGGCTTTGGATCCAATGGTTTCGTGACCAAGGCGTAGCCATTCCCAATGGATGGTCACTATAGAACGAACATCATTAGCGGTGTGGGCCACCTGAGGTTGGACTTGGTCGTGCCGCTAGTGTTATGTACAGTAGCCATGCAATATCTAGGGCATCGGTATTGTACTACAGGTCCCTCGGGACAGTTTCAACCTGCTGAGAATAGGTAATATCTCGGGTAAACCATACGGTTGAACTATTACTTTTACTCATGATTATAAGCATATTATATATATCACATCCATGATAAACTGTCATCTCATAATGTTACATGTGCTTTATAAACAACTGAGTTCACCATTTAATAACGGGTACATCATGTGTATTTCTACTTACTAAGTCGTCAGACTTACCCTTGTATTATTTTTCTTTTTCTCCATATGTACAATGATCAGTGCCAAATATTGTATATTTGACCCCCCTTAACTTATGTTTGTTAAGATCTTAGCTTTGTTATTTTCTAATATTTAGTTTAGTTTTAGTGTTTTATTGTGTTGCAGGTTGTTGGCGTCGAAATGTGATTTAAAGGGTGGAGTTGGCCAAAACGCACATCTGGTCCCTGCTAGTGCGCTCGAGCGCACTAGGTGCGATCGAGAGCATTGCGCTCAAGCCCAGCAAACCGAGTCGAGCACGCCTGCATCGAGCATGAAAAGCCAGTGTTCGAGCGCAACTGCGCTCAAGCACAAGACATGCAATCAAGCATACTTCACATCAGCCTGTTGCCCTAGCTCCATCGCATTCGTACCTACGCCATGGGATTCTTGAGCGGTTATGTGCGATCGAGCGCACCATCTGCGATCGATCGCACATAGGCATGCGCTCGAGCGCACCCACTTGACAGGCAGCACATTAAAATTGCTTATAAATAAGACCTCTTTGTTTATTTGTAAACCTACATTTTGGAGGCACCCTTGAGGCCAGAATCCTCCCTATTTTTCACTATAAAGCCTCTAAATCTTCATTTATTTATTTTATGCTTTTATTGTTTGTCGATTGTCTCTTATCTTCATAAGAGGCTAAATCTTCAACTAAGGTTGAAGATGAAGCCTCACCATTTAATTATCTTCATGTTTTTATAGTTAGTTTGTACTTTAATCCGTCTTTTAACCATGAATGTTCGTTTCAATTCAATTTCGTGAGAAGATTGTGATTGATTGTGCCGTAGTTGGATATTCATAGTGTTTTGTCCGATTGATACATTTCATCTTTTGATTTAAGTTTATTTATCAATTTTTGTGTTAAGCACATTCACATTGGATCCTTTGAACTAAATTGGATATGTTTTGTCTTTTGTCAAATGGACAGATGCTTTGAATATTTCAATAGGCACAATAGGACATTCATAGGGCTTAAGGGTGCATGAACTAGCGTGACACTAGAACATGCATTGTTTTAATCGATAGACGGATGCATAAATTAATCGTGCTAGTATGTTTATTAATATGGTGAGGTAGATTCTAGACCTTAGTATTTTTATCTATTTGTTTTTAACCATTTAGGTTAGTTTACATTTATTGCATGCCATATGTTCGATATTTGGAACTAGGTTAAGATAGAGTTAGTTTAGATAATTTAAATTAGTTTTTCACAAACTCGATTCCCTGTGGATTCGACCTCACACTTGCACACCGCTACACTGCAAAATGATTCGTGCTATTGCGAGTACTTATTTTTGTACGATCATACAACTATGCTGTTATAAATAGTGGATACCACGAAGCATCCGATTATTGTGGAGGATTCAACCCAGGAGATGCTTGAGGACTTATTGCAAGCTTAAGTGGGTACTCATAGTAACTAGTACTTTTGAGTTATGATGTAGACTTAGGGCTTGATGCATACTTGCATATTAAGATATAGCATAGATCCCTTGTAACGATAATATGTATAGTGTGATTTTCATTCATTTGATAATCTTTGGCTAGATGTTTTGGTTATAATGATTAATATTATAGAACTTAATTACTTTTTGCTGCTTAGTATCCTCTGTTTTCAAGGAGTAGAAGTCCCTGATTCTTGTTCGGAGTGGAATAAGGCTGGGAGATGAACTGTGAAATTAATTATCAGTTAATTAATTCTCGGGGCGTCACAAGACCACCTGTAGTGACCCAAATAATTAATTAAGCTTAGGTAGCTTAGTAAGAGGGTTAATTTGAGTTTTGGGTCACTAGGAACAGCTGAAAGGATACTTTCTAACCGATTGTACGCAGAGGGACCACCGTACATATGCCTGCAAATAGTACGAGGACGTACGCAAGGAGACCATAGTATGTACACTGCTTTTAGAATAACCCCTTGATAATACCCAAACATACGATGCAGCCTTTGGACGGCGGGGTAAATAGTACTGTACGTATGCCCCTATAGTACCGTACGTACGCTACTTTTCTCACCTATAAATAACTTATCCCCCACACTTCCCTTGTATCCATTTTGCCCCCTAGCTCTCTGAATCACCCTATGTGAGTGTCTTTGTGAGTTTTATGAGTTCTTGGAGAAGGAGAAGTGATTCTTGACGGTTTTCGCTTCAAGAAGGTAATATTCTAAAGTCTAGCTTGTTCCTTAATTGTTATGTTGTTTAAGTGCTTTCATAGATAGCTTAGTAATATTTTTGAGTTTCTAGCTATGCCGTTTCTCTTTAACCTTTATTTTATGTTGGTTTAGAATTTCACCTTTGTCAATGGATTTTTCTTATGCATAGAGGTATCTGTAACACCCCTAGACGTTGTAATAACACCTCTTGCACCAGAAAGTACTAGTTTTAATGTCACATCAACTTTTAGAAATCATCAAGTCCTAGATATTATTTTGTTCAAATCCCTAACATACCTATTGTAATACCCCAATAAAAACAATCATTTTTATTAAAAGTTTTTTTATAAAAATGGTTAAGGAGGTTTTTAACAAAACTTGGTTTTAACAAGAACCTAAGCCCATAATTATAGCTTAACAAGCCCCAAGTTCCCTCGAAACCTAAAGCCTAAACCTAATCTTTTTCAATGGACGTACGCTAGGGTTGGCGGACATACACTTTTGTTTCTAGTTTGGACGTACGTGAGGGGACCACTGGACGTATGCCTGCAAATAGTATACGGACGTACCCTAGGGACCACACGGACGTATGCTACTTTTGGAATAACCATTGGATAATACTTGTACATACGAGACACCCTTTGAACCAATGGGTAAATAGTACCAGACATACGCTCCATAGTATTCGGACGTTCGATACTTTTCAAAGAGTTGGCAGAACCCTCATCTATAAATACCCCTACCCCTCTCATTCTCACACACCATTTTCCACTGATTAGCACTCCCCCAGGCTGCCAGAACCTTGTGAGGTTGTATTCTTGTGAGTTTTGAGTTGAGAGAGAGAGAGTTTTGTGAGAAAGGAGCTCATGTTCTTGCTGAATTTCGAGGTAACCCCTTGCCCGTTTTATGCTTCCATTACTATTTCATTGCTTCCTTAATGTTAAGAGTTTTCAAAAGCGGTCGTGTTAAGCTTTCTGCTCATTTCCTTACAAAACAAGAAATGTTTTCAAAAGCTTCTATGATTTGCATGATGTTAAGTTTTCCTACGTTGCATGTGTTTATTTACTAGCTTAGAAGAGACATAGTAGCCTATAAATGATGTAGGAACCTTAAAACACCGTTTGAGCCTTAAGTAGATTTGCTTAACTCACTAACCGGAAGTACGCCCTTGAGACTGGACGTACAGTCAGGGAGCTAGGCATTTGCCTTAAGCCTCATTTACGTGAATTTTAAGGTTTAGAGAACCTTTCATTAAAGCCTAGTATTCTCTCGAAAGGATCCTCTAGTGCTATGTATAATGGTGTGTTATATTCCGTTATAACATGATTTAGCCATGTCGGAGGTAAGTAAATACTTACGAACCTTTTTCTTAAAATATGGGATATGTCAGTTGACTGACCACGAGTATGATATGAGCATGCCTACTTTTATAATTACTTGGTAACTGCATTATAAACTGATCGATAAGATGCATTGTATGACATGGTACACCAGTACGTGCGGTATAATGGCCATGGACTTACTATATAGACTTAGTGATATGGTCAAATGGGTGTGTTATATGGGTCTTGGATCCAGTGGTTGTTTCGTGACTGATACAACCTTAATGAGTGGTCACTACAGGACGGACATCATTAGCGGTGTGGACCACCCAAGGTCGTACTCGGTCATGTCGCTAGTGTTATAGACAGTAGCATACAATATCTGGGGCACCGGTGTTGTATTACAAGTCCCCCGGTACAACTCTAACCCTGCTGAGAATGGTTAATATCTCAGGTAGACCATACATGAAAATTATGACTTATAAAGCATTAGATTTTATGCATTAAAATATCTAGGCGATTGCCGCCAATAGTACAACTTTCTTTGAAAACAAAAACCCTACTATATGGTGTATTAACGGAGACAACACCTCCTTTCGAATACTTACTAAATCTGCATGTTTATTTCCACTTAATTAGTCTCATGTCATACCTAATTGTGAGATTTACTTACTAAGTCTTTAGACTTACACGGTTATTACCTTTATAGGGAATCTTTCCCTAAGTCCCAAGGTGGCATGACCGCCACTATAGACTTTGCTTAGAGGTTTACTTATTGTTATCAGGTTTATTCATTATTATCAAATAGATGCTCCATGTCTTTATTTTGAGGAATATACTTGTCCTTATAACGATTTATAGTTTTTTCAAATTTATTTTATCTTCCTATACATTAACTCTAATATTGCTTAGAGGGGCGATTCTCCATTTAGCCACAAGTTGGTTTAACTAGTTTAATTTCTAGTAACCTTGCCAGATTAGCCAAGGCTAATTTTGAGGGCATTACACCTATGCTATTATTCCCCTAAGTGCTCTGATAGATGATCACCTAAATGCACTAATAGATTATCACCTAATACTTAGCAGATCATTTCCTAAAGTCCGAAGAGAGAATGCTCTGATACTAACTGTAACACCCCAAAAATTTAATTAACTGGTAATTAAATTATCAAGCACCTTGTAACTTAACCACAAAATTGGTAAGTCCACATGGATATATTTTCTTTAATTAGAGTAATTAAGCAAGGGAAGTCCATGAATTTATTTCGATCTGTAAGCATATGTCATTATAATCAAAGCATTATTAAAACCTCAATATAAGTGGAGTCATTAATTGTACATGATACAACAAAGGGTAGCTACACCCTCCTAAAATATACAAATACATCCCAAATGCTAGATACCACAAATAACCTCCACAGTTCTACAATAGGTCTTCAAGTCATAACTCGATCAACACCTTTACGTTGGATGACCAGATCTGCCTCCAGGTCCAGTCTATTCAAACCTAGCTAGCCCCTCTATAAAACGTCCTCATGCTCCCTTGCCGTAATAAAGTAAGGGGTAAGCCCACCCGACTACTTAGTAAGCAGGTAATCTCGTGCTTGTGTGTGACAGTGAACAATTTATATCCAGATACAAAAGGTTAAGCATGTATATTGTTATTCACAAAATATTCATCAGGATGCCTTCACAATATTATAGCTTTAAACAACATTAACCAAACCATTACATTGTTTGCAACTACTTGTTCCATTGGCAAAGTAATACCAGATTCCATAACATAGCTCGCTCTGTTTAACCACCAGAGTAAGGTTGTGCTTGTCCTACACATCACCTTTTGGCAAAGACTGGTCCGTTCATCCCCTCTCTACAAAACCCTATTAGCCTAACCCCCTTCACGAGTTAACGACTTTTGATGCCACACCTAACAAATGGTGTGTTGCACTGCCTCCGAATATATACACATAACACACACGGTACCGGTGTCACCACATTTATCATATTATAAATAGCATGACATCACATCTAACATTATCAAGAAGCCTAATAAATAGTTGATGTATATTTTTGAGACAATAGTTATAAAAATAGCTTATGTCACACTTTTCATGCATAAAATGGTATTTTATTTAGTTCAAGAGATAACCCAGGTTTGTCTTTAAAAGCATTATGTATAAAATGCACCAGGTCATTATTCATGAAAATACTAACACAAGATAGCTTACTTACCTTGATCCTCAAATTCTCCTTTGACACATACCGATGTGTAGCGTCCTATAATCGCGGTTGGTCCCTTGAAAGCCCTATCGGAATTTTTATGTAAAAACCCTACATTATCGTCACATAATACCCTAGTTAGAATAATTCTAACTATAAGTCATTCTTAGAGTCTGACCCCAAAAGTCTATTATAATTGCTATCGTGACCCTCTTATAAGACCATAATGGAACCCAACTAATCCAACCAAGAACCTAAGTAAAATCAACACAAATGAACTAACGACATTAATCCCAACCAAGGCTAAAAACACTCCATCCAATAAATCCCTATAATCGATCACAACCACCGAAAATCACCAACCCTTAAAGAAATCATCAACCCACAAGCTAGTCAACAATCATTTATCAAAAGACCCAAATCGATTCCTAGCTTCATCAACCATAATCACCCAAAATCAAACCCTAACAACCCATTCGGTTATAAGGAGAAATCATACATCAAACCCATACAAATATCCACCTAAAATCCACCCCAAATCAGCCCAAGTGTCACAAAATAATAATCCAAGAATACCATAATTGGTCAAAATCTTATAAACGCCCATATTAAACCCTCAATAGCTAGCCACCATAATTAATCCCCCAATAATCACAAAGGCTCAAAGTAATCAACAACCTAAATTTTAACCTTAAATAAAAGATTAAAAGCCATAACTAAAAAGTATCTAATAAAATGCCTATCCTTGATAACCCAATAAAATTACTAGAAAGTGCTAGAAATAGCTTACCCATACACCTTGAATCCGAAAACCTGCTAGCGTTGGGGTTGCTCCTCCGCCTATGGTGCCACCTAGCTTCAAGCACCAACCACCCGCTCCAAAAATCACACTTCCCTCTCTCAGGTCTCACAAAAAATGCAGCCCTCTCTCCAACCCTCTCTTCCTTTTCTTCTCTTCTTCTCCTTCTCTTTCTTTTCCCCCCTCTCTCTCTCATGCATTCTGGTCTGGGCAAGGAGAACACTCCCTCTCTCCCTTTGGTTTCAGCTCTCTCTGTCTTTAGTTTTCTGGTCTAGGCAACGGGAACGTACCCCTCTCTTTCTCTCCTTCTTTTCTCTATTTCCCTCCTTCTTCTCTCTCTCAGCTTTCACGATCTCCCTTCTCCTTCTCTCTATTTTCAGCCAAGTGCAGGGGGTGTTGCTCCCTGTTGTAAAATAGAAGAGAAGATGTTTTGGCTAACTTGACCAAAACAGTGTATAGCCTTGTATATTTATAATCAAGTCCTTGATTCTTTACAATATGTGTAAGAGGAAAATATACATAAGGAGAGTAGCAACTGTACATGTAGAAAAGGAATACACACTGTGAGAATGTAAATAAGGAAAACTGTGTATAATATGGAAGTAGCCGTTGGGGTAGGTTGTAAATGGCAGTTCTTCTATTATGGGTAGTAGTCATTGGGGTCTAGATCTTGTGTATCTGAATCTTGTGTATGTGGGAACTCATCTATTATGGGTAGTATCCGTTGAGATGAATGTGGGAGATTATGTGTTGTAGCCATTGCATCATGTTGGGGCGTGATTCCTGGAGGTTTAGATCGAAAGTGCTTAACACCCCCTCGCAAACTAAAAGGCGGATAGATCTTCAGTTTGTCTTGCAAAAATTCAAATCTATCAATTGTATGTCCCTTAGTGAAAATGTTTGCAACTTGAAACAAAAGGGGATCTGTAAGGATTGGCATCAATCATCTTAATTTTATTGAGAAGGTCCAACACATATTTTGATTGTTGGAGATGAAGACTTGTTGAGTTATGGGTTGCTTGAATTCCTAAGAAAAATCCCAAGGAGCCGAGATCCTTCATAGCAAAGTCTTCCATTAGTTTTTAACCAAACAATCAATTCTTGCTTCACTATTACATGTCACCACTATATCATCAACATAAACAAGAACAAATACATGAACATTTGTTGTATGATAACAAATAAAGAATGATCAACTTGTGAGCTAATAAAACCAATATTGAGAAGGGCTTGAGATAACCGAGTAAAGCATGCTCAGGGAGCTTGTTTAAGTCCATAAATGGACTTGTGTAAGCGACACACATAGTTAGGAAATTGCTAATCAATAAAGCCTAGAGGTTGTTCCATATACACTTCTTCTTCAAGGTACCCATGCAAAAAGGCATTCGAGACATCCATTTGACGGATTTGCCAGCTAAAATTAATAGCAAGGGCAAGGACAAGGCGAATTGTGGCTGATTTTATAACAAGATTGCATGTCTCATGGTAGTCAATCCTACTTTTTTGATCAAATCCTTTAGCCACCAGTCTAGCTTTGTATCGATCCACACTCCCCATCAGGTTTTTGTTTAATTTTAAAAAACCCATTTGTTTCGCACCACATTGTGGTGACGAGGACAGGGACAAAGTGTCCTAGTTTGATTTTTCATCAAGGCACAAAATTCAATTCGCATTGCATCACACAATTCAATTTTAATAGTTGCTTGGCGAAAAGTAGAATGCCTAAGAGGAAGTTGATGGGTGTGGTAGGCTTGGATGGGATAGCGAACAGAGTGGTAGAGTTTAAAATCGGGAAAGACCTTGGGTTTTAAATGTGCAGTGTGGGATCTTGTAGTGATACAATGTGATGAAGGAGTGGCAAGGACCAGGGGTTGGATGGTAATAGGGTCAGATGGGTCATGTGTGTGGAGAGGAAAAGGTGAGTGAGAGTCACGTTGCGGTTCCTCACTAGGATTGTTGTCATGACAAGGTGAAGACTCACTTTGGTGTATTTGATGTGAAATGTGTGTGTTGACTAGAGAAAGTGATGGGCCATGATGTGTGTTTGGATATGGTACAAAGCCATTGCGAGAATGTTAGGTAGGGTGTAAGGAATTTGAGCAAGGTAAGGCTCTTGGTGGATGTAAAGTAGGAGAGGCAACTGGAAGTGGGGGCAATATAACCATTGAATTATCGGGAGGAATAGTGACTTTGCAAGAACCTTGAGAAAGTTGAAGGCCTTTGGCAGGGAACTTAGATTCATCAAAAACCACACTCCTGGAAATATAAACGTTTTGAGTTTGGGAATCAAGGCACCTATACCCTCATTGATTGGCACAATATCCTACAATAATGCAAGGCTTGTTGCAAAAGGAAAGTTTGTGATTCACATATGCACGCAGGAGAGGGTAGCACAAACTACCAAAAGTATGCATGAGGCTATAGTCCGAAATTTTGCCAAAAAGTATGTTATTTTGAATTTGTTTTGATTTCACGATATAATTGTTTTTCTATTAACAATTTAAATTTAATAAAGCATTGGAAAACATCAAAGTTATTTAAAATGAGATACAACCATGAGAATCTACTAAAATCATTTATGAAAATTACGTAGAACTTGCAGCCACTCAAAGATGAGACATGAGAGGTCCACACATTTGAGTGGACAAGGTCAAGAGGAAATTCAGAAATTCGAGTTGAGTCCATGAATGGAAGTTGCATAAATTTGCCTAATTGGCAAGCTTCAAAGACTTTATTTTTATGCATAACACCAACAATAGGTAAGTTATGACGACTCACTAAATGATGAATAACAGAATTGGAAGGGTGACCAAGACGTTGGTGCCAAACCATGCCTAATGTCTTGACACCAAGGATAGCCGTAAAACCTTTGGCTTTATTCATGGATTTTCGATTCAAAGGAATGGGGTAAAGCCTATTTTCACATGGTCCATGGAGCAGCACTATTCCTGTCTGGTTGTTCATCACAGTGAAATTATAACCAGTTAGTTCAAATAAACAATCATTATCAAGGTGAAACTTATTTATGAATAAAAGATTTGCCACAACCTCTGGACAGTGTAAGACATTACAAAGTAAAAATTTAGAATTATAGGAATGCAAAAAAGATGTGCCAGTGTTTTTAATAACCAAACTTAAACCATTTCCCACCCCCACAGCGTCACTTCCTTTGAACTGCTGAGGGTTTGTAATATTTTATGCATCTGTGGTGATGTGGGCATTAGATTTGATACTTAAGAAGACAAGGGCAATGAACTTTTATCAAATGGTTCCTATATAACCACATCAATCATATGAAAATGGTAAAATGGTGTTAAGGCACCAATAAAATGGTTCCTACATAATCATAACAATCATAGAGTAAATATTTTAATTTCTTAGAAGCGTAAAATAGTGTAAATGTACCGATAGAAAGTTAATGAAACTAGTTTCGCATCTATGTTGAAATGATTCTTCAAATGTTGTCCTTGGTACTGAATAAGGCACTTGATGATTTTGCTATATAATCCCAAATGTTGAAAGAACAATTAATTTCCTATAAGTAAGAATAAAATTTAATTAATCAAATAGTATTAAATCTAATAAATTATATATAATGAATGTGAATTTATAAAGCTAAAATATTACCTGAGAAGATGTTTTTTCAATATTATTTGTTGCTGTAAATTTTTTTGTCTTCTTTGTTCGCCTCTCAACCCAACCTTTTAATCATTTTCCACCCTTCCGACCTTCCTTCTTCTTTATCCCTTTTACCATTTCAAGTAATTTCTCAACAGATTGGGTATGATTTGCAATTTCAGTACCGCTTAACAATGACAATTGAGCTTCCTTATCAAGAGCAACACTTGAACTTTTTTTAATATTTCGAACTCTCTTGTTCATTTGTTTTACCATCATTTCTACGAAAGCACATGCCTCTTCATTGTCAGCTGGTTCAGTGGCTAATTCCACTAGCAATAGACACAATCTTCTATATCATTGTGTAACATTTAAATTTACATCCTCTTGCACACTCCTTGTCGTAGTACTTAAGATGTCTTCACTCTTTGCTTCTCTTGTCCACCTCTTCAAAATGTACATGTCGGGAATTATCTTTATATCAAGTAAGTCAAAAATTTTCAAAGCATGACAACACAAAATCCAAAATGTTTCGAACTTCCTGTAACTACATGAAATTATCTTGTTGACATGGTCGCAAACTACTTTGTACTCTTTACTTTCATTAAAAAACCCAACAATATATTCATGCACTAGTTGGCTATCATTGCGGTGTTTTATTATCGTTGCTGATGCATAATCATACTCATCATGAAATTTTTTAAATATCACAGGAGTATATGTTTGACTTGCCTGCTTCAACAAAGGAGAATTCTTTAATCTCAATGTAGGCAATTTTTCTCGAGCATTAAATTCAGCATGTAACTCCTTATGTCGCTTTTGCTCCACTACCCGCTCAAAATGTTGAAAAAAATCCACTATATTCAAATATGATTTTAAGTAAGCTTTCAAGTCACCATTCTAGCTCTCACTGAGTTGAGTACTTCGCACTCCAAGAGTAAAGATTTCATGTGACACCTGGCCCATTTTGTCTTCAATTTGTATATACCATCCAACCAACTAACTGACTCGACATTGTACTTTTGAATCATTTTGTCCCAAGCATTTTCAAATTCAGCCTCATCATCATATTCAAACATACAAGATTTAAAGTCTCGTAGAAAATGAGAACCATCTTTCATGAAATTCCCCAAATGCTTGATACCATTTTGCATTATGTGCCAAGTACATAATCCATACCAGGTTTCTGGCATCACCTCATTTAATGCCTTTGCCATTGCAGCATCTTGATCTGTAAAGATTGATCGAGGCTTTTTACCTGCATGTGCATCTAAGAAACTTTTAAAAAGCCATTTGAATGACTTTACCGTTTCATCATATAAAAGTGCAACCCCAAAAATTACAACCCTTCTATGGTGATTAAAACTAGTAAATACAGCTAAGGGTCTCAATTCTTTATTAGTACCATATGTAGTATCAAAAATCATCATGTCACCAAAATAGACATAGTCGGCGATTATTCTTGCATCAGCCTAAAAAATGTTAGTAATTTTTTCTTCAATATCTAAATGGACTACATAACGAAATGATGGATTTTTATGGATTTGTTCTTGGAAGTAATTCAATAGGCTACATGCTTCACCATATATTAAGTTCCTTTGCCGTCTTGTTCGAAGATAATTTTTTTGATCAAGCTTTGTATATCCAAGATTTGCCCTCCCACCAACCTCTCTAGTCATCAATGCATGTGTTGCCTTAGGAGAGATTCCAGAAGCACATGCCAAATCAATTTCAGATGCTTGAACTTTTGACATTTTACAATGCGACCTCATCATATAAGTGGTTTCTTCAAGATGTAGAACATGATTATGCTCAGCTACAAAATCATAAACCTTGTATTTTTCAGTCTCTCGTATTAATGAAATAGACAATCGTACATGACAACTAGTCCTTGTTTCGTCTCGATGATGAGTGTAAAGATAATTTCAGTTGTCTTCTCTTCGAGTACCTTCTTTACAACAAACAAACCCCTTTATTGTTACTTTTCCATGCAACTTACTTTTATTTTCAAATCGTTTTCTCACACCAAAACCCATTTGCTTTCCATAATTTTGCCAATACTTCCATGCGTACTTTGGAGTATCAAATTCCATACCAACTTGAGGTGTCCAATTTGTCTTGGTATTCACATTTTGAGAGGAATCGCCCACAATAACATCCATTCTTTTTTATGTAAAAATATGTCTCTATCATTAACAAACAATAAATCAAAATTAAAATATGCCAAAATAACATCACAAAATAATTGCTACATGTAGACTACTTCCTTCCATCTTAGAGTATGTATTGAAATATATTGTAGGTGCTTTAAGTTTGAATACCTACACATCACATAATCATGTTTATTATGTAGAGATTTGTACATTTTGAATTATATATAACCTTTTTGGTGAATATTGATTTGTAGGTATCTAATGTACCTAAGAGATAAGAGATAATATTGAACTAGAATACAATGTAATCTCCTACACTATTAAGATAAATATTATATCTAATCTACCTAATAGATAAGATAATATTGGGAATCATTTTTTACATCTCACTGACAAAATCAATAAAATGACATCATTTTTGGAAAATTAAGTCAAAATCTCAAAATCATTTGTTACACTAGAATGCAATGTTTTCGCACACATTCATAGTAAAGTTGTAGAGGATTTGAGAATGCATTGACATCATTTTTTAACATTGATTTGATTAATTAAATCAATAAAATTAAAATTAAAAGGAACATATTCATGCCCAATTTATTTCCACAAATAGATCACCAACCTCAAATAGTCATATTTACACTTAACTGACAAAATTCAAGGCAACAATAAGAGATAATCAAACCGCAAATTACCATTGTAGCAAAAGTCAAGGCAAATACATAATAAGCAAGATTATTAAAAAAGTCATACTAATCAATGGTAGATTCTTAACATGCTTCTTTTCTTTTTTTTTTTCAATCAAATGAGCTTTATTGGCCACACATGTAAGCAAGCATGTGTGGCCCGGTGAGATTTTGTGTTACAACGGGTTCTCACCATTTAGTAACAAAAAAACAAAAAACCCACAAATTGACTGTGATGAGTGAACATGAGTGAGAAAAGGAATATAGTGTTCCTTCTCCCTTCCCATTTATCAGTCTCTCTCCGATCAAAAAAATTATTTATGCACCCATCTCATCTCTCTTGTCTTCCATTTCAGAGCAAACAAGTTCAGTAAGTGAAGTGACGAGCGAAGGTGATTCTTACTCTCGAACAGGGAACGCAACCTCTTTTATTTTTTACCTGGGCCATATATTTTTGTTTTCTGCAAGTTTTTACAGGTGGGTTATGCGTTATATTTTCATTTTCTGCAAGATTTGGCAACTGGGTTATGTTGCAGGTGGGTTATGCCTTATATTTTTGTTTTCTGCAAGATTTGGTGTCTGGGTTTTGTTATAGGTGGGTTATGTCCGAATTTCCTTCCAAAATGAAAGAGATTATTCAGAAGTTTTAAATGTACGTTTAATCCAAAACAATCTAGAAAATCACCGATCAATATATCCAGAAAATTTTTGGAAAAAATCTCCCTCCACCCCAGACTGTATGAGAAAATAAATTTAAGAGTACTTACATTGTTTTGGTCCTTTGGAGCTTTCTACATCTTGTTTGGAGGGCAGAAACCAACACTAATAAGAAGAAATATTTTTCTGGTGTGAGGAGGAAGATTTCATGGAGGATGAGAAAGCTTGAGGAAGAAGATAGTTTTTTTGTTTTTTGAGGGAAAAGGGCTAGCTGAAAGTCTTGGTAAAATAAATTGTAATTGAAAACAGCTGGCTGAAAGTCTTGGTAAAATAAAAATAGTTGTCAGTTGGATTGTAACATCCCACCCCAATGACACAATATTGTCCGCTTTTGGCTCCCCTAAACCAGACTTCCTAGGAGGTCACCCATCCTGGTACTACTCTCACAGAAGCATGCTTAACTACGGAGTTCTGATGGGATCATTACCATCACGGCTTTAAAACGCGTTGTTGCCATTAAGGGTGTAAGTATACATATAAGCACATCTCCATCTCCATACCCAGGCGATGTGGGACGTCACAATCACCCCCTCTTAGGACCCAGCGTCCCCGCTGGCGGCCTCATGGGATTAGCCCACTCTTGGCATCCGTCCCAACGAGCGTCCGCTAGTGACCTTCATGGGCTTGTGCACGCTCCCCCACATCTCAGGCTGGGCAATGGCTCTAATACCATTTGTAACATCCCACCCCAATGACATACAATATTGTCCGCTTTTGGCTCCCCTAAACCGGACTTCCCAAGAGGTCACTCATCCTAGTACTACTCTCGTAGAAGCACGCTTAACTGCAGAGTTCTGATGGGATCATTACCATCACGGCTTTAAAACGCGTTGTTGCCATTAAGGGTGTAAGTATACATATAAGCGCATCCCCATCTCCATACCCAGGCGATGTGGGACGTCACATGGATAAACTATTAGATTTCAGGAAGGGTGAGGATTTCAGAAATATGAGATTCTCATATTTCTTACAATATAAGGGGATCCTGATCCAAACCCTTTTGTTCTCCTATTTCACTATGGGCCCATGCATGGCTTTAAAAATTCATGAGAAAGTGGACTTTCTTTTCCTTAGTTTTGGGTGCTGCAGGTTACAACTCTTCTTTCTTTGTGGGCCCCGTGACTTTCCTCCTCATTTCTCTTTCTTCCCCACTTTGTTAATTCCCACCTACGCATGGCTTCTTCTTTACTTTTCTTTCTTATTTTGCCTTCTTATGCAATTCTTCATTTATTCTTTCTTTCTCAACTCTTTCCACCTACTACACACAGCCACAACTTCCCTTCTTTTCTATTTTCTTTTCTTCTTTCCAAAAATGGGAGGGTAAAAGTGAGAAGTGTTTCAGTTTTTCTTTAACAATCTGCGAAACACTAAAACATCAAAACTAACCCAAACATAAAAAAAAAAAAAATAAAATAAAGCTAAATGCTTAGCAAATGCAAATTAAGGGGTCTAAATATGCAATATTTGGCACTCATCAAATGCCCCTAAACTTTCATTTTGCTAGTCCCTTAACAAAACAAAAAAGAAAAATAAGAAACATAAATCCGTTGTCGTAGGAGAGACGATTGCATTTAGCCTATGCAACAAGCCTTTTAAACCCCTAAGCATCCATCGAGGATGAGTGAAGTCTCGTGAGGGCTTACCAGCAATGATACCCACAAACATTTTTAACACTATGTTATTAACAAACAAGAACTTTCACACAAACACATGGTTCATATATCATGAGCAGGTTTAACAAGGTAAACACCACACTCACATCATCAGGACATCCAAAAGAATAAGTGGGCAATTGAGACAACACATGCTTCATTAAGTGCAAAGTGAGATTAACATATAATCATGAGGCTTCAATTGACTCAAAGTTCGTATATCTCAAAATTCATAGGAGTTATATCAGATGAAGACAACCATGGCTTAAGTCAATATATGCTTCTTTTTCCTTTTCTTTTTTTTGTGTGTAGGCTGTGCAATGCTTGGCTCCCTTAAACTTTCTAATTGACCTATGTAACGAGTGTTGGGCCAATGACTCCTAAACCAGATGGTTTTAGGACACTAGATGTGAAAGCATTCCTAAGGGCTTAGTAACTCAAGTCAAAAAGGCTACGAAACCAAATTAGACATAAAATCAACCAAACTGAATTTCACACCTTTTTACGCAAACATGCAATACTTAATTAGGTAAGAGGTCTGGTTACTCAGTAAAAAATCAAAATAATGATGATTTTTCCTTTTCAAGCCAAGATTATTTCATCAACAAGTCATCCAACAAATCTCAAGATAACACACAATTCAGTTCAGATTTCATACCTCATAGATTCTATGCTAATGTACTTGTAATTATCAACTCAAAACATGTGAAGTCTCTTTAAGCCAAAAATGAGTCCTAATGACATGATGTGTTCAAGAAGTTAAACAAACCAATGACATTCAAACCACAGTAAAGATGTAATCATGATCAATAAACAACATAGCAATTTTTTTTTTTTAACAAAAATAACAAGAAAAAGACAGAAATATCTACTCCACCCCCAAACTAAAATGACACATTGTCCCCAATGTGGCCAGAAATACAATACCGAATGGGCAATGCAAGTCATGTGTGACGTATGAGAACGCTCCCCCAAACTTGAATAGCAAACACTTGTCCTGAAAAACACAACAAAAATAAAAACGAGCAAACAAAATCAAATGACAAGGGAAAAAAAAAAATTGAAGGTTGCCTCCCATAAGCACTAAGTTTTTGGTCTTCATCCAGACTCTCCACAATAGATGACAATCACTCTGAATAACTCGAATCCTCCAACAGTGTCGCCTTAATTTTTGGACTCCTCAACTCCAAAAATCGTTTTAGTCGTTGTCCATTTACCTTGAAAGTGTTACCATTCTTTGAATCCTCAATCTCGTTGGCCCTATGAGTAAAAACTATATGAATGATGAAAGAGCCTATCCATCGAGATTTCAGCTTGCCAGGGAAGATATGCAAACGGGAATTGTAAAGTAAGACTTCCTGACTAGGCTCAAAAGATCATCGCAAAATGATCTGGTCATGAGCCTTCTTTATTTATGCCTTGTACAACCATGCACAATCATATGTATCATTCCTTAACTCTTCTAATTCATTTAGTTGGAGCTTTCTATGCAAGCCAGCCTTCGTAAGATTGAAGTTCAGCTGCTTGATGGCTCAGTATGCTCTATGCTCCAACTCCACCGGAAGATGACATGTCTTTCCGTACACAAGCCGATAAGATGACATGCCAATCGGAGTCTTGAATGTTGTACAATATGCCCACAGTGCATCATTCAATCGTAAAGACTAGTCTTTTCTTGTAGGATTCAAAGTCTTTCCAAAATGTGCTTGATCTCTTGATTAGAAATTTTCACTCGTCCACTCGTCTATGGGTGATACAGGGTGGCGATCTTATGTGTAATGAAATACTTCTTCATCAATTGCTCGAAAAATATGTTGCAAAAATGCTTGCCTCCATCACTTATGATCGCTCAAGGAGTACCAAAGTGAGTGAAGATAGTGTCCTTCAAAAACTAGACCACAACTTTGTGGTCATTGGTCTTGCATGCAACAACCTCCACCCATTTGGACACATAGTCCACAACAACAAGGACATAGAGGTAGCCAAAGGAGTTTGGGAACGGTCCCATGAAATCAATGCCCCACACATCAAAAATCTCAACAATCAAAATGAGGTTGAGGGGCATCATATTTCATCTCGAAATATTCCATAACTTCTAGCAACACTCATAAGATGTGCAATTAGAATGCGAGTCTCAAAAAAGGGTAGGCCAATAGACTCCACACCGCAAAATCTTCGCAACCGTCTTCTTAGCACTGAAATGGCCTCCACAAGCATGATTATGACAAAATGAGATGAATTAGATTGGTCATGCTCAGGAATACACCTCATAATGATCTGACCGGGACAATACTGGAACAGGTAAGGATCATCCCAGAAAAAGTGCTTCACCATGGCCAAAAACTTGGACTTATCTTGTTGCCCCCAATGCCAAGGCATCTGATCGGTGACAAAATAGTTTACTATATCAACAAACCATGGTGCGAGATTGTGAGCAACGTGCATCAATTGCTCATCATAAAATGTCTTAAAAATGGGAATGGTGGCCTCAGTGAAATCAACTATCAACCTAGACAAATGGTCTACCACCGCATTTTCAGAACCTTTCTTATCCCGAATCTCTATATTGAATTCCTGAAGCAATAGGATTCATTGGATAAGATGAGATTTAGCATATTTTTTGGAAAAAGATACTTCAATGCTACATGATCCAAGTAGATAATGACTTTAGATCCCAACAAGTAGGATATGAACTTGTCCAATGCAAAAACGACTGCAAGCAACTCCTTCTCCGTCGTGGAGTAATTGTGTTGTGCATCATTTAGAGTCATGCTTTCATAGTAAATGACATGGGGGAGTTTATCAATACAATGCCCCAAAACAGCTCCAACTGCATAATCAAAAGCGTCACACATGATCTCAAAAGGTACATCCCAGTTGGGTGGTTGAATAATGGGTGTGAACATCAGAATCTTTTTTAAAGCCCTGAGTGCTTGCTTACACTCCTCATCAAATATAAACGGGGTCTCCTTCACCAACAACTTTTACAAGGGCCTAGCGATCTTGCTGAAATCTTGGATAAATCGCCTGTAGAATCCTATATGGCCTAGAAAAGAACGAACCTCCTTCACTGTACGTGGGGGTGGAATCAGATCCACCTTCACTTTGTCAACCTCAATCCCACAATGAGAGATGACGTGCCCCAGTATAATACTATGCTTTACCATAAAATGGCATTTCTCCCAATTGAGCACCAGGTTCTTCTCCTTACACCGTATTAAGACCAAAGTAAGGCAATGCAAACACTCCTCAAATGATGAACCGAAGACAGAGAAGTCATCCATGAAGATCTCCAAGAAACGCTCTACCATATCAGAGAATATGTTGATCGTGCATCGCTAAAAAGTAGCCGATGCATTGCATAACCCAAAGGGCATGCAATGGTAGGTGAACGTTCCAAAAGGACAAGTGAAAGTCGTCTTGTCCTAATCTTCAGGGTCTACAGGGACCTAGTTATATCCAGAATAACAATCCAAGAAACAATAATACTCATGCCCAGTCAAGCGCTCCACCATCTGATCAATGAATGGGAGTGAAAAAGGATCATTCCTTATGGCAGCATTCAACTTGTGATAGTCTTTACATACTCTCCATCCTAACTAAATATGAGTTAGAACCAACTCATCATCATTGTTCTTCACTACCATCAATCCAGCCCACCTAGGCATAACATGAATCGGGCTCACCCACTTGCTATAAGAAATTGGATAAATGATCCCTGCATCCAACAACTTTATCACTTTTACCCTCACAACTTCTTGCATAGCTCGGTTTAGCCTTCTCTGTGGCTCCCTCGATGGCTTGGCGTCCTCCTCCAAATGTGTCTTGTGCATTACCACTGAGGTATCTTTGCCAAATTTATTTTTGGTCCCTTTTGTGAGTTTTTAAGTTTAAGTTTTTACTTTTCGGTATTTTTGTTTAGTTTCATGCTTCTGTGTTAGTAGTCATTTTTTATTTTATAATATTTGTTTTTTTTATTTTATTAAAAAAAACTAATTAATGTTTAATGTGGGATATTTGCATGCTAAAAAATGAGAGTGAAGCATGGATTTTCTGTTTGATGAGGTTAATAATTTTTCTGCACAACATGTTCTCCTAGATGTAGGACACCCTCTCCTACCAATTATTCTCTCATTTTCAACCCACATGAACCATGTTCATATTGTTTCAATCCTTATCATCATGTTAGCAATTGTCCATCATTTATACAATTTTCTAATTTTTCTTGTGAACAAATGAACACTAATTTCTCTAGCCCGGAGTTTGAATCAAATACCAAGTTTTACAACCGAGACTAGAGAAACCATTCTGATTTCTCGTCGCAAGCTCAAGTTACGGGAAATTATGCTCCCCAATTTCATGAATTGTACCATCCTGAATATTTGCAGTTTGATAACCAATCTTCCATTCCTTCATCCTACAATTATCCTCCACAAGAATTATCATTGCAACATGATTCAAATAGTTGGGCACCTTTTCCAACTACGCAAGTCGATGACTTATTTGAGTGAGTAGAGCAACTCATGGCAGCTAGATTTTCCCATCCCCAGTTTCGTCACACTTACGCACCACATAAGTCGTGTTCATATTATTTTAATCCTTATCACCATTTAAGAGATTGTCCCCTCAGCTATAAATACTCCTCGTCCCTCCTTTCTTCTTCACGCCTATCCAGAGCTCTGGCACGCCCCCAGGCTGCCAGAATTAAGAGAGTCTTGTAATCTTGAGAGAGTTGTGAGTTTGAAGTAATTTTGTTAGGAGGAACCCATGTCCTTGCTTGGTTTTGAGGTAACCCCTGCCTAACTTACATTTTTAGCATTGTTTCATTTCCTAACCTATGTTTTAATGAGTTTTCCAAAGAGTTTATTAATCATTTCATTAAAAGTGTTAATGTTTTCAAAAGAGCCTCTTTAAGTTTCATGTTGTTAATATTTCTACGTTGCATGTGCTTATTTTCTAGTTTAGAGGAGGTGTGGAAGCCTAGAAATACCCTAGGAATCATGTACTATTCGAATCTTAGGTAGTGTGCTTAACTCACTGAGCGGACGTACGCCATCGGAGCCGGACATACGGTCAGTGAGTAGAACACCAGTTTTAAGTTTCGCACGTGTATGCTTTAGTTTAGCCACCTTTTTTTAGTTAAATAAGGCTTAGTATAACGATGTCTTATATCCGTTATAACAAGATTTATCTATGTCAGAGGAATCGCTCGAATGTGCGAGGTAAGTGAATACTTACTACCTTTTTACTTAAAACGTGAGATATGTCAGTTGACTGACCACAAGTATGATATGAGCATACGTACTTTTGTAAATACTTGGTAATTGCATTATAAATTAATTGTTAAGATGCATCGTATGGCATAATATGCCAGTACATGCGATATAAACGATCGTGGGTTTACTATATAGACTTCATACTATGGTCAAATGTGTGTATCTAGGGGGCTTTGGATTCAATGATTTCGTGACTAAGGTGCAGCCATTCCCAATGGCTAGTCACTACAGGACGGACATCATTAGCGGTGTGGGTCACCCGAAGTCGGACTAGATTGTGCCGCTAGTGTTATGTACGGTAGCGTGCAATGGCTGAGGCATCGGCATTGTACTACGGATCCATCGAGACAGCACTAACCCTGCTGAGAATGGGTAAAATCTCGGGTAAACCATATATGAGAGTTATAACCAATAAATCATTAATCTTTCTTGCATTAAAATATTTAGGTAATTATCACCAGTAATACACCATAATCTTTACAAACCTGAAACCCTACTAAATGGTGTATTAACGGAGGTAATGCCCCTTTTTTATTCTTACTTAAATTGCACGTTTACTTTCATTTAATCGAGGCTCATGTCATACCTATGTTGTAAGGTTTAGTTACTAAGTTTTTAAACTTACGCTGTTATTACTCTCTTAAGGAATGTGACTCTACACTCTAGGAATGGCATAGTTGCTGCTACCCGATTGGCTTAGGACTTGCTTAATAATTCAGGTTTGTGATCATTATTATATAGTTGCTCCATGTCTTTGTTTTGATGATATATATAGTTAACTCAGATTTATCTCATCTTCCTATGCATTTACTCTGATGATGCTAGAGGGGTGATTCCCCATTGAGTCACAAGTTGGCTTATCTAGGGTAATTGCCAGTAACTCTGCCAAATTAACCAAGGCTAATTTTGGGGGCGTTACAGTTATTTATGCCTTTAGGTTTAAGAGCCTAGTTAGGTTCATATTTTGATGCCTTATATTTAAGGACAGATCTGGTTGCTAGGTTGTTGTCCGATGTATACATCTTAATTTTTTTTAGCTTTTGGTGGAAGCATATAAACCCATGAGGTTATAATAGATCTTAAGTCAAAATAACGATGGGCAAACCGTTTAATGATGATTAGCATATCTTGCTTTGCATGGAGGTGTTGATATATTTTAAGAGTGTATTAAACTACTTTTGGAGAACTTACGACATATTAGATTAGCTAAAGTTATGACCTTTACAAGAAATGGACCTATTGACTACCTACAAACGCCTAAGCACCAAATTTGGCAGGGATGCACGATGTCTTCCATGTTTTGATGCTGAGGAAGTACTACATTCCTAATTCAAATTTGGTAATGGAGCCATTGCAAATTCAAGGACTCATAAAGTATTGGGCATTAAGACGATCCCTATCATCAAGCTGTTGTGGCGTAATCATGGAGTCGAGCAAGCATCATGGGAAACAAAGCGGGATATGCAAAATCACTACCCACACATGATTGAGAATAAATTATGTACGATTAACTATTTTGGAATGCCTAGAATTCACACTTGAGTATTACAACTATCTCTATGACAAGTTGAGAATAATCAACTAAGGAAAGTTTTTGTTTTCCTATTAATGAAGCATAGGATCATGGCAAACACACCCACAGACCCTGATTGCATGTTGATGTGGTGATTTTACGACCAAAAATATCAATGATAAAATTAACCACTCGTAATAGGATGAACCTTTGTAGGATACGGCTATAGAGAGGGTGTCGAACCTCAAGGACTGTGGGGGTTTCGTTACTAAATTCCAAAGACTAAATTTAACCTAATTAATTAAAAGAGTTTTGATTGATTGTGAATTTTAGTGCATGAAAGTAAATGCAGAATTAAAAGTAAATATATGAGAGAGAGAGAGAAGTAAGGTACCGATTTCACCACAATCCGCACAACAATGGTAACCGTATTTAATTCTAGAAACTCAGAATATGTATGTTATAAAAGAACAAGAAAATACAATATCAAGGGATAAGGATAATCTATCTTCGGTTGGTACGGATCGTCCACCTAACCACTAAGATGCGGCACGACCCGTCTTTCCTAGGCATAAACTATAAAATCCCTTAATAAGTTTTCATACAATCAATGGAATAGCATAACCCATCTTCGGTTGGCACAGATCGTCTACCTAAATTACACTAGACTAAGGTGTAGTACGACCCGTCTTCCCTAGGCATGGCCTATCTCAATCCTATTAATCATATATCTATTAAAACCCATTGCATAACCATCAATCTTATAATCACAGAAAATAAGGTTGATTTGAGTTCAATACAGGCAAAATAATTTCTAAGACAAGAATAGAATTTCGCAATTATTGAATTTGAATTGAATAACAATTGCATTGAATATTAAGAACAGAAATCTAGAGTTGCAATCCTCACAGTTATGCAATCAACACACATAAATTGAATTAAATAAAATCAAATACAATCATCATTGTGCTTGGAAAGGGTTACATCGGTACCTCACTAAGGGGTTTAGCCGCTCATGATCTTCTAAGCTCCACAGACAAGTTCTGAATTTCACTCTGGGAAACGGCCCCCTTTTACCATGTTTAAGAGCCTATTTATAGGTATTAGAAAAACCTAGAAACCCTAATTACAGTCATAGGTTAGTCTCCCAGTCCAATTGGGAGACTGAAAATCGAGTTCAGCTGTCAAAAAGGTGATTTTCGTGTTCTGCACGCCCGAGTGCGAACGATCTCACGTATGGGAGTTCGATCGCCCGGCGCACGATCGCAGGTGTGTACGTTCGATCGCCCGGCGCACGATCGCAGGTGTGCTGCGATCGTTCGCCAGCACAGAACAGCCCACTCATCCCTTTTTGTCCAATTTTCAACGGAACTCTTGCATTTGACCTGAAACACAAAAAGAAAACAAAATTAAACAAATAACAATGCTAAGGAATTAACATATGCAAATTAAGGGACTTGAATGTGCAACATTCGGCGCTTATCACATGTGAAACTACTCTTTCTTCGAGTTGATTGATATGGGAGTTGAGAATGATGACAATTTGTATAGTGTGGGCAATATCAACTATGACACTCTTGATGAACTTCAACATGACTTTCAACATTTTTTGAGGATGAAGAAGTTTTTTTGCCAGAGAATGGATGGGGTGAGATCACCCAAGAATTAAAGTGTTTATATGAAATATTTTCTTTTATTCTGAAATTTCGGGGATGAAAATTTTTACAAGGAATGAGGAATGTATTACCCCGTACTATTACATAGATGCAAGTGACTTTGGTTGAACTTTTGGGTGTGTTATATGCCCCCCTTTGACCCCCAAAAATTTTCCTTACCCTAGGCACAAATGCCCCCAAATGTTCTTATGCCCCTCAACAATTAGTATGAACTCCTTCTAGGATCCCCTTGTAGCTATTGACGTTAGACCATCAAATTTGGTTATGTTGTTTCAATCTTCATTCTTTAGAGCCCTTCGTAAGGTAAAACTTAGATGAAAAATTGAACAAAGAAAGAAGATCAGCCTTCAAGTCTTTCAAGAACAAACTCGGAAAAGAAGCTTCAAGGCTTTCAAGAACAAACTTAGAAAAGGAGAAGAAGAAAAAATTCTAGAACAAAGAAAGAGAAACTTACTTCGGTCTTCAACTTCAAGAACAAAGAACAAGGAAGAGTGTTTGGGATGTCTTAAAGTCATTAAGATTTTTTTTGTTTTTTGAAGTGATGAGATATTGTTCACAATTCACAAGACATCACAATTAATTACAATGCACAAGCCACGAGACTTATTTGTGGCTAGTCTTTACTTTGAAAATAGAAACCAAACTTTTTTTAAAAAATAAAAAAAAATAAAAAATGGAAGCCAAAACTTCCACGGCAACACTACCATACATATCATAATTCAAAATTTGACATTTTTTTAAAAAAAATTAAATTGAATTGAATCACCCACAGTTTTTTTTTTTTTTTTTTTCAAAGATGGATAAATTTAAATTGATTACATGCCAAAGATGAATAAATGTGACATCATAATTAATTGAAGCTACTCTCTAAGTTAATTGTTGGATATACACAATTTAAACTTTAAAATGTTTAAAACATATTTGCATGAATAGCTTTTGCATTATATAATTTTTTTTTCTTTTTTTTTTTTTTTTGGATAATCTCCATCTCTATTAAAGTAAATTAAGCAAAATTGATTTTTTAGGAAACAACTCTTAAAAAAAAAAAAAAAAAAAAAATCATTTTCAGCATGTATACCACATTAAAAAGTGGATGATCATTGTGTATCTAGAAACTCTAACTTATAAAATGATACCTGGATGGTTATAAAGCTCTCAATATATTTAATTTATTGATTCAGATGGAAAGAAGTAATTCTTTAATATATAGTGAGTTCTAACTGTAAGACATATCATCTCGTAAATAAATTTTGAAATTTCTCATACTACCCTAATTAGATCGAACTCAATTACTTGCTATTGAAATATATAATTAAAATTTAAAAAAAAAAATTATTTCCTTAGTTATACTTTGCCACTCATGAACAAAAGTTCTGGCTCCGCCACTGTGAGTAGTATTCTCCTTTTGAGGAGTAGAGATCTGTAAGTCTTACTCTTTGTGAAATGGGACTGAAAGGTGAACCGTGAAGTTAATTAATTTTTCGTGGCATTACATAAATAGTGATTAGCGCATATCAATATTATATTTTCACTACATATATTTTGATTTTATAGTAGTAATTGTGGCATCTCAAATTAATTTCTAGTTAATTAATTTGTGGGTATCACATTTGTTAGAATATTTGATATTACTCTATTATGTTGCCTTATTTAGTCTAAGGTTTACTTAAGGATTTCTTGGTCACTACTCATTGTCTCACTAGAAAAAAAGAGTTATGTAATATTATTTAATATATATTGAAGATATAAGATGTAGCCCATACGTTTCTTTCCACTTCCGCTTTCTCTTTCATATTTTAGTATTTTATATTTTATATATATTTCAACAACATCAACCATTTCTAATTAGTTACATAATTGATCAATCTTTTTCTAACTACCATCTAGTTATTAAGTACTTTTTTGTTATTTAGTGTATGGAGCACATGGTTATTTTGTCAGAGTTGGGGAAAAACTAGATTATGACATCACTAATAGAGAAGGAACCAATCCTAATACCAGGTGTCCTTTAAACCAACTTGTCCAAGATTGTTGAACTATGATTGCCGATCATGTCTCTCCAAGTTGTTGTGGATGCTATTCAATTTTTCATCGCTTAGTTAATTTATTACATGGACATAGAACTCTTAAACGCAACCCACCCCCCCAGGATCTCTTCTCTTGGTAGAAAAATCCTTGAATAATTAAATTTGTTGTTAGAACAATTTACTGTGGGCTGGCGTATTGTTAAAAAGAGTTGATCATAGGCCAAAATAGCGGTCCGAAGTACCTGCTAAGAAAGGGGAGAGATGAGTTCAAAAGCTTGTTAGAGCGAGCTGACGAAAATAGCTTTGATATCTAAGTCGATGTATTTGAGGAAAGAGAGAGAATCCAACACAACCTTTTACATGTTACCTCGTTTTTTAGTTGATTTGTTGTAACAACTAGCCAGGTTGCACAAACATACCATTTAAAGTTCATTTTATCATTTTACGTTGAAAGAAACAGACCCTTAGTATTAGCCGCATCACGATTGAGAAGTTTACCATTTTTTAAGTTTTTGAGAAAAATCTGCATCCACCTCTCAAATTACTACTCAATTGACGATGTTCATCTCAAACTTTCGATTGTTATAATGTCCTCTCAAACTACCAAAAAATTGTCAAATCTCCCCTAAGTTCAGCAGAGTGAGAAAAATTACCATAAATTTTTTTGATTAAACAAAAATACCCATATAAATTTCAAAAATAACTAAAATTTTAATTTATATATATATGACTAGGGGATGCTCAAACCACCCCATGGCCATAAGGGTGGTTCAGCAAACCCCTTATTTGGGCAAAGGGGATAGCGATGGTTTTTTCTAAAATTTTAGTTTTAGTTTTTTTTTAAAAAAAAAATTAAATTTTTATTTTTACTAAGAGTATCTTTGTCATTAAGATATTAGCAATTGTTGATAATTTGAGAAGAACATTCTCAATTGAGAAATAATTTGTGTCAATAATTTACTCATATTTTCTTATAAATTTAATAGACTAACCATTAGATTTGTCTAATGATTGATTTATAAAATGAGATAGAAAAAATATTGACACCAACAATTTCTCTACAACAATTGAATTTTAAGAGTTTAACATGCCCGAATTTAATTGGCAACCCACCTCTTTTATTAGACTTTATTTAAGATTCAAATAGAGAAGGACCATACATTCACACTAGTGTAGTGCTCAAAGAAACAATTTAAGCCTTCTTGAACATAATTATAAACGGCACGTCGCTCAGAGCCAAACTCCTCCTGTTGTCTTCAATGTAAATGCCGACATCTCTGCACAGAACCTTGCAGAAATTGCACACCGTGGGACAGAAAACAAGCTTGTAATCCCTATCATGTTTCTCAATCTTAAACCAATTGCTCGTCGTTCCCCGACCTGGGTTGCCTTCAACCCCACCACTCGTCACAAACCACTGGCTTCTTGATTCGTCAAACTTGTCGAGCTTCCACACCGTTGATTGAACACAAATTGTCGAGGCAGAGAACTTGATGTTCAGATCTGTGGATACCGGTACGACACCTTTTGTCTGGTTCACTGGGGAAAACGTCGCCGGGAGACCGTTGGATACCTCCTGAAGCTCCTGAACGACATCAAGCGGGCAGGTCTTGTTCCTAGTGCTGGCAAGAGTGAGCCCACCGCCTCTCCCGCGGATGACTGGCAAGATATAATAACCAACGCCAGTTCGGAGCTTCTCACCGGCTATGTCAAGCACAGGATCAGGTGCAGCTCCGTCAGCCGTCAGAAACGGCGGTGTTGTGACGGTGAAGAGAAAGATTGCCAGAAGAAGCAATACAGCCTTCGCCATTCTGTCTGTTTTGGTTATTTTGCAGAAAGAAGTGATATTTATAAAGGTAGTGTGGGTTCCAAGTCAATGTTTGACCAACACGTACACTAAACCACCATCAAGTCAGCTAACGATTAATATTCAAAGCCAACAATAAATAATGTTTTCCACAATCTCTGCAACTCAAGCACCCCAGTGACCAACACACTAAACCACCTAAAAGAAATCTCCATCAAAAAGTTAGTAAAATTATTAAAATAGAAAAGGCTTTGTGATGTAGTTCATTGATGTTAGTATTATTTTGTAATGATTTTTAATATTTAATTTATGTTTTTAGAGTCCATATTTATTAATGGGCTTGGCCCAAAAGTCGGCCACATTAGGATTAAGGTTTAGTGTTTTAGTCTATTTAAGCATAAGTTTCGATTGTATTTGGGAGATTATGATTGAGAAATAAACAGTTATTTTGTTCTTTGAGAATTGTGACTGCTCTTTTATATGGTGATACTCTACGTTTCTAGTAAGACACCAAATTTATTCAATTGGGGAGACACCAATCTTTTATCTTTATTTTGTTCTTCATCCGTGCTGCGTTAGTCCTTTATCTGCTGGGTTGCCAGCTACATTAGTCCTTTATTTACTAGCTTGATGGAGATCGATATATCACTATCAGCCTGTTAATAGGCGGATAGCTAAAATATTGCCTGCCAACCACTGAATTGGATTGAAAGTCCCCCAAAACCTTTAAGGTCATACGAATTCCACGGGCGAACTAATTTTTAACCAACCGCTTGTTTGATCCTAGTTAATAAATAACTACTACCAGTGGAATGTATAAAAGTACTAGCAATAGACGCTCTATAAATTGTTTTCTTTCTAAACAAAAAATAATAATTGACAAAAACACACAATGCAACAAATTCCCTACCACTTCCTTAAACCACTGGGTTATAATCCTTAAAAAAAAAATTGTACATTCTCTCTCCTCCCTTCTCTCACATAATAAAGTAAGAGCAAAGATTAAAAAATAAAAATAAAGTGCCGAAATATATTGAAGAGTGTATTTAGATTTTTTTTTTTTAAAAAAAGTGAAAAGTCGTTCGGTTCTCTAAGGTTTCATATGGGAATGCGTTTTTAAAAAAATAATCTACATTTTTAAACCAAATCGTAATTTTTGAGTGTTTGAGATTACGATTTTAAAAACGCAAATTTTAAAATCATGGAAAAATCTGTGATTTCAATAAACTAAGTAGAGGGTGCTTATTTGAAAATGTGCGAATTTAAACCAAAATCACGATTTCGGTTAAAAAAATATTTGGGGTAATATTTACCTATTTGGCTTGAAATGCAATTACATGCTAATTTTACCCAAACACCCAGTTGATAAAAAAAAATATTTTTTAACATGTTTTACTAAACGCTTATGCGATTTTAAAAAATAGCGATTTTAAAAATATAATTTTTAAAAAAGCATTTTTAAAATTGCACTTATTAAAATCACACTCTCAAACGAGTCCTAAATCTAGTCAAAATAGTTGGGTATCTATTATTAGTGCTCAATTTCGGTTTACTAGAACATAAATATATTTTTTTTTTCATTAGTTACGAAAATAGTTTTTGGTACGTAACAATTTTCATTGCATCAAATATAAAAATTAAATTAAATAAAATTTAAATTTAAATTTTTTTAAAAAAAAACAAAAAAAGGCAAAACAAATTGCAAAAAATATCTTACACCAAAACAAATAGGACCTAAAAATGTATGACACGGGTCAAAGATTGTGTACGATTAAAAGTCAAAGACTCCTTATCCTACACATCAAGTCTTATCTTATCCCCAATTTAAATTATTTAATAGTACAAAATATATTTCAGTCAACATTTCCGCTCAAAAAAAAAAAAAAAAGAGAAAAGAAATCAACATTTCCAGCCTTCATCAGGGCCGGCTTTGATTTATGTGCACCTGAACTATATAGGTCTTAAAGAAATGCCCCTTTATATTAAATGTTCCTAAAAAATAAAAATTGAAAGATTATAGGAAAAATAGAATGAGATGATACGACACATAATTTTAGGGTTAGGGTTTATGACTCTTTTAACAAACATGTCAGGTTGTGTCAATCCACGAACCGGGTATATATATATTAGCTGATAAAAATGGTAAAACTAAATTAAAAAAAAATAAATTAAAAAATAAATAAAACTCTGGTTCAAGTCATTCATGTCATTTGGGTCATGTCAACCCGACACAACTCATTAATTAAACAGGTCATGCGGGTCGTGTTATGTTACCCGTTAAATTAGCGTGTCATGTTCGGGTTGACATGTTTGACCCATTTACTAAACAATTGAGTTCGTGTCAACTTAAACGGGGTTGACAGGTCAAATAGGCTAACCCGAACTTGACACGCAACCCGTTTTGCCTCCCCCATATACCACTTAGCATATTATACTAAAAAATAAAAAAAAATAATTAAAAATAAAAAAAAATAAAAAAGAAAGAAAGAGAGAGAGAGAGAGAGAGAGAGAGAGAGTGGTCTAAAAGATTCTAAAGTCTAAACTAAAGCATGTTCGGGTAAGTCTTGATATAATATCAAACTATATTTTTACAAATATTTATGTTATGGATCAATGAAAAAATATTGATACAAAATTAAGATTAAAAAAGGTCTGAATTAATACAAATAATTATCTACAAATTTATAAAGACGAATATAATATACATTTCGTGATGACATATTATTATATTCGAAAATTACCTAATGCTCCCTTTATTTTGCCGTAAAATGATTTTTCAAAAAATATTTTCCATATTTTCGGGTGTTCGGTGCAACATAAAATAATAATCAACAAAAAATATTTTTTGGTTGACCGAGTATTCTTCTTTAACTTTTGGAAAATGGTTTTTATTTTTTTAAAACTGTAAACAATTTTTCAAGTTTGAGCATCTCATTCTCAAATTGACAAAACCCACCGAGACCCGCGTGGGACTTGATCTGGACCCGCCGGAACTTGACCAAGACTCACTCGATATCCCATCGGAACCCGCCTGGGACCCCACCGGGACTTGACTAGGACCCAATCGGACCTACTTGAATCCCCATCAGAACTTGCCCGGAACCTACCTGTACCACATTGAAACCTCCCCGAGACCCTACCGAATTCTCCCAAGACCTATACAAGACCCCGCTGGGACTTGATCAAGACTCGATGTCGGAAAATACTTTCGGCGAAAAACATTTTCTTGAAAAATAATTTCTTAGAAAACATTTTTCAATATTTGGCATATATGTAAAATCTAACGGGGTCCCAATCTGGTCCTTGCCAAGACTCAACATAGAAAAATGTTTACAGTGGAAAATATTTTCCTAGAAAATTTTTTCCGGTATTTGGCGTGTACCCAAAATCATATTAAACTCTAAATTATGAAAATGTCTCTATTGGGTCCCGCACGGGTCCCGATAAGGTCTAAGGGAGGTCCTAGTCGAGTTTGGGCAGGTCCGAGTGGGTCCCATGCGGGTTGCGATGGGGTCACAGCGGGATTCAATTAGGACATTTTTGTAATTTAGAATTGAATATGATTTAATGAAAATAAATAAATAAATATATGATAGAAGAAGTTCTACAAGGTAAGCCCAAGTTGATGGGCGTAGAATGTGCAGGCCCAGTGAGGCATATGTGATCACAAAGCTCATTTAGCATAAACAAGAATTTATATTTTTGGGAAAAATGTAAAATTAGTTAAACAATTAGCTCCCTATGGTATCAAAATGAACTCAAAGATTCATGAAGTACGTTAAAAAAAAAAATTACTGCCTACAGTTAAATTCGGTCAACAAATTTAACAAATTTTGTTATTTTGACACTTACTTAAATAGAATACATTTTATAGACCGTAATGTTTCACGCAGTCGAAATCTGTTAAGTCAGTAGACAAGATTTGGCTGTAAGAACTAAATAGTTTTTTTGACATACCTAAGGAATCTTTAAGCTCGTTTTGATACCACATAAAGCTATTTGTAAATTGGGTAAATCATAGACTTATTTTGCATTTTTCTTATTTTCTAAAATGTTATTATGAATTATATGAATAGTTTAATGGTTTATAAAAAGGTCAAAGGTGGTCACGTGACCACCTCAATAGGGTAAAGGTGCCATTGTGGTCTTCTCACCAGGTCAAAGATAGCCACACGGCCACCCTAACAGGCAAAGGTGGCCATCCTACCACCCTGTGTATCCTCCTTTGGAGTGGTTCCGTGACTTCCTCTTTGATTTATATTTTTATTAATAAGAATTTAATCTCCACATGAAAAAATAAGCATATGTTTCTCATAAAGTAATGCTATACAACTAGTTCACAATGCTAATGTAGCTGTCTCAACCAACTCTTTGAATCAATCGTTGTTTAAAAAACAAAATCAAACGATTGAATAAGATTTAACATCAGTATTATGGAATAAGAATATAGTATATAGCTTAACTATTTCTCAAAACAAGCATATTTAGGTTTTGTTTCTTTGAAAACATAAAAATAAATAAATAAGTTTCTTAACTTTCTATAACATCAAACTTTTTTTATTTTTTATTTTTTTTTAAAAAAAATAGTTTTCATAACTTTTAACAAACATACCAAAAATAGATTGGCCATTCTGTGACTAAACAAACCATACATGTACTAAAAAAAAAAAAAACAAACAAACAAACAAACATATTAAATGAACTATAATCTGGTGTGAACAGATCATGGTGCATCGTGAACCCTCAACAGCATGACCGATAAGCACTACTTGTTTTTGAATAAAGTTAGGTCGAGTGCAAATTTGTTCACTTGAATCATAGATTTCTTAAAATAAATCGAGTATTGAATGTTTAAGATTGATTTGTTTAATTTTATTTTGAACACGAGACAAACTTGAACTTATCATCAAGTTAAATAACCTATTCAAAACTTAGATTGTTATTTACTTTTTGAATGAACCCAAATTTATTCACAAACTACTCAATTAACTTATTAATTCCTTATATACAGTAATATGTTAATTATCTTTAAAATCTTATCATTTGAGTTAATAAGATAAATTTATTTTTATTTAAAAATTGTAAAAATTAACTTCACAAGCCTTGTGTTTGTAATAAATTATACATCATTTTTTTTTTAATCATAAAATTGATTAGTTATATTATCATTAATTATCACAATGCTAACACGTGGACATCTCTCGTTTTTTCAAGGCGATTCAACCCTTTTGGGGCAACAGCCAAAAACCTGATATAAGAGCACTAGCAGGAGCTTTCCTTTGATTTTTCCCAAGTTTATGGCACAAAACTATTTTTTGCTTTCCTATGAAAATATATTTCACAATACCTTCTCTTAGCTTTCCCTATATCATTAAAATATTATTTCTTTTCAAAATACAAGTTTCCTACTTACCCTCACTTTTTCACAAAATCCCAACACAATCTTAAATTAAAGACAAAAAGATGAAAGATGAGGGAGGAAAAAGAATTGTTTATATTAAAATAATGTATAAGGAACCAAAAGTGATTCCCTACACATTTGAAAACACTGTAACAACTATTGAGGATTGGTTAAATATAGAGAATCTGATGTGAGTAGATTTTTGTGGTTTTTTAAAAAACATTTCCCTAAATATAGGAAAGGAAATGACATATAAGACATCTGTTGCTAGTGCTCTAACCCACTAAATCATTTTGATATACGAAAGTAAGTAATCCAGTAATCCATAATTGCACCCAGAATATAGACAATAAAAACTGGAGCAAAAATACTCTTTTGACATTAGAATCATCCAGTAGTACATGGCCCACGTAATAAAAATATGGCCCACATATACCCTGCTCTTCTCACCATCCAAAACCCAGCCTATAAAATCTACAGAACTTCAATATAGCAAGTTAAAAAGTTTAGCAGTCACAGTGCATCGACATTGCATTATGTTATATATATATATATATATATTGGCACTTCAATATAGCAAGTTAAAAAGTTTAGCAGTCACAGTGCATCGACATTGCATTATGTTATATATATATATATATATATATTGGCCGGAAGTGGCTATTTTTTGCTGCTTGTTTCTGACCCTGAAATTGGTTCTAAAAAATATTTACGAGCATTTGACTCATGAAAAATCACCAAATATTTCTAATATTTTCAAGGAGTTGCAAGAAAGAAAGACACGGAGAAGAGGAGCTTGCAAAGTGTGAGAATAGGTCTTTGAGATGGGATTGAGGGGGTGTTTCTTAGTAAGTACAATTGCCTAACCAAATGACAATTAATTGTAAGAGGGCCCTTGTAGCACCCACCCGCCTGAACAAGTATTTGGATAGCCTAAGGCAGCAGGGTAGGCGCTATAAGGGGCTCTTTTACAATCTTATCTGTGTCCACAGATATGAGCGTAAGCCATTTTTTATACAATTTTATTTTCCTTGATTAACTTAAAACATTTTCAAATTGACCAATATTTTAAGTTGCACTAAAACAAATGGGAGCCATAGTACCACCAGCATAACAAATGCCACAACAAAATTGTATTGGATGTGTACCTCTTGACACTCTTCATGTGCTAAGCCTTGCCCGAACTGAATCCAGATCTGGCACTTTCTTGATGCTGCACAGACACCATAATATTAATAACAGCAGAAGACCAACTTATAACTAAATTAAGCATAGATGCCAGCTAGTACAGATAATCCAAGGTATTTAATAGCCTACTATTGAGGAATCAAGAAAAGAACAGAACAGTTGACATTGCTAGTGGAAAACAAGTCAGGATTTTCACATTCCAGCACAAGAGCGCTCCCTAGTTTTAAGAATCATGTTACACTGTAAAGGATTCAAACAATGACTCGTGCACCAATGCCTCATCCAAACTGGATGTGGTAGAAAAAGAAAACACAAACTATATCTTACATGCTCTCATGTGATGAGCGTGATATGACTAATGAAAGAGGAAACTAGTAAAAGAGAGAAGTAATTAAGGGATATTTAGGGTAATAGGGTAATTTGAGGAACTCTAGGCCTCAATGGTAGGGTAATTTAAAGAACATTAAGCCTCCATGCAAGCGACAATCATTTGAAACGGTACCTCTGATTTGCTTTTATTAATGAACATGTAGGCTTACAAGAAGAATTTGAAAGAAAATAGAATTCTGAAGGATAACATGTCCATATTTGAAACTCTTAATAATACATAACCCTAATCCTAATAAGACCCCATATAACAATGAAACTACGTCCAAGCAACTTCTTCCTTCGAATCTTTACATTCCTCACGTTGGCAGCTTCCCCTCACAGCTCATTCTTCATATGGGTCTGTAACACACTTCCTTTCTAAACCCTCCGGCACATACCAACTCGAATTTTCTAACAAGAACTAAACCAAGACAACCAAATGAACTCTCCCTTACCACTAACTAGCAAACAGGATTAAAGAATGCATTCGCACAACACAATGAATAAAGCATCATAAGAAAAAGTAACAGGGTATGAGGATAAGAATAAACTGGTCCCAGAGTGGGGAGCCCCCGCCCCAACCCTATACCACCAGATAATATGTCCTCCTTGCATCTGACGAGAAATTCTTAATGCAACTGAGGCTTTTGCAACCATTTTATCTCAATAAATCTTTTGGCATAAATCCTATATCTAAAAAGGCCATCAGGTCCAAAAAGAAGTGTATGTCATAGATTCCCACCAATATTCATGTACTACAGTTCTCATCACAAACAAAGATTTGCATGACAGATTAATAAAAGAAATATGATAACCGACCTGTACATAATTTCTCCACCAGTTGTTAACTTCCTGTAGATCCAATCTGGAACCAGCCTTTCAAGAAGCTCAATCTGTTCTTCAACTTCTCCTGCAAAGAAGACAAGGAAAATTCAATGAGAATCAAAAATTTTAAATACAATCAAAACCTACACTACTGGAGCACCATTGGTACATACTCCTCTCAACGATATCAAAACTGTTGATAATTATCTTGTGCACAAGCTCCTCTTTTGTTATTGACAAGCAGTTGACAGACTTGAATATATGGTGGATCAGAGCAACTAGTTCAGGCAAGCAAGAAGACACCGAATGGTTCATTGTTACACCTGTTTGACTCTTCTGGCGAACATCATCAAAACAACAAAGTCCCTCTTTTACCTACAGTATGAGGTAACAGTAGAAAAGTTTGAATTATTCAATACCATAGCCAGAAGCATGAAATGCTGTTAACAGCAAGGCATCAAAAATAATGAAGGCAGAAGGCACCAAAAAAAAAAGCATACTAAGGGCCGGGTTGACATTGCGTTTGAGGGGCTTAAAAGTGCTTTTAACACTTAAAAAGTCCGTTTAAAGAAAAAAAGTATTCGTTTTGTAAAAAAATTAAAAGCGCTTTTAAGGGTCCAAAAAGCCTAAAAATAGCCAAAACACACTTTTGGCTAAAGCTTAAAAATAAAGCTTTTGCCCGCCCAAAAGCTCTTTTTTACTTAAAAATTTTATTTCTCAAACGTAATCCTAAACATATAACATATAACATTCAAGATCTAATACATATAACATTCAAGATACACAACCAAAAGAACAATGCCTATAGGGTCATAACATACAAAAGAGTGCAATCTATTACAGACTGATAGCATAAACTTCTGAAAACCATAAAGTAAAAGTTCATCCTACAAAAATTCCCATGTCCATCCATAAAGATAAAAAAAATCGAGTATAAATTTAGATAAACCCATCTTTTTCATCAATCATAGAATTTAATTATATAAGTTGAAAACCAATTTGGCACAGATCTAAAACACCCGATTAGCTTTGGACCATTTTTAACTAAATACAAATAACCTTAAATACAAAACTATATTAAGGAATAGAATTTATAGTTATTACTATGTAAATGAGCATATATAGCACCACACTATTTCAGACAATTTTTAACTTGCAGGCAATTGATAAGCCATTATATTTAACAAGTGATTATTCAACAGAACTAGTTACCACCACCCACATCGTCATGATTTTCCATGTCCAGATATAGCCATTATATTTGGGAAAACACACCATTAACTCCCATCACGCAGCCATTTATTCTGAGCCTAGGTATAGTTATTTTCTATCAACAGATTAAATATTGGTTGAGTAGAAGATATGGCAATAACACCATCGAGATATGATATAAACAGACTGACAGATTCTTGATGGTAAATAGAAGAGTTGTGAATAAATTGCCACATATATGACTGGTTAAGGCATGTGGCAGGCAGTGTTGGAGAACAGCATACCTCTTGGAGTAGTGGCAGAGAACCAGTGACATTCCTACCCTTGAAAATTCCTTCTGTAGTATGAAGAACGTCATCATGTACAGCATCCTTGCACCCTGACTCATTCACAATAGAATCCAATTCACTCTTATTATGTTCTAAGTATGAAAAGTCTAGAGCCCTTTTTGCAGGCTTCTCACATGACGTCAACTTTTGGTTGGTCGGGGTCTTAAGCTTGTCACAACTAGGTACTGATCTCCTTGGTGTCAACTGTGCAGGTGTTTCCAGCATTAAACAATCAACAGATGAGCCAAGCTTGGCAATAGGAGTACTTGAAGACTTGATCTGTTGTATAGGGGACTTAACAATGGTGGATACCGAACATGTAGCAGGAGATTCTTTGTGTTGCTCACTCTCGATATTTTGGTTAGTTTCACCATCAAATTTGGAACATACACCAGTAACTCCCCTCTGCTGCCCAATTATACTCTCTTGGTTAATCAAACTATTAGAGCTGACAGACAACAGAGGTACTGGAGATGCCAAGGGCTGGGTTTTTTCTGTTTCAGCACCAACAGCCTTCTGAGAGAAGTGTCTAGTTAAAGATGGATGTAGATGGAATTTTTCTGACAAGGCCTCACATTCAATAGAAGTTGATTGCGATTCTATAAAAGAATCTGCAGTCAATTGCTCTGGACCAAGGATCTGACTTTGTTGGCTAAATGGTTCTGGCAACATGGCCTCTGGAACATCAGAAGCCTTCTTCCCCAGAAAAACACAAAAACATGAGTTCAATTCTTTATACGTTCAATGGCAAGGTGAACTGCCACAGAGTCAAATATACAGGCTAAACTAATAAAAAAACAAACATGCAGAGAGCAAAGCCTGAGCCATAGAACCACAATAGCAAGGTCAACCTAACTAATTGATTTCAAATGATTGATATATGACAGCACTACCATTTAATCATTTACTCAACCATGAAAGATATGTTTATATCTAGTGTATTCATCACCTAAATTCAAATGATTGATATATGACAGCACTACCATTTAATCATTACTCAACCATGAAAGATATGTTCATATCTAGTGTATTCATCACCTAAATTCAAATGATTGATATATGACAGCACTCCCATTTAATCATTACTCAACCATGAAAGATATGTTTATATCTAGTGTATTCATCACCTAAATTATTCACGCTCAAATATATTGGCTAAGCTAATTAAAAGCATAGATGCAGAGAGGTAAGCCTGACCCCTTGAACAGAATTTGATATACAATAGTACAATCATTAATCATTACCCAACGATGAAGAGTTGTTTAGAACTAGTTTATTTATTTCCTAGACCTGGCGTCTCACCTATGGACCAGTGCATTTCCTCATCTTCCATTTATATAATCCAGTTACCATTCAACAGAAAGTAAGATCATATCAACTAACCTAAAACTCTCCATACATGTGCTAGTCCCAAAAAAACAGTAGTTGGCAATCTGTCAACTTGTTCTTATATTCTAATTATTTAAACTAAATGATTTCCTTTTTTAGTCCAAAAACTTAAAAACTCTACAATTGCCAACTCTCTTATAGTGGTAATGTGACGGACTTATCATCAACTTAACAAACATCAAACTGATACAGAGACAGAGGAGAGACAGAGGAATACCTTAGGATGCTTGGTTAAAAAACTAAGAAGCCTAGAAGCAAAAAGTTGCTGCAGAGCCAAAAAGTCAGAATATTCACAGTGACCTTTTACAACGTCAAATTGCAGACCAATCTTCATGTCTGGCTTCATGCATAAGGTTTTCTTGTCATGCACGAGAATCTTTTCTATCTGAATGGCTTCAGGAAGTATATATTTTATCTGAGCAAGATGGCTGTACGTAAATTTTCTGAAATGGAAACAGTAACAGTTTTATTCATCAAACAAAGTATAAACTAAATGGCAGAAACACTAAATGAGATTCACAAACTAGTTGCTACAAATATTTCTTTTAAAAGTGTAATTCTAAGGGTTATCCATGCATAGCAATCCCATATACAATACTCCTAAGTTTATCAAGTTGTGCCTGCTCCTAATAGGTCATTGGGGCCTATTTGAATACCTCTACCATAGAAAGAAACTTTCAGGGTGACCTAAACATATTTCTTCTAAGCTTGGACATTTGTCTTTATGTTGGTAAGTCAGGATGACAAATCATTTAATTGGCAAGCATAGCATTCTCCTTTGCAACAAAAGCTGAGAAAGCTCCTTGGAAAGGGTTCCATACATAGGGTTTATTTTGCAGTGACAGAAGAATGAAATAAAATATATATATATATAAAAGATCAAATGAAATTAGATTTCATTTTTTTATGACGAGGAACCCCTCTAAGGTAGAGTCACTTCGTTTACCCGCCCTTGTCAAGTAAACCCCAAACCCGTGTAAAGCTCCCACTCCACACAGATCAGGTAATACTCTGGTTTTGCCAAGGGGCTGGCCCCAAGGAATTGTTTGCACCCAAGGAGATTCGAACTTTAGACCTAATGGAATGCAACCATGACCAAGGCCCTTACCACTTGAGCCCAACCCCTTGGGGTTATAACAAACAAGATATAATTCTCACTTCACAATAAATAGCAATCTCCTCTGGATAAGAGAATCTCATTTTTTTTATGATCTCTGCATTGGTTATACAAAATAGGATTCCATGGACATAAAATTCAAGGCCATCATCTGTTCTCAATTAGACAATAAATGCAGATACATAAACATGGAAAAATGTATCAAACAATTAATGACTCTTAGATATTAAACGTGATCCTTTAAGAAGCTCAAACCCAGAAATATGAAACATTTTAATGTAGGGAGAATCAGTAATAGGATCTCACTGGCCAATTAGGGATTCACCCATTAAACTGAAGTTGGTGGAAACACATATTTGATCTAGACCAATAAGATAAATGATCATTTAAGTTATTGTTAGAAGTGTTATAAGCCATTAGGGTTAAGGGTAGTTTGGTCTTTGTGTCTTTAGGGTTAGCCTATATATTGTGATGTTTGTATTAGGTCAAACAAGTTGAATAATATAATAGCCTCCACCTATTGTGTCTAAACCATTTATACAAACTATAACATGGTATTAGAGCCTTAGGGTCTGAATCCTTAGCCCTTTGTTTGTAGTAGTTGTTTTCTGCTCTATTTGTTCTGTTTTTCGTGAGTATTGTTCTGGTGGCTGCACTGCCCATGTGGGCTTAGTGCCCGTGTGGGCAGTGCCTAAAGTGGTTGTTTTTTTTTAAGAAAAAAAATAATAATAATTTTTCGTCAATCAGTCACAACTTCTGGGTGCGTTGGCTGGCGTGTTCTATGGTGACCCGCATAGTAGTGTAAGATGGAAAGCGTGGTGCCGTGACCATGATCAGAAAAAAAAAAAAAAAAAATGCCGGTGTTGGTGTTTGTGTTGGTTTTTCAGCAGTTTTTCAATTTGGTCTTTGTGTCTCCGGCATGTTTTGTCTGGCTCCCGCAAGTTTCGGCCAGTTTTGGAGCTCTGGCGATTTCATAGTTGTTTTGCAGCGGAACTCATTGGTTGATCACGTGAAATGTGGTTGTTGTTGTTAGTGACCATTGTATCCGACCGGCCTTGGTTTTTTGCGGCAAGACCTAATCACATCTGTTGTTAGTGACTGTTGTATCTGACCAGCCTTGGTATTTTGTGGCAAGATCCGATCAAATCTTGGTTGTTGGTTGTCAGTGATCCATGTATCCGACCGGCCTTGGTGTTTTGCAGTGAGATCCAATCAAGTTTCTGACGAGTTTTCGATCAGCTTTGAAGTTTTATTAAATTATCTTGTTATTTGCATGAGTTTTTGTATTGTGTACTCCATGCTGTTCCAGCTTGAGGGGGAGTGTTAGAAGAGTTAGGGTTTGAGTCATTAGGGTTTTGGGGGTAATTTAGTCTTTATGGTATTTCCCTAATCCTTTATAATAGGATACTTGTATTAGGTTAAGATAAGTTGAATAAGTTTGAATAATATAATAACCTCCACCTATTGTGTCTAAACTGTTCATACAAACTGTAACAGTTATAAATCTTCCCTCAACTTGTTTTAGCAAAAACAGGGAATCAGATTTAGGGCATAATCTGATATAACCTCCAGATTTATTTCTACAACTTGTTTTAGAAATATCAACCATTTTACTTGGGACAAAATCTATGTACAGTTTCATAGGAGAAAATCTAAAAAACAGTTCCACAATTTAGGGCATAATCCCACCACACAAAAATGAGGTTTGTGTACACATGGCGGAGCTTGGATTTTTCTCTTGGGGGCAGAAATAATAAAATAATATTATATAGTTTATTTCAGTAAATTGTTTTATCTTATGCAACCAATACACAACTTATTAAATTGTTTTAAGTTGACATACGTTTGTACACAAGTTAAGCGGAAAAAAGAAAAATACAAACTTAATTAGATGTCAAATTTCTTTTTCTTCTTCTTCTTCTTCTTCTTCTTCTTCTTTTTTTTTTTTTTTTGACAGACAACTGAACAAATGNTGCCAAAAAAAAAAAAAACATTGCATCGACATAATGTGCTTATAAAAAATAAAAATAAAAATATCAACATGGGTAGGCGGAAAAGAGTGAAAACGTGTCACGTCAGGTTCTAAGAACCATTCTATATAATTTTATTTTCTTCAGGGGGCCAAGCCATTGTATCGACTTTGTTTTTCTTCTTTGTTTTTTTGGTGGCTAGCCTAGCCTGCCTAGAAGCTTTTGGATATAGGCTTTAAAAAATCATGATCTTTTTTATTTCAAGAATAATGTTGTGAGGCTTTTTCTACATAACTTTTTTTGGGGGGATCAAATACCCATAATTGTTGGGGTGGGAGTTTAATCTTATTTATAGTCTCAGTTTTATTTCACTTACATAAGAGGTCCTCAATGCACAAAGGTTTAGACTTTTATGTAGAGTGGTCCTATCAATATTTATGGGGAGCACGGCTCCTCTCTGCAGAGTAGTCCCCTTCCCCCCCCATCCAAAAAAAATAAAAAATAAAAAAGAAGGAAAGAATGCAGCAAAGTTGGAAATTACCTTTTTGTCAGAACTTCCACCTGAGTAGAGATATTTTGGAAGGTAGGTAACCTTTTACACAGAATTAGCAACCTAAATGAACAGTTCATGCCATCAAAGAACTCTGATATAATCTTAAATCTGAAAATGGAAGAAAGATGCCCAATGTTAGATTTTTTTTATAAAAAATTAATAAAAAATTTTTTTAAAAAAAAAGGTAAATAAATAAACAGATGCATCCATTGAGCAACCCACTTGTCTGGAAGATTTACTTCTCCATCCTTCAATTTGGTATGTAAAGGCTCATTGGTCTTCTCTGGTGTCTGACATGCAATCTTAAGTTCCAAATTCTGATTTGCAAGAATTGCTGGTTTTTGCACATGAGCATGAGACACAGCAGTTGATTTCTCAACTCCATGAAGGATTTTTTTACACTTAAAATCCAATTGCCTGTCTTCCTCACATATCCGTTGATCCATTCTTTAACAGTATTACAGTTAAGGAAGAAGCAACAATATAGAAATCCCTGAATATAGAAACAAACATTCCTTTTCAGAAACCATCATGTAAGACATACAGGTACAAAATCAGCCCATATCAACATATGCTTCAACCTAATTTGAACTTGTAAAAGCACACATTACATGAATTATAGCAAACAGACCAATACGTATGCTTGAAATATACCAACTATACCAATTTATAAAATGTGGGTCGTGCAATTTGCTGCTTTCTCAAGCCAGTACCAGCAGACGAAATTGTTTTAAGCAGTTCATTGTCTTTTATCGCATACAGCGAGCGACTCAAACTCACCCAAAAAAAAAGGATAAGAATACACAAATTAAACCCTGAGAGAATTTCTTTCTAACCAAAAGGCGTTAAATTTCTTCAAAACACAACAAAAACGTACCCGAGAAAGTTTATAGTTAAATAAAAACCTGAAAAATTAATCGCCAGCCTGATTCACACAAAAGTTCATTCCAATTTCCAAACCTAAATCAGAAAAACAGAGACGCAAAAGAGAGAGAGAGAGGGAGAGAGATCCAAACCTGCGAAAAAAATTTGGGACTAATTGACAACCCTAATAAGACTTCGTTTTTGAGGGTTTAACTTGGGAAAGATGTGATGTGCAAGCGCAGGCAAGAGGGAAAATTTTGGCTTCAAATAATATTCTAAAAGACAGTACTGACCGGTCGAATATTTATTTTAAAAGACAGTAGTACTCTCCGCGTTCTTTGATGGATGCGCTCGAAATTTTGCTTCTTCCACTCCACCTTTCCGACCGTTGGAGTTCGAAAATTGGAACGTTGGGGTGCCCCTGACCAATAATTAGGTTACAGAATAACTTGATGGTGCACAAAACCCGTATTTTGTGCCCACCATTCATAAGTTGACACGTTATTGTAGAACACATTAGGAAAAAAAAATACAACCATTGTAACATCCCGCCTTAGGAAAAAAAAAATACAACCATTGTAACATCCCGCCTTAAATGATATGGTATTATCCGCTTTGGACAAAGCCAGTACGATTTTAGTATACTGGGTTTACCCTCAAAACCGCATTATATCATTTAAAAAAAACATATTTCATATAAATACATCATATTTTCCACACTCAGATAATGTGGGACGTCACAATTACCCCCTCTTAGGACCCATGGTCCTCGCTGGCGACCCTTATGGGCTGTTGCATGCTCCCCCATCTCAGGTTGGATTATGGTTCTAATACCATATATAATATTACATCACATTGATACACAATATTGTCCACGTTTAGCTCTTTCGAACCAGATTTCCTAGGAGGTCACCCATCCAGATACTACTATCGCAGAAACACGTTTAATTGTAGAGTTCTAATGGAATCATAACCATCACGACTTTAAAACGCGTTGTTGTCATTAAGGGTATAAGTATACATATAAGCATATCTACATCTTTATACTCAGGCAATGTGGGATATCGCAATTACCCTCTCTTAGGACCCAGCATCCCCGCTGGCGACTCTCATGGGATTAGGTCATTCTTGGTGTCCCAGCGAGTGCCCGCCAGCAATGCCTTCATGAGCTTGTGCATACTCCCTCCATCTCAGGCTGGATAATGGCTCTAAAACCATATATAACGCCTTGCCCTAAATGATAGGGGTGTTCAAGCGAGTCGGTTATAATCAACCTGCCAACCGATAACCAATTATAACCATAAACCGATAACCGATAACCGCTACCCGATGTGGTAGTCGGTTATTAAAAACTACTAACCAACTAGGGCGGTTGCGGTTAGCGGTTTTAGGAAGTAGGGAAAGATGGTTATAATCGAGAACTACCTTTATTTATATATAATAATATAAATATTTATATTAATAAACTATTAAATAAAACATCCAAAACGAAGCCGTTTTAGTGTTAAACACCAAAATGGCGTCGTTTTAGAGGGAGAATAAGATAAAACCCGTAAGATTTGGGATTTGTCTTTTTAATTTTTTCATTTGAATTTGGATTAATGGATTTGGGCTATGTTTGTTTTAGCCATGTTTTTAGGCTAGAATTTATTTGGCTATGTTTTTTTTTCATCTTTTTTGGAACATTTTGGCCTTAAACCCTTAAAATAAGACCCAAAAAAAAAAGGAAATTAAAGACCCAAAACACTTAAAAAGCCCCAAAATCCATTTTTAAAAAAGCGGTTATAACCGTGCAATTATTAGATTGAATAACCGCTAACCGTCAGTTATAAAATAATCGATAGCCGCCTAGGCGGTTGCGGTTATTAAAAACTAATAACTGCGCAAGTTGGTTGCGGTTGCGATTATAGCCAATAACTAACAGTTATAACTGTTTGAACACCCCTACTAAATGATATGATATTGTCCGCTTTAGGCCAAGTCCGCACGATTTTAGTATTGGGTTTACCCCCAAAAGGCCTCATACCATTTAGAGAGAGCATAGTTCATGTAAATACATCACCTTTTCCACACCCAAGCAACATAGGACGTCACAATTACCCCATTTTAGGACCCAACATCCTCGTTGGCAACCCTTATGGGCTTCTACATGCTCCCCCATTCAAGCTGAGCAGTGACTCTGATACCATTTGTAACACTCCACCCCATTGACACATAATATTGTCTACTTTTTGCTCCCTCAAACCAGACTTCCCAAGAGATCACCTATCTCAGTACTACTCTCACAAAAGTACACTTAACTGCGAAGTTCTGATAGGATCATGACTATCACGGCTTTAAAAGACGTTGTTGTCATTAAGGGTGTAAGTATACAAATAAGTACATCACATCCCCATCTCCATACCTAGTCAATGTGAGATATCACAATTTTTGTAATGCCATAATCCCATATTGGGAAGATCAGAAAAAGCCCACATAGAGTGCGTAGTTTATAAAGATAATTATGAGTTCTAAGTCTCACATTACCTAGTTACTAGGTGAAACTGGTTTTTATAATGAATTCTAGAGAAGATTCAAATTGATTAGTTCTTTTGGAGTGATAGCGCAGATGTTGCTAGCGTTTTTCCCTTGGTCGTTACAAATGATATCATAATCATTGCCCAACCTAAGATGGGAAGAGCGTGCACAAACCCATGAAGGTCGCTAGCAAGCACTCGCTAGGACGAACACCAAGAATGGGCTAATCCCATGAGGGTCGCCAGCGGGGACTCTGGATCCTAAGAGAGGGTGATTGTGGCGCCCCACATCACCTAGGTATGGAAATGAAGATGTGCTTATATGTATATTTACACCTTTAATAACAACAATGCATTTTAAAGCCGTGATGGTAATGATCCTATCAAAATTCCGTAGTTAAGGGTGCTTCTGTAAGAGTAGTACTAGGATGGGTGACCTATTGGGAAGTATGGTTTGGGTTTAAATTTTATCATATCTACACATTAGTTTATCAAAGCACATGTATTTTTTTTGAAAATATATTATTCTCATTATCTTATAACTATATACTTTTAAATTTAAATTTATAGAAGTTATCTAAATGGATTAAACCACCTACAACTCACGCACGTTCTCTCATTCACTCACAAATACATTTCTCACATATAAGCTCTCTCTTTTACCAAAGCGTATGTTCTCTCACCTAACCCAAAACCGCATAGAATTTCTCTCTCAAAATTCTCGAATCCAGGTAAGTGTTATCGAAAACATTTATTTTCTTTTGTTCTCTTTTGTTATTTAGATCTACCTACTACTGAAAGTTCTTCATCAATATATTTTTTAGATATTTTGTAGTTGTAAACTTACATAATTAGATTTATAGAAATTGTTATTCGGATTTAAGAAATAATATATATATATATATAATAGATATATATTTTAGGTGGTTATTTGCTATCAACAAATTATTTTTACAAAAACAAGTGTGAATGAGTAATTGAAGAAATACGGACTATTTTGTCATTAAGGAACCTCATATATATATATATATATATATAGCATGTGTAACTGCATGGGGCCATATTTTAAACCCTTACTCTTTTTTTGGCATTCCTTTTGCAGATTCTCATCATTCCTTTTGCAGATTCTCATCATTTCCAGATATTTGCTGCTGTGATGTGTGATATGTTGTGGATCTCCAGAAATCAAGCAGTGCACAAGGGAGTCATTCCAGAGGTCCTGAAGTTGGCTGAAAACATTAGAAGAGTCTCCTTTGAACATATAGCTGCTTGGTCTCAAAAACAGCATCCTAGGAAAGCAAATTGGACCAATCCTCCCCAAGACTGGTGCAAGGTTTCTTTCAATGCAATCATCCGAAATTCTTTCTCCATTCAAGCAGCTGTGTGCAGGAACAACAGGGGAGAGATCAGGAAGAAAGCCAAGTGAATGGAGAAGCCCTAGCAGCCAAGCTAGCAGCCGAGCTAGCTTCCTCAATGCAGCTGAATCAGTTCATACTTGAAGGGGAATCTTCCACTGTTATTGTAGCTCTGCACAATATAATCCCTAGCTTAGACTCTACTTTCGATCATGTTATAAAGGACATATTACTTAGTTTTTCATACTCCTCTCTTTGGGAGGCTAGAAAAATCTCCAGAAATGAAAATTTATGCGCCCATTATGTGGCTTATAGGGCCACGGCAAGGGTCTCCTCAAGCTGCATTCCCTCCTTATTCTCCCCCCCCAGTTCAATCCCAATTTGTAGTGGAAAAGATCCACCTCCCTGTACTCCTCACTAGTCAGGTTTTTTTGTGGTATGTTTTGGCAGCAAGTTGTGCAGCTTTTGTAGCACTCCAGCAGCTTACTAGTTAGTTTATCTGGCCTGATGCTTGATGTTTTTAGCATGCATTCAGGTCTTGCTCTCTTTTATTGAAAGGTTTGTTACAAAAAAAAAAAAAAAAAAAACTGCATAAGGCCATAGGGGATATATAAATTGAAAAAAAAAAATGAATGTTATTTGTTAGGGGAAAATTCAGTTTTAACCTCTGAAGTTTCAGTGATTTTTCAATTTTAACCCCAAAGTTTAAAAATTTGCAATCCACCCCCCTGAAGTTTCAAAAACTTGCAATGTTAACCCCCCATTAGTTTTTTCTGTTAAAATGGACGGAAATTTTTTTTTTTTAAAAAAAAAGCTTTAGGGCAGTTTTGTCATTTCATACTTTTCTGTCCAATTTGACAGAAAAAACTAACGGGAGGTTAAAATTGTCAATTTTTGAAACTTTAAGGGGGTACATTGCTACTTTTTAAACTTTAGGGTTAAATTGAAAAACCACTAAAACTTCAAGGGTTTAAATGAATTAAACTGCAAAAGGTGTAAGTATAATAATCTATACAAAAATATTTCTTAAATTATTTAACTATAAGCATACAATACGTTACTGCAATGGGTTTAAATGAACTAAAAAAATTACGAGTTTTGGTTAATTTGTTTTTAGTGAACTCTACACCAACAGCACCCGTAGAGTAGTAATCTGGAAAAACACGAGAGAAAAACCGAATTTGATTTTTTAAAAGGAATAAGCTTAGTTTTGTCTTTAGTAAATTATACATACAGCACCCATTAGTGCAAGAGAAGTTAGCAATCTGATGGTCATGAAACTTGGAATTTCGTAGAAAACTTTTTGAAGTTTGAGTTGTTTATTTGTTTTAATATAATAATAATAATAATAATGGGCATAATTGATCCAATTTTTTAAGGGTCAGGATAGTCAAGATAGACTTATAGATAGGACCTATGTGTTTAGCCTAAGGCTAATTTAGCTAAATTCTATTAGTTCAGGTGATTAACAGTACAAATCAGTCTTTGTAGCTGTAATATCAGGTAAGGGGAAGTCCTTAACTCTTTTCAAAGTATTATCCCTTTTGCATAATTTTTATGTAAAACTTATTACTTGTCTTATTTAATTGTTTATGCTTATGTTATATATTTATAAGCTTACAAAGATTTATATGTCACTTTTAGTATTAACATAATGAGTTTTCAAATTAGAAAAAGGAGTGTTTATTTGTCACTCGAGATTTTAAGGGTAATTCGTTAAAGTAAAGAGAAGTAAACCCTCTGACACCTTGTCCAAGGTTGAGTTAAGAGAAAAGAAGTAAAGATAAAGAAAATAGTTTTTGTTATATGGGGAAAGAGTGTAGAGGAGATAATTTTGGCCCAAGAATTCAGAAAAACACAGCACAGTATCGGCGCTAAAGATGGAAGCGCAACCTAGGCATTGTGGGTTAAAAAATTTGCAATTACCCCTTATACCCAGGCAATGTAGGGCGCCACAATATTGTGATATCCCACATCGCCCGGGTATGGAGATGGGGATGTGCTTATATGTATACTTACACCCTTAATGACAACAACACGTTTTAAAGCTATAATAGTCATGATCCCATCAAATCTCCGCAGTTAAGCATGCTTCTGTGAGAGTAGTACCAGGATGGATGACCTCCTGAGAAGTCTAGTTTAAGGGAGCCAAAGCGGACAATATTGTGTCAATGGGGTGGAATGTTACAAATGGTATCAAAGTCATAACCAAGCCTGAGATGGGTGTGACGACCTGCACGGACAAATCAATTAACTAGTAATTGATCACATGGCTCATCTCCTAGCCATGTCCCTCACGGAACAAGACTAAGAGATTTTAACATTTCTTTTCGTAACAAGAAAGCTGCAACGAAAGACTTTACTAAGACTATAAGAATAAGAAATAGTAATTGAAACATCACACAACATGCATCAGATAAAATATAATAACATCAAGGCCATCACATAGATAATCATCAAATGTACTGATCATCAAATCATCATCAAGTAGGGAGTACAGACCAAAATAAACATAACATCATTGTTCTCAAAAGATCAACAGATCATAGCTTAAACTTAAGCTTAAGAAGAGCTAACGAAATCAAAATCTCAATCATGTCTGATTGAACGGTGCCTCCATCCTCCCACATAGTCCTAAGCCAAATGGGATCCATGTCCTCAAAAATCATGCGTATCAGATCCTGAGCAATCACCCAAGTGTGCTCCGACGGTATCCTCTTTTAATGCAGCTAAACCGTGCAAATATTCGTAATGATGGGGAAAAACATAAATAAAAGGATAAGTCTAAGACATAGTGATTTTTAACGTAGATAATGCTCATGCCAGTTTAGTAATGAACTCAGATATTTTTATAAGGAAAATGACAGTTTCATCATGACAGTTTATACTATGAATGATATATATAGTATATGCATATGATACAAGGTAATAGTCATAGTTTAGCAGTATGGTCTATCCGAGATATTACCCCCTCTCAGTAGGGTTGGCTTTGTTTCGAGGGACCTGTAGTACAATGCTGGTGCCACAACCATTACATGCTACCGTACATAACACTAGCGGCATGACCGAGTCCGACCTCAAGTGGCCTACACCGCTAATAACATTCATCCTATAGTGACTGCCCGTTAAGGCTACGCCGGCCACGAACAACCATTGGATCCAAGGCCCATATAAATCACACATTTGACCATAAAGCTAACATGTATAGTAAACCCATGGCCATTACTACCGCACGTATCGATGTACCATTTTATACAATGCAAATTATCTTGTCTGTATTTTACATGCATGTTTCTCTTATAAGTCCCACTTTATTAGCATTTTAGCACAACGTTTTTCTCAAATGTTAGAGTTCATGTGCAACAAATATAATAATGAGAGTTATAAAATATGCATGTTTTCTTAGTACACAAAATAAACGTGCAGTGTATGGAAAAATAACATCAAGCATTATGTGATTTAAAACTCACCTGGGTCAAAAAGCGTCTTCGAGTAATCCGACCGATCCAAGTTCTCCAAATCTGTGAAAAACCTTCTAAAACAACTATAGAGCAAGGAAAACAGGAGCTATAGGACAGCTAGTAAAAATAGGGTTTCCCTGTCACACTCTTGCTGCACGTCTGGGCTTGGGGCCGTACATCCGGTCTCGAGACCGTACGTCCGCTCCGAGGTTTATAGGGAGAACCTCATTTTCTCTCTACTGTCTGCCTATTCTCCGACTCCTAGGGCTAGTACGGACTCCCTAAGGCTTCTTAACTCATATTATAACCTCTATGCAACGTAACAACGCTAAGTTAACAAAATGCTAACCTAAACAAGATTTAAGGCGTAACTAAGCTACAACTAGCTACAATAAAACAACATTCGAACAGCATAATGACGTATTTAAAAAGCTAAGGAACCGAACGTTACCTCATTGAAGCAAAACTTCAAGAGTTCCTCCTCACGAAAGCTCTAAAACACACAAAAACCTCACAAACACACTCGAACACGCACTAGCAGCCTGCAGGTGTCTGAAAACTATGAAAAACGAAAAGGGGTAGGGGCTATTTATAGGAGAGGGCTACCACCAACTCTCTGGAAAGCAGCGGACGTCTGCCCAACCCTAGCGTACGTTCTGTGGTTTTTGCCCAGTGGTCCAAAGGCTGCCTCATACGTTCAGGTATTAACCAAAGGGTATTTCAAAAAAGTAGCATACGCCTGGTGGTCCTGCGTACATCCGCTGTACGATTTGCAGATCATACGTCCGGTGGTCCCCCATCGTATGTCCGCACTAAAAACAGCAGCGTACGTCCGCTCGACCTAGCGTACGTCCGCGTTACAGTCCAAATCACCCCTTACATGGTTTTAGTGATCCAAAGCCCAAATTCATCCCTTAACTAAGCTACTTATGCTTAGTTAATTATTTTGGTCACTACAATGGGGGAGCATGCACAAGCCCATAAGGGTCGGCAACGAGGACGTTGGGTTCTAAGAGAGGGTGATTATGAAGTCCAACATTGCATGGGTGTGAAAAAAGATAATGTATTTATATGGAATATGCTCTCTTTAAATGGTATGAGGCCTTTTGGGGGTAAACCCAATACAACCGTGCGAGCTTGGCCCAAAGCGGAAAATACCATATTATTTAAGGCGGGGTGTTACAAATGGTATCAGAACCATTACCTAGCCTGAGATAGGGGGAGCATGCACAAGCCCATAAAAGGTCGCTAGCGGGCACCCATTGAGACGCCAATAATGGGCTAATCCAATGAGGGTCGCCAGCGGGGATGCTGGGTCCTAAGAAGGGGTGCTTGTGATATCCCACATCGCCTGAGTATGGAGATGGGGATGTGCTTATATGTATTCTTACACCCTTAATGACAACAACGCATTTTAAAGTCGTGATTGTTATAATCCCATCAAAACTCCATAGTTAAGTATGCTTTTGCAAGAGTAGTATCAGAATGGGTGACCTCCTAGGAAGTTTAGTTCGGGGGAGCCAAAAGCGGACAATATTGTGTGTCAATGGGGTGGAGTGTTACAACTATACCTAATTATATAAGGTTTTGGCCACCCCAAAGGGAAGTGGGGGCGGTTCGCCACCACCCTAGCCTATGCCGGTGGTGTGCGGCCACCCTGGACCACCTCAGAGTGGCCGCACACCACCTCAGAAATCACTATGGGTGGCCCGGAAACCACCCCTAGGCCAGATCTAGGGTGGCTGCGTGCCACTCTTAATGGCTAGGGTGGCTCACACGGCCACCCCTACCCCTAACTTCCTTATATTTTTTTTAATTACTTTTTTAATTTTTTTTTTCTTATATTTGATATAATTAGGTATTCAGGTGTAAGTGTATCTTTTTTTCTTCTAAACTTGGGTTTGGCGTGGTGGGCTTATGTGTCACTTCCTAATTGTTGGCACAAATCCACCCCTTTATGTCACGACCACACCAAAGATGCACTCATAGGTTACTATCACACTCATTTTTCATTATGTTGGCAGTCTCAACCTCAACAATTGAACATGGCACCAACATCATCAAACCGGAAGGGACCTAGGGTTAGGAGGTCGAAAAGGGGAACAAGGGTGAGTATGGCGTTATTATTTGGGAATTATGATTTGGATAAGAAATATGACTCTATTATTTGGGAATGATTATTTGAAAAAGAAATATAGAATAAAATGTGGTAGAACATGTTATCAAATATTTAAATTTTGTGTAGGTTCGAGTTTCACAACCAATGTAAAACATTAAGAAAGGAATAGAACATAATCAACTAGCAACAACTCAGTAGGACTATGGCAGTACTAAAAAAAGATTGTTGACAACTTTTGGTGTTAAAAAAATGTTGGCAATTAACTATTGTGTTTTTTGTGCTAGATTAGGTGCAATAACTTTTGCAAAATTTTTATGTCACCTCTTTGTTACGTTTAGGATTTGTAAAGGTTTTATGTTACCATTTGAACAAAAACTTAAGCATTTTGTGTAAGATTTCTATGTTACCATTTCAAAAGTAACCTGAAGATGTTGTGTAAGGGTTTTATGCTACTGTTAAACAGTTACTCGAATAGATAAATGTTAGGAAAAAATTCACTTTACCCCTTAAAGTTTCAGATATTTTTCAATTTGAATCCCAATATTTAAAAATTTGCAATGTAACCCCATAATGCTTCAAAAATTTGCAATTTAGACCCTCTGTTACAAATCATCGCATGTGCGTCTCACGTGGGATTTTTATGCATTCTCTTCCAATTTTGCACCCAATCTAGATATCAAAATTACGTTTTTACCCTCAATAAAACCCAAAGGCATTTTTTTTGTTGGGAAAATTCACTTTCCCCCTTGAAGTTTGAGGTGTTTTTCAATTTGAACTCCAATATTTAAAAATTTGTAATGTACCTCCCTAATGTTTCAAAAATTTGCAATTAACACCCTTCATTACTAATTACCATCTAAATACACGAAAATTTCCGGCATAGGAGTAGGTGAGTGGCATCTACTCCTTTTCTATTTCAATCCAACACCCACACGACACCCAGAAGGGGTTCAAAAGGGGTTGACGAGAAAAAAATCAAAACAGACGTTGAGTTTTGATGAGGGGCAATTATGTCATTTCACTAGTTAAGTTAGGTGCAAAATTATGTCTATCTTTTTTTAAGCTGTTATCATGTTTGTTTGGGTCATTTTGAGATTTGGGAGTGTTCTGGACGTGTTTGCAGAGGTTTCTGCTAGTCTAGGATCAATCCTCTTCAGCCCAGGATCGATCCCAAATTGACAGGATCGATCCTACCTAGCCAAGATCAATCCTCCCTCAGCAGGATCAATCCAGCTCCTCCAGGATCGTTCCTATCCCCTTCCAAAACCTTATTTCGTTACTTTTATATCCCAATTTAGTGTTTTTTGTCCAAGAAACTTTTTTAACATTATGATTTTTGCAGAGAACCATTTTGGTGAGTCCAAGCTCAATTTTGATGACTATTCTCAAGACTTAAGTGAGTGAATCTCACATGGATACTGTTACATGATTGATATTTTTTTAGTATACTATTTTGATATGAATGCGAAAACATGCATGACGTTTATTTTACAAAATCTATTTTATGAACATATGAACTTTTTTATTTGTACATAAGATGTATTTGTGATCATGAGATCAATTGAAATTTGTGTAAGCATTTTACGTCATGCATGCATGTAAAATATAGTGAAGATAAGTGCATTTAGTAAACATAACCTTGTGTCATGGACTACCATTAAACAAGCAAGGCCATATAGTCTAGTTTAGTTATGATTTGTCATTGGGTCCAAGACACAAGTTGACTGATCACATGCAACCATGAACGCATGGTGGTCATGAAATACAACAATGTTAGTATCGTGGACCAACCAGGGTCGAACCTGGTTGGGCTACGTGATGATCACCACAAGTTTGTGCATATTGGACCACTAATGTTGTACCGAAGGTTCTTTCAAGAACATGCAAACTTTATTTGAAAAGAGTAAGAGTCCGAATAGACCATATGGAATTGAGCTATGAAAGTATGATTAGAATTATCATGTATTCATATATCTATATTCCAATGCATAACCTCTTACTGGTAATCAACTTCCTTACACGGTGGTATATTTTAATGTGGAATAAACATTTTTCAAGACCATGAGTTCACAAATTATATAACTGCTTTCATGGGATTTTATCTCACTAAGTGGTGGACTTACGCTTGATCTATTTTCTACCTATGGAACACAATTGTGTTTCACAGATAATTAGTAGCTAGATGGTGATGTCGTAGAGATGGTTTGTACTTGTGGAGAATGTAGTCAGGATTATCTTTGTGGTTATAGACATCAAGTGCTTGCAGGATATGTTGGAGTATAGTGGAGGATGTGCGGTGTGACATGATTGATATCATTTATTTAATTTATATGGTTAAGACTAGATATTGAGGATATTCTTAAGACTCTATCCATGTTTGGAGCTTTCTTTAAGTTTTGATGCTTTAAGGATACTCGAGATTGTATCGTTTTGACTTAAGTTAATTACTCTAGAAGATTTAGTTATTTTGTTGGATAATTATTAAATAATGGATTTTATTTAGATGTGCTATCTTAATTGATGTTGAGAATTCTTCCATTCTAATTGTTAGTTAGATCCCGTGATACTTATTTACTTAGTGAATGAGTATTGGGTGGCGCTTCAAGTTTACTATAGGTTGGTTAATTGAGTGAGGGATTTACATCCGTTCGGATGGATAAAATCCCCATTTGAACGAGATGCATCAATTTAGTTCGAACTTGCATTGGAACGGGAATTGGAATAGACCTTTCGGCTTTCCCTATGACACACTTCGCTTAAACGACACATAGAATGGCCGTTAGAACGAATGTCTTGGCTCTTTTTATCCAAACATCCTCCATTTGGACGAGCTTTGGAACGATACTTAAATTGAAGCTCTCGAAAATTCACCCGTTCAGACAGAGAAACTCACATTCGAACGAAAAACCAAGAAAATGATTTTTCTTAAGACTTCTTCCAGATTTTCATCTTTGGTTGATATCCTTACTTGTCCAACTCATTATTTTTAATCTAATTTGATTAATCTCTTATTTATTAACTTTGGCATTATAACCATTCCCTCTCAACCGCCTCCTAGTGGTTCTTGTGGTTACCTAGTAGGGGTTTTGGTAGGGTTGAATGGTGTCTTGAGGGTCATGCCCCTGTTCATATCCCTTACATTGGGGGTTCACATAAGGTTAAAGGGTTTTGCAATGGTCATGCCCTTGCCAGCGCCTTTTGTTTTAGTGTTTGTGCCACTTTATGCAGCCATTTTCTTGGCTTTTGTCTAAAATATAAAGGATTAGATCATTTGGTAGGGATAATTTATGGACTTATTTCCAATTTTGGCTTTTTTTTTTTCTTCTGAACATCGTTAGGGAGCCCACCCCTCTTTAAATTTTAGGATAAATGCAAAATCAGTCCTTATGGTTAGCATAAATTAATCGCTCCATATAGTATAAAAATTAATTATGAGGTCCTTGGGGGTAGGCCAAGACAACAATCTAGTCATTATAGTCGAATTACGTCAAAACACTTGACATATTCTATTAGTCACGTTAGCAACAGCAACTATGCAAACACACCCCTCTATTCTTTACTTCTTATTTGATTTCTGGGTTTCCTTCGAATCTAAGATTTCTCTTATATTGTTTTACTACTTTTTCGTCATTTCTTACACTGTAATCTCTGTGTGTGGGTGTGTGTCAAAGTTTGGTGGTATTGTGAAAAATGATGAATCACTACAAAAAAACCAATTTTTTATTGACCTGAGTTTTTTAATGTGTCAAAGAGGTTGACAGGTCACTAAACATTATTACTATGGCATTCTTGACGTGTGTGCAAGGTTAAAAATATGGTTGTCACTAAAGTTTATTTTTTGATGTGCGAGTTTTTTGTCATGTTAATAAAATTCTTGACGTGACAACAATTACCAAGTCAACAAAATTAATTGACCTGGCAAAAACCCACCATGGTAATTTATTGACCTAGCAAAAATCATTTTTTGCCACGTCAATAATTTATTAACCTGGCAAAAATCCACAGGTCACTAAATTAGGTCATTAAAAAAAAAATTCTGGTGAAAAAATTCATTACTCACCAGAATTTTTTTTTTTTTTTTAAAAAAAAAATTCATGGTTATTGCCAAATTCCGGAGTTCACCTAATATACATTTAACAAACTATTATTCATCAATATCCATCCATCCATCAAACGAACTACAAAATACTTACTGTCAATCACAAACATGCAAGTTCCACGTCAATCACATTTACAGTTTCAATAAACAACCAAACTATATTTGTTACCACAAATATAGACATAATTACATCTAATTATAAACATCAACAAAACAAGAACAAAATATTTATAAGTTCACCAACTACAAACTGCCAAACAATGCTCAATCCACTTCAATAGTGTCCTTATTGTACGAATTCTCCGTATTAGCTGCAAATGATAAAACAAACAATCACCAACCAATATGATTGAATCTTATCAAGATTCTAAGCCAAACACCAAAAATGGCACCGTAACAACTTTAACATATACACTAACAAAACTAGATTTATCAACAATGAAAATAATAACAAACATCACCATCATCTAAAGTTTAAACATAAAAAAACAATACTAAAAGCAAACAAATGTATCACCAAGTTAACCAAGATATAACAAGTTTTAACAAGAGTTGCAATATCATTCCAAATTTCAATTATAATGTATACAACATATATTCACAAAAAAATAAATATGGCATTACCTGATCCACTCCCTACCGAGGATCTCACCATCAAACGGGCTGGTGACTCTTTGTCTGACATATCCTTCTGCCGAGTCAGCTCGAATGCGGACCTCGACTGCATCATATATTCAAGCTGACTAAAACGGGCCTCATACATGGCCGTGATATGACATTCTTTCTCTGCAAGCTGCGTAGCTATCTGGGTTCGATGTGCCTCCAACAATGCATCTATCTCTGCCCTATGCTTCTACCTTTCAATTTGAAGTGTAGCTTCTATCATTTGTGAGACAGCCGTGCTCCTTGAATTCTGTGATCATGCTTGGACTGGTTTATAATAGAAGTGTATGTTACCATGCATAGATAGAATGCTTGGACCAACTTGGCAAACTCGACCAGTGTACTCAGGCTTATTGCCGAGCACCTAGGAGTATGCGTTGTTGGGTGCCCACCGTACGGTCCCCTCGGTCATACTAGACATAGCAACAGGGCTAGTGGGTATTAGCTCATTCATCCTCTCTTGTAGGGTACATTAAATTTGTAATGTGATCAAGATATATATGAGTTAATCATAAATATATAAGTTATCACACACATATTAACTAAGATACATCAGTTAGTAGCATACACATCTCTCCCTAACCACGTCATTTAGATAGTGACCATCCTCTTACCCAAACGTAATCTTATATCACGCCACACAAAAAGAAGGATAAATGATCATCCTTCTTCATGTGTCACCCTGGCAAAGCTCTCTGACCTGGTGCAGTGAGGTGTTTTGCATTTGTCTTAATAAAAGTTCACAAAATAAATATAATTTGTGACTTACTTGATTCTATTCACTACACCATCTCTCTAACAATATATCAAAGTCTGTGCAATTGTACCTGGATAGCATTTGTTCCTCAACCCTAGCTCTCGTGGTCGTAGGAGTATTGTCCGGCTGAATTTTAAGAAAAGCTTTTAGTCCATGCCTCCAACTCTTCAATTTGCTACCTATATCTTTGAACGCGTCCCATTTTATGAACACAATATCGTACTCAAGCAGAACATAGAAGTGTTTCTGCATAAGTTAAAATATATATATTGACAATAAGGCATATATTTGACAAAATAAAATACAAATAGCTATCATAAATACAATAGCATTTAATTCAAACATACCATCAAGGCATCCCATATACAGAGACGAAGGAGGGTAGGGACCGACTGGGGCCATGGTCCAGTAAAACTAAGACCGGTCCCTCCCCCTAAAAAAAATCAATCACAGTGCCCCATAAAAAAAAACAAAAAACAAAAAAAAAAAACAAAGAGACAAATACCGGCCCCCCCTAAAAAAAAAACAGTCCTAGTGCCCCAGAAAAATAAAAAAATTTAGCCAGGGGGCAAGCATCATATCTCACACTCTCACAATCCTCCTTCTCTACAATCTCCTTTCACGCCGTCACGCGGCCACGCCTCACCTTCACTGTCTGTGGTCACCCATTTCCCCTTGCCCTTTCTCTTCCTTCATGGGCCCATGGCCTATGTGTTCCGACTTCTGAGCCTCTGCTTTTCGTCTTGGAAAATCAAAAGTTAAGTGCTTTTGAATTGGATTGCTATTAATTTGCATCAAAATTTGATGAGTGTATTTTTTTTTAACTCCGTTACATCTTTCATTCGTACTCTTTTTGTGTGTTTTTTTTTATTTTAATTGATGTTGGATTTTAGTTTATTTCCAAATCTGGTTGTGTGTATTTTTTTTCTTCTTAGAAGTTAGATCCTGTGATTGTAATATGGTTTTTTGTATTTTCTAGAAATAATGATTGGTGGTTTGAGGATGTTTTTCTTGGTGATGATCCAAAAAAAAAAAAAAATTGACGGGTGTGGGAATATTTCCTAGTGGGCCAGTGGCTAGTGGGAATATTTTTTTTAAAAAATAAGCATAGAGGAGAATCATGTCAGATTACTGCATTAAGATAGTTTAATTAACATCAATCTGGCCCACGTGGCTTATAGCTGATTTGGAATTACGTTAGAAAACAAAATACCCTTGGATTTGTGGACTCTCTCTTTTTTCACATGAAAATACTTCTAACTTTCTGTTAGTTTTTTCAAGTGGTTATAACTAACGGATTTTATTTACTTTGATGAACATTGAACAGGATCTTTTTAGATGAAGTTTCTTGCTATAAGAGTATCCAAGTATTTGCAGGATAAATTTGTGAGTTTTCTTATGCACAAAACAAAATAAACATACATTGATACANATATGGTTTTTGTATTTTCTAGAAATAATGATTGGTGGTTTGAGGATGTTTTTCTTGGTGATGATCCAAAAAAAAAAAAAAAAATTGACGGGTGTGGGAATATTTCCTAGTGGGCCAGTGGCTAGTGGGAATATTTTTTTAAAAAAATAAGCATAGAGGAGAATCATGTCAGATTACTGCATTAAGATAGTTTAATTAACATCAATCTGGCCCACGTGGCTTATAGCTGATTTGGAATTACGTTAGAAAACAAAATACCCTTGGATTTGTGGACTCTCTCTTTTTTCACATGAAAATACTTCTAACTTTCTGTTAGTTTTTTCAAGTGGTTATAACTAACGGATTTTATTTACTTTGATGAACATTGAACAGGATCTTTTTAGATGAAGTTTCTTGCTATAAGAGTATCCAAGTATTTGCAGGATAAATTTGTGAGTTTTCTTATGCACAAAACAAAATAAACATACATTGATACATAAATACCTGTTTGTTATGTCTACTTGGTGTGTGAATGGATATACATATACATATGCATAACATTATCAGCATAATAGCATATGTATATATTAAGCTTTTGTTTTGAGGAATTAGTATGTTTCATATTTTGGTAGACATGTTTAATGGGTTTTTTTTTCTAAAACATTTTTGTAGAAGTTATTTTTGAAATTTTATGTTTTCTCCTAATTTTGTTTGTAGATGATGGAAAAGTCAAATACAGTACTTGATTTTTTCAAACGAAAAAATGCACAAAATTTAAATGTGCAAAGTTCAAATGCACAAAATTCAAATACCCAAACTTCAAATGTCAATGTTGGTGATATATCATCGCCAGCTTCTGATATCCCAATTTCTGAAAATTCTTTTAAAAGACTTCGAAGAGTTAATGGCAATGAATTTAATATTAGTTCATTAGAATATGATCCTAAATATGGGAATATGATGCTAATCACCGAGATGAAATTCGAAGAGCTTACATTAAAGCTGGTCCGTACCAACCTCTGGTCTCAAACTACCCGAATCTAGAAAACAAAATCATCTTCGTAGCTTTCAACCTTCGTGGTACAATCTATTTCCTTCATGGCTTGAATATTCACATGAAAAAGATGCAGACTTTTGTCTACCCTGCTTTCTTTTTAATAAGTCATCTGGGCATTTTACACAACGTGTATTCATTATAGATGGATTCAGGAATTGAAGGAAGGTTAGAAATGGAAAAGATTGTGCTTTTCTCAGTCATATAGAAAAATATCCTAATTCATTTCACAGAATTGCTGAGAAGTCATATAAAGATTTGAAGAACCAATCTCAACATATACAGAATGTGTTCGAAAAGCTCATTTCTGAACAAATTGTAAACAATCGACTGTAATTGAAAGCCTCAATTGATGTTGTTCGAGTGCTTGCATTTCATGGTGTTGCTTTTAGAGGTCGGGATGAAAGTGTGAGTTCAACAAATCGTGAAAATTTTCTTGAGATATTGGGTTTGATGATTTCATATAATGAAAAGCTTGCTGAAGTGACCGCTAAAGCTCCAAAGGATGCCACTTACACATCACCAACGATACAAAAACAAATTTTACATGTTTTTTCAACTAAAGTAAAGGAAGTAATTCGTGATGAAATTGGTGATGCAAAGTTTTGCTTGATTATTGATGAAGCTCGTGATAAGTCAATGAATGAGCAAATGACTATAATTTTAAAATTTGTTGACAAGAATGGCTTTGTGCGAGAACTTTTTTTTTTATTTGTTCATGTCTCTGATACTGTGGCATTAACCTTAAAATAAGGTATATATTATGTATTATCTAAACATCAGCTAGACATACAAAATATTTGAGGGCAGGGATACGATGGCGCAAGTAATATGCAATGGGGGTGGAATGGGTTGCAAGCTTTAGTTTCAAATGATTGTCCATATACCTACTACATTCATTGCTTCGCACATTGTTTACAATTGGCATTAGTGGCAGCATCAAAAGAAGTCATTTTTGTTCATCAATTTTTTACCAATTTGAATTCTATTGTCAATTTTGTTTGTGCTTCATGCAATCGGTATGAAGAATTGTGGGTTGCCCGAGTTGCTGAAAATGCTTACATGATAACAATTGATGAGATGGAGAATGGGAAAAGGACTTAATCAAATTAGTACGCTACAACGAGCTGGAGAAATGCGTTGAAGTTCTCACTTGAGATCAATTTCTAACTTGATCAAAATTTATAATCCAACTTATAAAGTTATTCTTAAAATCATTGATGTGTGAACTACCTCTTCCCAACGAGCTGAAGTTGATTTAATTCATCAGGTAATGACTTCATTTGAATTTGTATTTATCTTACATCTCATGAAAGAAACTATGCAGATCACCAATCATCTATGTCAAGCATTACAATCCAAATCTTAAGACATTTTAAGTGACATGCATCTTGTTTCATCTACTAAACAGACTATCCAAGGATATAGAGATAATAAATGGAAAATTTTACTTACCAAAGTGAAGTCGTTTTGTAATAAAGGCAACATAGATGTGCCAGATATGAATGCCCGTTATGTTAAGAGAAGAGGCCGAGCTCGCCATCAACAAGCTGACTTTACAATTGAGCATCATTATCGTGTAGATATTTTTTGTGCTACAATAGATTCTCAATTGCAAGAATTAAATTGTCGATTTAGTGAGCATGCAATGGAGTTGCTTATTCTCAGCTCAGCTTTTGATCTTCGAGTGTCATGCCCCCAAAGAAATAAAAATGGGAACGCAAACTAAAGAACCGCGAGTAAATGAGGAAAATATTTTAAACATACATAGCCACTTCAGGGCGAAAGTAAAAGAGACAGCTATAATAAACATTTAATATCTATATATTAGCTATCGTATAATATAAGTCACCTGAGATTTTCCATACAAAGATTTCAACTCAAATAAGGAGGTATAACAAAAACAAAAAAAAACAAAAGTGACTTTTAAGGGAGATTACAACTATCCCATAAGTCAAAATCCTCCTGTACAAAAATCAACATGTATAGTCTACAAAAAAACAGAAAAACTGCACGATCAATGCTTGCTTCTACTATCTACAAAAGAAACCCAGGTGCTGACGCTTCTAAGGGTCTGCAAAACATATCGTCCAAGTATCCCAATCTTATGGCCAAATGATTGGATCCTAGATCACTAGTAGGCCCACTAGTAGGCCCGACCTCACCATAATAACATATAGCGCCATCTAAAAGAAATTTAAGGGAAGAAGGGTGAGTTCGACAGCTCAGTAAATAGTCACAACACCAACATGCAATAAAATATGCTATGCAATTTATGCCATAATCTTTATCATGCACAACAAAATTTTATGCATAATATCTTAATTAAATAAAGCATGCTAATTGCAAAAATGAGTAATTAGCACTTCCTTTTTACTTTATTGTCAAAATAATGGCCATGTTTTTCCCTTTTGACCCGACACTGCCGTTTACCGTGAGCGACGCACGTTGACTTTGTCCTGAGGGACCTATATGCTCATCCTATCGTCACAAGAGAGAGCTACCGGGTTAGAAACTCCCCTAGGTGAAGGCCACCCGACGATAGCACACACCTTCTTGTAACCGTCATTCGGTGTGCTTGCCTTGCTACCCTATGCGGTACCGAAACTATAATCGTGTCTCAGATTTAAACATTTATAAATATGAATACACATGTAACATTTCTATAAACTCATCTGTAACTGTATAACATATTATGAAAAACCTTTATGAGCTATTTTCATTCATAATCGTATCCATACATAATTCATTATAAAATGTAACATTTCTATAATCATGACATGTGATTGAATAAAACTATGCATTAAAAATAGGAAGTACAACTGAAAATCATGTAAGTGAATTCTTCATAAAATTTCCAACGTTTTCGTTTTCAATGATTTATAATAAAATCTGTTGGGGTTTTTAGTGTTGTATCCCCTTATCTAGATTTGCAACGGGTTGTTGAGCTGTTCTTCTAGCTACCTAAATAACTCGCAAAGGTGGATTTAGAGGAGTAAATTTAATTAAAGGTACTTAACATATAAATATACAAATAAATATATATATGTAACCCGATCCCAATGTCTACATCCGAGAGAAAACATCTCCCTGCAAAGGTCTACTTATACATTTATTCATCTATGCCTATATATATATATATATATATACCTGAACACTCATCGTAATTATATATATTAACTCACCACCCTCCAATGCAAACAATATATATATATAAGTATGTATATATATTAAAATTATATAGAATTTCCAGTATCCAAAAATGCTACATGTATAAAATTATTATAGAATGTATAAAATTGTCCTATAGATATATTGTACAAACAATTCTAATAATATCTCATAAAAATCTGCATTCAAAATTACATCTATAAAATAAATAGCCTTTGTGTAATCTAACGTAGAAAAAAGACTAATATAATTAGACATAATCATTTGATAGAAAAATAGGGATAATTATGGTAAAATTAAAAGACAATCCCCTTATTTTGGAAGCCAATAGACAACATATATATATAATAATATATATTAAGGCTAAACACAACAATAATAATTGTACTTGAAAAGAAGATTGCTAATGAGTTAATCGAACTGTCGAAGGGAGTTTGAAGGAGTTATGTGTGTGTGTTGAGTGTTAAGGATTCACTAGTTTATATAGGCAATGAGAGTGTGCGGACAAAGACCACGTATACTATAGGTGGCAAAAGGCCATGCTTTGTTTAATAGTTGTATGGGTAAGGTGTCAAAAGAGAGCTTGTTTTCTTTAACGCGTACAGGTGCATGACAAGGTGTTGTTTTGTATGACAGGTGCAAGGGTGTATGTCAAAAGATCCTGCATTATTAAACAAAAAGTGTACAGGTGGTTAAAGCTTTGTTTCAAAACCACAAGTGTCCTAAATCTATCATTTGCATGCCACGACAAATCTCTTTCTTTTCTTTTTTCTTTTTTTTTTTTAAACACGAAGGACCACACGTATATACATAGATATATATATAATAATAAACTAATAAAATAATGATAATAATACTAATAGTAATAATAATAATAATAAAACCATAAATAATTATTGTATATATATATATTACTAATAGCACTTATGAAACACAAAATACTCTGAAATTCTATTTTAGATCTATAGAATTTTCATGGTGTCATACGTGAGTCTTTCAGAATTGATGATATTTGTCAGTTGATAAATAAGTTTTATCTGCAAGACTTTACCGATCTTGAAAAAGAACAGTTAAAAATAGAACTTCACAATTATGAGCATAATGTAGTTCAAGATTCAAGTTTTCAATGATTGTTAAATATTTCCGAATTATGCCAATAGTTGGTTAGAATCAAAAAATCAACTATTTACTAACTTGTTTTTCGAGTTATTGTGCTTCTGCTCACTTTTTCCGTTTCTACCGCAACTACAAAATGAGCATTTTTAGCCATGAATATCATCAAAACTAGGCTTCACAATAAAATTGAAGATGAGTTTCTAACGGATTCTCTGATGTTGTACATCAAAAAAGAAATTCTTGTGACACTTAGTACAGATTTAATCATAGATAATTTTCGGGATATGCAAGCACGACGAGTTACATTTTAATAGGTGTTTGAGATGAAATTTGAAATGTATTGTGAAACAACTATCGACGTATCTTTTTCTTCGAATGTTTATCTTTTTGCTAAAGCTGAATTGAAGGTAATTTTGTTTTTATACGTTACTTTTATGTATTTTGAATTTATACCTCGGTCCCCCTATCAAACATTCTGGATCCGTCCCTGCCAATATATCCTCCTTTGTATGCTCTGGTACATCCTTCCACTCGTCGCTAATCCTAACATAATTGCCGCTCTTGATGATCGAGCCGTCATTTGTCTAAATTTCAAAGTGCTTTGTCTCACGGGCTGCAACACGGTTATACTCGCACACGACCCTCTGCCCATCGGGGATATCCCACAACTTTTGTAATGCCTTGACGTTCAAAACATGATAACGGGTGGTGTCATCTTGACTTATACCTAACTCATTAATGATTCAAACATGTTAGTTAGAATTTACCACTAACTATGTAATAAATTTAATCATATGTTGCTATTTTTAGCACATATACTTACTTATCGTCCGCATCTCGGTAAGGCCTAACACTTGTTTAGCAGGGTCATCAGGATGCGTGTCATGTGCGACACCAGCCTCATCACCTATATTGTCTTTGGGGGGTTGTGTTTCATCATTATCATCCACAGACGGTCTGATGTAGAGGGATCAATCAAAATGGCCATGTGATAGGATCCCTAGATCTCTCAACGTCATGAAGTCGAGTGTAAAAGGAGTGGATGTACCTGACTCATGCGGAGTATGTCAAGAATTCCATAAACCTCACCCACAACCCAATGAACTTCGGCAATATTGAATCCAAAGTCTTGACCCGCATGGATCTGGCCTTCCAAAAGATGTGGAAGTACTGGTCAATATCATTCTTGCTCCCTCTCAGCCGAGGGGATGATCCTGACGCCTGGGTGCCCAATGTCAACTGCACGATGGGTTGCCTCCATTTTGTTCTTACTAGTTTTTGGCTTTGACTTACCGGTGTCCTCATCCCCAAATACCATCCCTTCTAATTGTCTTAATATTTCATATCCACTTGGCACATTGGATGCATATTGTAATTCCTGATTACCGTCAAAAGTTCTTTTGTTCTTTCTCCACTATAATCTAAAGGCAATACGCCCATTATAACAAAATTTGCGACCGTGTTTTAACTGTCCAAACCTTGCTGAATGCATAAAGAAAGGACAAGCCTTTGCACCCCTGGTAGGCCATCCGAACAAATCTGTATATGCTAAGAAGTCATTAATTGTCCACATCAATTGTGCTCGCAGCATAAAATATGTTTTTATGGAGACATAAAAAATGCGTACCCTTACATTCTATAGCTCCTATAATTCATCAATTAAGGGCTGAAGGTAGACATCTATATCCATTCCAGGTGAACTCGGGCCTGGGATAATCAATAATAATATGAAAGATGTTCGATTCATGTACATCCAATGAGGCAAGTTGTATGGTACAAGCATTACGGGCCAAGTGCTATAGGATGTACTAAGGTTCCTAAAAGGATTAAATTTATCTGAAGTTAATCCAAGCCTTGCATTCCTGTTGTCCGCTGTAAATTACGGATGTAAATTATTAAATGACTTTCATGCTTTACCATCGGCCGAATGCCTCAATAAGCCGTCTTTTGTGCAACTATCTACATGCCACTTCTTATAGGGCGCGGTATACTGCGACATAAACAACATTTGTAGTCTTGGTATGAGTAAAAACCACCGCAACACTTTCACCGGACGTTTCTTACTTGACGATATGGGTTGAGCATCCTCGTCTAAATGAATTTCATCTTTCTACTTAAATTTTTCACAAACTGTACATGAATCTAACTCCTAGTTGCCCTTCTAGAATAACACGTAGTCATTACGACAAGCCAAAATCTTCTCATACCCAAGTCTTATGTCTCTTAGATATTTTTTTGCTTCATATGTATTAACTGGCAAAGCTCCATCATCCGCAGGCAATAATTGATTGAAACACTCAAGGAAAGACGTGAATATCGTGTTACTAACTCCACCAACACACTTCAAGTTGTACAAATGAACAGTTGCACTCAGTTTGCTATGTTTGGTCCTATCATATAGTGGTGTCTCTACCCTTTTAAGCAACTCGTAGTACTTTCAGATGTCACCTTGATCCACTTCTTCATCTACGAAAACTTCATCACCTTGCACAACGACCTGAGGCTCACAGTTGTCTTCCCTGACATCATGCATGCCAAACATGTCACACAACATAGCGTGCATATTTCCACCATGTTCACTGCTTGCATCTGCTGCATCTGCAGCTGGGTGATTCGAAGGAGACCCTAGATGAAAGTTCTAAATTAATAGGTAGCTAGGATTTTTGTTTAAGTGTTGTCTCCTTTGTTTTTTCAACGGTCTACATTTGATTTTGCATCACCCTTTTTTTCATCAAAAACTTAATTATTGGTATATTAAGCAAGTCTGCGGGATCATTGCAAAAAATTATATGCTTATAAGCCAATATATATATATAGTTTAATCAACTTCAAGAATTTTACAAAATTTTAATGTCTTGATCAACCCATGCATTAAAACAAAAACAACCTAATTAATTAGTTTGTACTGAATTTAAGTTTTTTTTTTTTTTTTTTAAGAAATAATTTATACATGCATGACCAATCTGCTACCAGGGAAATGAACTTATAACCGTCTTTATATCCTCAACTAGGTGACTACATCGGCTAAATTAAATTATAACTTTATACAAAAGTATATGACCATTAAAGCCATAAAAAAAATAAAATAATCTATATATACAATAAGTTGTTTAAGTCTAATGAAAACAATCATTAATTAGAGTGAGAGGAAAAAAAAAAAAACCCTATTGGATATATATACCAATATGTAATAATGAAAATTAGACTAGAGCATAACACTTCATCCCCACAATACATGTCAAATATACAATACGGGGTTGTATCAACCCAGCTCATAGTTATGACATCTCTCTTAAGAGATGTGCACAAGCCCATGAGTAGCTTTGTTGGAATCTCTATATACACACATGACCAATCTGCCACCGGGGAAATGAATTTAATTATAACCGTCTTTATATCATCAACTAGTTAGCTAGGTTTGATAAAAAAAAAAAACTAGCTAGCTAGGTGGCTACATCGGGCACTAAATTTAAGCTATAACTTTATACAAAAGGATATGACATTTAAGCCATAAAAGAAAATAATAATAATAATCTCTCTTATATAAATAAATATATACATGCAATAAGCTGTCTAATTCTAATGAAAACAATAATTAATTAGAGAGAAAAAAAAAAAACCCTTGGGTATACGTACGTACCAATATATAATAATGATATATATAATTATACACACACATATATATAGGGTATACCAATTGGTATACCTAATTGTACCTAATTAGTTAATTAATTAGTTAGTTTGTAAATAATTTAACTTAATTATAACTTAAATTTAGTACAAAATAATTACGATCATCTCCAAGTTTGCAACACTTCTATATATATATGACATCAATAGCGCTAACAATTACCTAATCTCCATTCAAATACATAACTAATTAGGGTAATAATAATAATAAAAAAGTAATTATAATATTGAATATTAATTAATAAATAAAATTATTGGCGTGTTAAATTGACAAGTCAATAAATTATTGACCTGCATTTTAACAGGTCATTATTTTTTGACATGAGAAAATGCTAGTTAAAAAATTTTAACTTGCCAAATTGTTAGGTTAATAAGTTTTTGACGTAGCAATTTCACAGGTCAAAATTTCTTAACTTGTGAAAGTGCCACATCAGAAAGTTTTGACTTGCCAATTTCACACGTCAATATATGTTGACCTACCAAAATGAAAAGTCAAAATTTATTGACGTGGCAGTTTCACACGTCAATAAATTTTGACCTGTCATAATTTACCACGTCACTAAAATATATAATTTTTAAAGTTTTAAAATGCAAAGAAATTTATTGACATGGCAATGTCTAACAAGTCAGCATTTATTGACATGTGAATATTGCCAAGTTACCATTTATTGACCTAGCAACCTCAACACGTCAAAAAAAAATAAAAAATTATTGACGTGGCAAAAATTGACATTTCAATAATTAGTGATGTGACATAAAACAGTTTATTGTAGACACGTCAGAAAACTTTCATTCTTTTGTAGTGAATATTTACTTTTGCATAGGTTGCTAATAGGTATTGCTAATGTAAATTAAGTATGAATTGTAACTTTTACAATTCCCTTTGAGAAAGATGAAAATGACCCACAACTACCGTGAATCAATGTTCTCCATGGTCAAGAGAATAAATGACATTACTTGAACTGGGTTTAGCGTGAATTTATGGTCCCTTTACTTCAAATATCTTGTAGTAAAATTGAGAATTAATCCCATGGGCTAGCAGTGATGGCGGGCCACCCCAGGCACCATTGGGGATGGCTCACAAACCACCTCCTCCTCCACCCTTTTTTTAAAAAAAAAAATAGATTATTATACAAACGTACAAAGGTGAACCCAAATGTATATGCAAAGATTAAGGATCTCCTACAATTTATTTGAAATTGTAGATTTTAAAAGTACAAAATTCATTCCGTTCCTTACATCAAACAATTTGAAAAATCTACTTATTAAAAAGATGGCACATTACTGAGGCAGCCAAAAAGAATTTTCTTCTGAAAATGCTTCTTCTTCACTTTTGCAAAAGTACATATTCTTCAAAAAACCAAATGATGGCTTTTGGTTCAAAGCTTTTATATAACATATACAGCAAGAACCTAATGAAAATATATTTAATTCGAGAAAACCTTGAATCCAGACCATCTGCAAAAGGCACATTTTACAGCTCCCACTCACAAGCTGACACCTAAGCAAATACAAAACAATTCCACAAAAATATCATACACTCACACACATCATATTTTGAGCTTATTCAAGCTGGGTGGCGGGTCACTCCAGACCCGTGGGTGGGTCATAGCTAGACCCATGGGTCTAGCCGTTGAGTCATCTTCTCCGGTGCTGAAACTTTTTTTTTCCGGTGTTTAGGATGATTAAATCTCTAAAGGGTTCACTTTCCACCTCTAGGTTTTAGTTTTGAATCCAAAAATGAGTTTTGAGGCATTAGAAATGGGTTTTGAGGCATTAGAATTGGGTTTTGAGGCGGGTCACAACGGTTTCAGGTTGGCCAAGACAGTTTCAGGCGGTTTCAAGTGAAACCCACGGCATCGTCTGGCTGGCCAGACCCACTTGACCCACGGCGTCGTCTGGCTGGCCAGACCCACTTGACCCACGGCGTCGTCTGGCTGGCCAGACCCACGCGTGGATCTCTATACCCAGCTCCACTTAACACCTTTATGGCTGGTACTCATTTCTTCCCACCCCCAAGATCATGAAAACAAACCCACATTCTTCCATCTCTCTCTCACCAACTTTTCTCTCTGCCGGCAATATTTCATAATATTGATGATCTTGTAGTAAATTTGACAATCATTCAAGTAGGAGTAAAGGCAACCAAAAAAAAAATATTGATGATCAGCATGGGTCTCTCCAGACCCGGTTTGGAGGCAGGGGCATGTGGTCTTTCTTGTAGGCTGATTTGCTGTTTTTTTCTCACTTTAATTTTTTGCAATTTTTTTGAAATGGTAATGTGTCAAAATGGGATTGGAGGCTACAAAATGCACTTTTTGCAGATGGTCCGGACCCAAGGGGCTCTCATTTAATTCTCATTGGTAATATGCCACCTTTTTTAATGAGCGACATTTTTCAAACCTTGCAATGCAAGGAATGGCCTGGATTTCATAATCTTATAATCTACAATTTATTTGAAATATAAGGAATCTTAATCCATTTGTAGGGTCTTTGTAGTGACCCAAATTATTAACTAGGCATAAGTAGCTTAGTTGAGGGTGTTAATTTGGGCTTTGGGTCACTAAGAATACTAAAAGGGCAATTTGGACTTTTGGGCGGACGTACGCAGCTGTCTGTAGTGCGGACGTACAGTGGAGACCACCAAACGTACGCTCTGCAAACCATACAGACGGACGTACGTAGGACCACCGGACATACGCTACTTTTTGAATACCCTATGATTAATACCTAGATGTACGAGGCAGCCTTTGGACTGCTAGGTAAGAACCCCCGGACATATACCCCTTTGGTCGGACGTCCACTACTTTGCTAGGGGAGTTGTTGGTAGCCCTCTCCTATAAATACCCCCTACCCTTCTTCATTCCCCACAGTTTTTCAGATGCCCCTAGGCTGCCGATGTGAGTTTGTGAGTGTTTTGTGAGCGTGTGTGAGGCGTTTGGGTGTTTCGGAACGTTCATGAGGCGGAACTCTTGCAGTTTTTGTAGTGACCCAAATTATTAACTAGGCATAAGTAGCTTAGTTGGGGGGATTAATTTGGGCTTTGGGTTACTAAGAACGCCAAAAGGGTAATTTGGACTTTTGGGCAGACGTACACTAGGTCTGACAGACGTACGTTATTGTCTATAGTGTGGACATACGTGGAGCGACCACCAGACGTACGCTACTTTTTGAATACCCTCTGGTTAATACCTAGATGTACGAGATAGCCATGGAACTGCTGGGCAAGAACCACTAGAAGTATGCCCCTTGGCCGAACGTCCGCTGATTTTCTGAGCCTATAAATAGCACCCTAGCCCCTTCATGTTTTTTATAACTTCAAAATGCCCCCAGGCTGCCAGAGTGTTCCCAGAGTGTTTCCAAGTGTTGTGAGTGTTTGGTGAGCGTGTGTGTGAGGCGTTTACGAGTTTCAGAATGTTCGTGAGGCGAAACTCTTGCGGTTTTGTTTCAAGGAGGTAACGTTCGATCTTTAGTTTTTAATTACGTCGGTATGCTGCTCGTTTTATGTTTAATTGTAGTTATTAGCTTAGTTGTACTTTAAGACCCGTTTGGATTAGCGTATTCGTTAGCTTAGCGTTGTTACGTTGCATGGAGGTTATTAACTAGACTAGAAGGCTTTAGGTTGTTCCTAGTAGCCCTAGGAGTCGGAGAATAGGCGGACAGTGGAAGAGAAAATGAGGTTCTCCCTGAGGACCCATACAGCGGACGTACAGTATTGCGACCAGACGTACGGCTTATCGTTGCACGACGGACGTACGCTCTCGAGCCCGGACATACGGTCACTATGTGACAGGAAAACCCTATTTTCACCAACCGTCCCGTAGCTCCTGTTTCCCTTACTTTAGAGTTGTTTTAGTGAAATTAGGACTAATATAAGGTTTTTCATAGATTTGGAGAACCCGAATCTTTTGGAGTTTTCAGAGACGCGTATCGATACAGGTGAGTTTTAACTCACATAATCCGCATTGTTATTTTCCATGCACTGCATGTTTATTTTGTGTACTGAGCAAACATGCATATTTTATAACTCTCACGTTTTGTACGTATTGCACATGAACTCTGTTTTTGGGAAAAACGTTGTGCTGAACATGTTAACCAAGTGGGACTTGTAAAATGACATGCATGTAAAATACAGACAAGATAATTGCATCGTATGACATGGTACACTGATACGTGCGATAATAATAGTCATGAGCTTACTATACATGTTAACTTTATGGTCAAATGTGCGCGTTATGTGAGGGCTGTGGATCCATTGGTTTCGTGACCTTGATGCAACAATTCTCAATGGTTCAGTCACTATAGGATAGACGTCATTTGTTGGTGTAGGCAACTTGGGGTCAGACCCGATCATGCCACTAATGTTACATACAGTATGTTATACAATGGCTGGGGCACTGATATTGTATTATAGGTCTCTCGGGACAGCATCAACCCTACTGAGAATGGGTAATATCTCGGGTAGACCATACTGTTGAACTATGACTACTGTTCACATCATATGCATATATCATTACTATATATATATCACGCATAATTAAACTGTCATGATGGAACTGCTTTTGCTTATTAAACACTTGAGTTCATTACTAAAACTGGCTTGGGCATTATCTGCGTTAAAGGTCACTAAGTCTTAAACTTACCTCCTTTATTTTATGTATTTTTCCATCATTACGAATAATTGTGCGGTTTAGCTGCTTTAGACGAGGATGCTGTCGGAGCCTACTTGGGTGATTGCTCAGGACTTGATTCGGGTGATCTTTGAGGATATGGATCCTGTTTGGCTTAGGACGATGTGAGAGGATGGAGGATCTGCCTGTGCTAACATGATAGAGATTTTGATCTCATTAGCTTTGTTGAAGCTTAAGTCTAAGCTTTGATTTGTTGATCTTTTGTAAACAATGTTGTAGTATCTCATTTTGGGGATGTATCTATTTGACGGTCTGATGACCGATACATTTGGTGACTCTTTATAATACTATGGATGTAGTACTTTATCTCTGGTCACTTGTGTGATGTTTCATTTACTATCTCTTGGTCCCATAGTCTTGGTAAAGTCCTCTGCTACAATTTTTTCGTTACGACGAGGAAGGTGTTTTCCTGGAGGTCGTGTCTCGGAGGGACATGGCTGAGATGGTGCGCCGTGAGGTCAATTACTAGTTAATTGATATTCTCATTGGGTGGGGCATCACAGTTTTGCCTCAAGGAGGTAACGTTCGATCCTTAGCTTTTTAATTACATCGTTATGCTGCTCGATTTATGTTTAGTTGTAGTTGCTAGCTTAGATTCGCTTTAATCTCGTTTGGGTTAGCATTTTTGTTAGCTTAGCGTTGTTACGTTGCATGGAGGTTGTAATCTAGGCTAGGATGCTTTAGGGTGTTTCTAATAGCCCTAGGAGTCGGAGAATAGGCGTACAGTGGAGAGAAAATAAGATTCTCCAGGAAGATCCTCATAGCGAACGTACGGTATAGTGACCGGACGTACGGCCCGTCATGACACAGTGAACATAAGGCCCCGAGCCCAGACGTACGGTCAGTGTGTGACAAGGAAACCCTATTTTCACCAGTCATTCCATAGCTCCTGTTTTCCTTACTTTAGAGTCGTTTTATTGAAATTATGACTAATAGAAGGTTTTTCACAAATTTGGAAAACCCGGATCTTTCGGAGTATTCAGAGACACTTTTTGATTCAGGTGAGTTTTAACTCACATAATGCTCATTGTTATTTTCCATGCATAGCACGTCTATTTTGTGTATCGAGAAAAAATGCATATTTTACAACTCTCACAGTTTATACTTATTGCACATGAACTCTGACATTTTGAGAAAAACGTTGTGCTGAACATGTTAACCAAGTGAGACTTGTAAAATGACATGCATGTAAAATACAGACAAGATAATTTGCATCATATGACATGGTACACCGGTACGTGCAGTAATAATGGCAATGAGCTTACTATACATGTTAGCTTTATGGTCAAATATGTGTGTTATACAAGGCTTTGGATCCATTGATTTCGTGACCACGGTGCAACCATTCTCAATGATTTTGTCACTATAGGATGGACGTCATCAGTTGGTGTGGGTCACTCGAGGTTGGACTCGATCATGCCACTAATGTTACGTACAGTATGTTGTGCAATTGCTGGAGCACTGGCATTGTACTATAATTCCCTTGAGATAGCATCAACCCTACTGAGAATGGGTAATATCTCGGGTAGACCATACTGTTGAACTATAACTGTTGTTTACATTATATGCATATACTATATATATATCACATATAATGCAAGCTGTCATGATGAAACTGCTTTTACTTGTTAAACCCTCGAGTTCATTACTAAATTGGCATGGGTATTATCTACGTTAAAAATCAATAAGTCTTAGACTTACCATTTTCTTTTATGTTTCATCTCCCATTACGATTATTATACAATTTAGCCGCTTTAGAAGAGGATGCCATCAGAATAGACTTGAGTGCTAGCTTATGACTTGATCCGTGTGATCTTTGAAGACATGAACCCTATTTGGTTGCGTTCAATGTGGGAGACTGGAAGATCTGCTCATGCAGACATGATAGAGATCCTTATATCATTAGCTATACTTAAGCTTAAGTCTAGGCTGTGATCTGTTGATCCTTTTGTAAACTATGTTGATGTTTTATTATTCTGGGTTGTATCTATTTTCCTGATGATGGCCTGATGACCAGTACATTTGATAACTATTTATGATATTATGATGACGTAGTACTTTATCTTTGGTAATTGTTGTGTGATGTTTTATTTATTATCTCTTAATCTCATAGTCTTAGTAAAGTCTTCCGCTACAGTTTTCTCGTTACGACGAGGAAAGTGAATTCCCAGAGGTCTTGTTCTGCGAGGGACAAGGCTAGGATGGCATGCCGTGGGATCAATTACTAATTAATTGATTTGTCATCGGGGTCGTCACAGTCTTCAACCCTCCAAAAAATTGTTATGAGTGCATTTATAAGTGTTGAGTTTTACATTGAGAAAATTTATAGAAAAATAGTAGTTAATATACCTATGTAGAATGAATTTAAAAATTCATTAACTAAAGTAGATAAAGTGAGTTTTGATGAGTCATTTTGCATAAAAATTTGGCTCTTCTATTGGAAATGCTCTAAGCCCATTAGTTAGGTTTTTTGGCTAGTATGGTATCAAAATATGTATATTAATATACTCTTAGTAATAACTCCCAAACCATATATCTCTCTAAAAAAAATTAATGAAAACCCCTTAAAAAAAATTAGTATTTATAAATAACCCCTAAATTCTTTTGGTCCCCCCTAAAAAGAAGTGAAAATAGCTTCTTTTTAGATTCGCCCCCACATGTTTTGAATGCTATGTTCTTATAGCCTTACAGGTCCCCCCATGCCCCCCTCCCTTCCCGTGCATAGGGGTTGTTTGGCAAACAACACTACCACCCCTAAACATTATTCACTTCATTCATAAAAAAATCAATATTAAAACATTCTCACTTTTATATCACATCATTCACTTTTTATATCATATCATTTACTTTTTACTACTATATAAATAAATACAAAAAATAATACAAAACAATTAAAACATTTTCACTTTTCAATATCACTTTATCACTTTTTTATACTAATCATTAATTTATTTTTATTTTTATTTAAGTGAACACTGTCTGGGGTGTTTGTGTTGTTTAACAAATCCTCCCCCTCCCCCCTTTAGTATGAGTAATTATAGAAATTTTTCTTGTGTTCATCTTAAAATCCATCAAAAAATGATGTGACTATTGAAATTACCATTTAATGAAAATCTAATAATGATCAATCGCAAGCTCAATGGTGATTTTAATAGTCACATCATTCTTGAATGGACTTAAAATGAACACAAGATGAACTTATAGCATTACTCATTTAGTATCGATCCTAGTTCTGCTTCTATCCTAGTTCCACCTCTATGTACACACATAAAAAGCTATATATATTTGTAAATTTATTTGTTTATGCATATTTTAACTTCAATGAATAGTTCAATCGGTTAAGATCGTATTTTATAAAATGAAAGTTACTAATTTAAATTTATCTTTCTTCTTTTATGAGGACATGTCAACAAAAGCAAAGAAAGAAAAAAAAAAAATCCACGCAAAAAATCATGATTTTTCTCCTATTAAAATATCATATTTTAGCTTATCTCTATGAAAAATTGAACTCTTTGACTCTTCTTTTTCAAGATTGATATTATTTGGTTTTTTGTTGTTTGTTGTTTGTTAACCTAGAGTATCCATGTTCCTCAAGGCAAACCAGTGCTGGACCAACAAAAAGTAGATCAAACCACGATCGTAGCCACGCGTCACCCTTTATGGCCATTAAACGTGATCTCACCATCACCTTCAAATACGCAAAAAGAAAGTCTCTGCGCATTATTATTATTATTACGTATCTGTCTCCAACACGTGGCGCCTAAACAATGGGGGAAAGTAAACGTAACGTGACGTACCCATAGCCCAAAACGGCAAGATCACGTGCCCCACCCGCTGGAAGCGCCTCCACGTGTCCTTTCCTTATATGTACAGTAGGGAGTTTTCGATTTTTCGAAATCACCGCCCTTGGCTCGTATCATTGGCGGGATTTAGATCAAGACGAATCTGACGCTGACGTCAGGATATGACAACGCCACCTGTCATGCACGTGGAGGGCTGAGATTTCCTGGACGGTGTCTTTGGTCGTCGGTTGAGACTTCACAGTTTGTGCGCTTCTATGTTATCGTTCTATTAACTTCCATCACCCATCAAAGTTTTTATGTTATCTTTCATGGTGTTTTTGGCTCTTCCTGATTGACATCATAATCACGTCCATGACAGAAAGGTATATAGAAATGTAGTACACTTTCTATTTTTTTTCCAGATTTTTAATATATTTATTATTTAAAGGGGTTATTTAGATATTTAGGAGGGACCCATCACCCATGCATGGCTCTATGAGAGTTTTTCTTAAATTCTTGAAGAAACCAAATGAGATATTTTTTACATTTTTGGAGGAGGACAGGGAATAAGATAATGCATTGATTAAATTAGGATTATAGTTTAATTGTAGTTGAAAATATTGAAGTGTGTTGAAAATATCATTCACCATATATAGATCCTACTCAAGAAATCTCATTTAGATAAAATTTAGATTAAAAAAAAAAAAAAAAACCTACAGCCGTAAAACTCTATATGGCTGTAGGTTTTTTTATTTTTTATTTTATTATTACATGTCTGTACAAGAGGGGGAGGGGGATTCAAACTAGTGACCTTCGCTTCATTAAGCGTGATCCCAGCCAATTGAACTACCTCCTCTTAAGGACAATAGCTTATTTACTCCAACCAGATATTCCATGAGATTATCTCTCAAACATTACATGAACGTGTCAACTACTATCTCTCAGCTACTTTTCACTGTCTTTCAGCCAATAGATGAACATAGTTAACAAAAAGTGGTTGCCTAAAACCCTATAAAAAGGATGCAACGCATCATGTTAAAAGGATCGGTCAATCTCTCAAAAACTCGAAGTGCAAATAGGATGTAACCCATTGCTGGTCAGGCATACTAAAAACTGCTCTAACAAAGTGAACAATAATTATACTATAATTGCAATGGCAATGCCAGGCTTTGGTTTTTATTTAAAAACAAAAAAACAAAATTCTTCTCTCCTACTTACACGAATTACCACTCGGTACTCTAAAAAAAAACTTAGCGGCACCTCCAATATAAATTGACTGGCTCCACCACAGTCTAACTGGGGTAAATTGTTGAATAATTGATACAGATCACTTCCTGTTTGAAGACATTCGTGCGATCGAACTCCCACTTGCACTCGATCGCACCCGTGACTGCGCTCGAGCGCACATGGGGCATCTATGTTTTTTTTCGCGTTTTATTATCATTATTAAGTGTTTATTAGGTTTAAAGAGTCTATATTTTGTAGTTTATCTTTATTAAGTGTTTGTTAGGTTTAGGGAGTCTTTAATTTGTATTTTAATAGTTTTAGGAGTCTTGAGACTATATATACATGCTTATAACCTTCAGAAAAGACAGTTTATGTTGATTATTGATTTTATGAATGAAAATTACTCATAGTGGGTTTTTTTTTTCCCCTTTTTCCTTAAAATGCTAGATAATATCTAAATTTTCAATAAGAGTTCTCAGATCATTGATAGACTCAAGATTTGAAATTACATATCCACTGCGTTATTTGTTGTTCTTCGCTGCAGCCCACTAAGTCGCACTACATCAATAATTAAGGTATAATTCATCTTCTTTCTCTTCTCTCTTCTTTTTTGTAGTGAGTCTTTATCAAATTTTCTCTCTTTTCTCTGAATTTTTTTTATATTTTTCCCTTCTTTCTTGTTCTTCTTCTAAATTTCTTTTGTCCCTCACAAATTCCGGGGGAGGATTTGGCTGGGCACCACATGAAAAAGAGATAACCTAATTTTATTTTATTTTATTTATTTATTTATTTGTGTGTGTGTGTGTGCACCCAAACATAAGGAGTTGTCGAGTTGCATAATAGGGAGGAAAATAAAAGCAAAATATTGTATGTATCCAGCAAACGCCTTTCCGGTGGTAGCGACAGCTCAACTATTTTAGCTCATGTCGTTTTCGTTTCGTGGATGACTAACATTACCGTTTACGTAGCTTTACATCGAAGCAAATTTTTTTTAAAAAAAACGTGTCATTCATTGCCATTGCCCATGTGGGCCGCTCCTCTTTTAATAAGCAAATCAATCCCTCTTGTTATTATTATTATTATTATTATTTTTACATAATTCGTCTTATTATTATTATGGGAAATGCACCGGTTGGCAAAAAAATTGGTGGTAGGTCATTACAATTTTATTTTTTCTTAAATCATTTTCTATGTAAGATTGGAAAAACACACTATGAGAACCCCTAGCATTTCCATATTATTATTATGAAAAATGCTAAGGGTTCTACCCATAGCGTTCTCCCGGTCCTACGTAGAACATGATTTAAGAAAAAATAAAATTATAGTGACCCACGCCATTGGCTTTTTTAGGCATTAGTACCAAAATTGAGGCATTAGCACTAAATTTAAGATGATCAAATCAATTTTGGATGATATCATCCCTAAAGGATTAACCTTCTACCCCTAGGTTTTAGTTTTGAATAAAAAAACAAGTTTTAAAGCATTAGAACCTAAATATTAACTCATAAAAATTAATCTATTAGTAAAAAAACCGGTGGTGGGGGCCATTACAATTTTATTTTTTCTTAAATCATATTCTACGTAAGAGTGAGAGAACGCTAGGAGAACATAATGAGGAGAACCCCTAACAAACCCCTATTATTGTATACTATTTGTACTCTTGCTGACATAATCATGCTAATCCCAAAACTAGTTTATTTATTTAACTGATTTTCTACTATTATTTACAAGTTATATAAGTAATTTTAGATGGCTTACTTATGTTTTATTTATGTTCTATTAAGAATGATATAGCTATTAAAATCACAATTGGACTTGTGATTGATCATTATTGAATTTTAATCAAAATGTGATCTTAATAGCCATATCATTTTTAGTGGGATACAAGTAGACTGCCTAGAATTACTCCTTGTATATTATTGTTTTAGTGACCATATCCGATTAATTTTGTATTAATTTCCTTGCAAAAGATGAAAGCTTCACCTGTTTGTCTGGACTCTGGAGGCAGGAAGGAACAAATAAAAATAAATAAATTCCGCTTAACATTCATAAACTTTCATCGCATTTACAATAATTTCTCTAAAATTTAAGAATTTCATATATCCAATTTTAAAAAGTTTGTAATGTCACACATCTATTAGGATTTAATAAAAAAAATTCTAACTGAGAGACCTTATAAATTCCCAAAATACTCATGTACTTTAAGGTTATTCAATTAATGTAATTTTGTATTTTATAAAGATATAAAAGTTATTTCATTATTTTTTTTTTGTCTGATTTGACTCTAAATCCTAATGGGAGGATTGACATTGACTTTTTACACTTTCGAAATAATAACAATAATAATAATAAAGTAAAAGAGTAAAAAAAATATATTAAATACACACCTTTGTTTAAGTAGGTTGATTTGAATAGGACAAAGTTTTCTTCAAAGTTGGTTCTTCCAACTTAATTTATAAAAGTAGTATGTGTCATTTTTTTTTTTTTAATCATATGTGAGGTGTGCATAAATTTTTAATAAAAGTTATTATAACTTTGTCCCTTCTATTAAAAACTTATGTGTATCTCACATGTTATTTGTATCACTTTTATAAATTAGGTTGGAGGAGATTCTTCTAACCCAATTTGAAATAAAACTTTGTCCATTTGTATAGGGGAAAAAAGCCATTTCTCACTCTCTCAAAAACTGAATAAATCCTCTTTAATCTATTTTGAATTAGAGAATATTTAATTAATGGCTAAGATCTCTATAAGTTATAAATGAGATATATGTTCTATTAATAAAAAAATAAAAAAAAAATTATATATTTGTTTAAAAAATAATTTAAAATTTAAGGACCGGGTAGAATCCGGATCCATTGAACGGAGCAAAAGCGAAAGCTCCAATTGAAGCTATATCTTATACAAGTAGCTTGAAATGAGAAGCTCGAATCGAAACGAAGGGAATAGAATTCATCATTGCTTGCAACTAAAAAAGTAAAAAGTCTAAAAGCTAATCAAAAGGTGATAGTGTTAGGTGACGGACCACTCAGATATCTTACCCTTTTCAAGGTGACAGCCTGCTAGTGCTACTGTGCTACACTATGTGAGGGAGCCCTGCGCTGCAGGGACCATTTTTTTCTCTCTCTCTCTGTCTCTCTTTCAGTGGACGGCAACTACAATATCACCGGTAAGTACTGTTGAGCGGCCAATCCGTTCTTTCTTCCTCTCAAGCTGTCTTGATCTCTTCTCATTTACATTTTGCTTTGTTCTATTTGACATTAACTCTTTGATGTAGTAAAAATTGGTTGATATGAGATAAAAAAAAAAATGAAATTTTTTTGTTTTATGTTGATTTTTTTATCTGAATAATAGTAAAAAATAATTGATATAACTTAAAAAAGTCCCTTAAACTATTAGCTGTTTGTAATATAGTCCTTAATGTTTAAAATGTACTAAAATAATCCCCAAATGATCAAAATGTATAAAAAATGTCACTTATTTTTNCTCCTTTCAAGGTGACAGCCTGTTAGTGCTACTGTGCTACACTATGTGAGGGGGCCCTGCGCTGCAGGGACCATTTTTTTCTCTCTCTGTGTCTCTCTTTCAGTGGACGGCAACTACAATATCACCGGTAAGTACTGTTGAGCGGCCAATCCGTTCTTTCTTCCTCTCAAGCTGTCTTGATATCTTCTCATTTACATTTTGCTTTGTTCTATTTGACATTAACTCTTTGATGTAGTAAAAATTGGTTGATATGAGATAAAAAAAAAATGATTTTTTTTTTTTGTATTATGTTGATTTTTTTATTTAAATAATAGTAAAAAATAATTGATATAATTTAAAAAAGTTCTCTAAACTATTAACTGTTTACAATATAGTCTTTAATGTTCAAAATGTACTAAAATAATCCCCAAATGATCAAAATGTATCAAAAATGTCACTTATTTTTTTATATTTCTATAATACTCCTATTATTTTAACAAATAAAATAATTATATAAAAAACTAAACAATTTTTTAAAAATACAAAAAAAAAAACCAATGGGCAAATAAATACAACAAAAAAAATATATTTTTTGGAATAAATAAATAATTAGTCACTGTACTTGGTCTAAATTACAAATTGCTTCATGTCATATTAAAGTAAAATCAATGAGCGAATAAAAACAATTTTTTTAACAGAATTTGACTTCATGGACTAGGTTTTTTTTTTTTTAAAAAAAAAAATATCTCAAGAACCATACATTTTATTTTACTTTAATATGACATAAATAGTCATTATAGTTGGCCTAAATTATTTATTTATTCCAAACAAACTTCTTTTTTGTATTTATTCGCCCCTTTTTTTGTACTTTTAAAAATTGTTTGATTTTTTTTACAATTATTTTATTTGTTAAAAAAATAGGAATATTATAGAAATATAAAAAAATAAGTGACATTTTTTATACATTTTGATAGTTTAGGGGTTACTTTAGTACTTTTTAAACATCGGAGACTATATTGTAAATAGCAGTAGTTTTGATGACTTTTTTATATTTTTTCCTATAAAAAATAAAAATATTAAGAGTTAATTGTTTGTTTTTTTCATCTTTTATGAATAATAACTGTACATATTCAAATTGGTGGCCAACTGGCCGTTGCCAAACACAGCTAGTTCCCATGTCCCATTCACCTTATTTAAAACGTGAAAGTGGTTGACCCGGGCAAGTCATATAAATTTCCAAGTTTTCAAAAAAACAAAAACAAAAAAAGGAGAACAAATTTCCAAGAAAAAGAGGTAAATTAAAGAAATTACAGCACATTGTTTTTACTTTTTACGACACCTAAATTAAATGAGGAACGGTAGACTTCTAAACATATTTTACAAAAAAAATTTACAAATTGATGTGATACAACATGATTAGATATATTATAAATTTAAATTTTGAGAAACTCAATCATATTATGCCACATGAGTTTATAATTTTTTTTTTGTAAAATATATTTATAAGCCTAATATTTTCAAAATTAAATAAATAAAATATAAATCTACTTTTTATGAGACAAAATTTTATACAAATCCGGTCACATCAAGTCAATGGTATATAACATTGCAACTATTAGATCATCCTTTATTTATAAAAGAAAAAAAAAATATCAAAGGTTAATGGCATTGTCACATCAAATTAATAGTATGAGAGTGAGATAAAAAATTAGTATTTAGATAAAAATGTGGTATATAATATTGCTCATTAAAAAAATGTTTGTTTATTATATATTAAATTTTTCGATATATTTGCGACTTTGTAATCACATAATTTTTACCTATATTTTTAAAAGTTTTACGCTCTATGATGTAAGAAATTTATACTCTGAATCTGAATGAGAAAGGGTTTACCTATTAAAAAACTAAATAAATAACATTTTTAGTGGCTAAATTAAATAAATTTTTTAAAATACTATAACACTTGTACTATAGTTATTTTAATGGTTCGAATTAGTGTTTTATAAGAAAAAGAGAAAATTAAATCCGAACTCTTTAAAAATTACGCGTTGTGAAACATAAGTCAAATCCAAGTGGTGGTAGGTAAATAAATAATCATTCTTCCCTACCACGCTACCGCCATTAATTGTGTTACAATGCATTATTCAATGGTACAATTGAGAGTCAATAATGCACTTGGTATAAAAAAAATATAAAAATAAAAATTCATTTAAACTCTTGAACTAACGCGTAATTTGACATACCTCACTCGAATTTTGAATTTTCTCAATTTAAATTTTTAAACTTTTAATTGCAGTCACTTTATCTTCCTCCATCCATTTTTGCAGTTAAAATCTCTAAAATTACAAAATTACCCTTCAATTTCCTTTTTATTAACAAAAAAAATAATAGAAAAAAGGGTTACAAGTTGGTCCAACCTTGAATCACCTTGTGATTTTTTTTTTATAATATATATTTTTTAATTTTTAATTTGAAATTTTATAAAAAGTCATAAGGTATAAACATCATTGTTTCACTTATAGCGTTTTAAATTTTATGGAGATATTTAAATTGACTGCAATTAAAAGTTCATGGATCTAAATTGAGAAATTTCAAAATTCGGAGAGAATTATGTTAAATCACATGATAGTTAAGAGTTTAAAGCGAATCAAACAAAGAAAAAAGTTACAATTTTGAAGCTTGCTTCTTCTCTTAATATATTACAATATATATATAACAAAATTGGAAGCATTTTTATATTAATTTAGTAGGATTTAAGAAGGTTTTGATTGAGTTGCTTGTACTTCTCGACAAATATTCTTTCGTACGTTCAGGTTTTCCAACTAATTAATTAGCTTCGGCATTATATCCGGCTGGTTGTTGGCTCGTTTTGAGGGTATCACATCATTTTATTTATAAATTAAAGTGAAAATTTTATTTATCCCTCGAACTTTGATCACTTTTATAAATATTATTTTAACGTTTAAAATCTCTTACTTAGGTGTATCAAAGTTTAGTTTTTTTTCACTTTGCCCCTTTTGTACAAAAAATCATAATGGAATGCCAATTTTATCTCTGATTTCAAAACTAAAACCGCATCGTTTTGGGAAAGGTATAATTTTGGAGTCAGGGGTAAAATTGGCATTGCGGAGGATTTTCTGTACAGAATGGACAAAGTGAGAGAAAACCAAACTTTGATACACCTAAGTGAGAGTTTTTGAATAGGAAAATGCTAGGGGTTCTCTCCGTAGGTTATTTTGGCGTTCTCCTAGTCTTACGTAAAATATGATTTAATAAAAAATAAAATTGTAGTGGCCTCCACCACTGGCTTTTTTAGACATTAACATCAAATTTGAGGCATTAGCACCAAATTTGTGAGGCATTAACACCAAAATTGAGGTATTAACACCAAATTTAAGATGATCAAATCTATTTTGGGTGATACCATCCTTAAAGGGTTAACCTTCCATCCTTAGGTTTTGTTTTGAATCCAAAAATAAATTTTAAAGCATTAGAACCTAACTATTAACTTATAAAAATTAATCGGTTGGCAAAAAACAGTACTACAATTTTATTTTTACTTAAATCATGTTCTACGTAAGATTGAGAGAACTCCAGGAGAACTTTACGGAGAGAACTCTTAGCAAACCCCTTTTGAATATTGAGAAAATGCCTGCAAAAATCGCAAAAGTTCAAGGGTAAGTAAAGTTTCCCTTAAATTAAATTTATATTGTTTTAATGAGTAATACAAAAAAAAAAAAAGAAAAAAAAAGGGTCGTTGTATTATTTAGTATGACACCCTCCTCTCATGAGTTGCTTTTATTTTATTTGTGTTAAACTACAATTACCATGTGAATCATATTGTTGTGATATATATAGGAGTTGACGTTTATAGTTTTTACCAATTTTTCAGCACGATTCGACCTAGATATGCAATAATATATTTAGAGTTGACAATTTTTTATATAGATGTGCAAAAACCAACTTTACTTGAGACCTTTAAACTTCTACTCGATTTAATAAACCCTACTCGAACTTTAAAATTTCTCAATTTAAACTCCTAAACTTTTAATTGCAATTAATTTGAACCACTCTGTTAAAAAAAAATAATAATAAATTTTAGCCACTCTGTTAAATTTTAAATGTTAAAAGTGATACAATGATATTTATACCCCTNCTCATTGTTTTTTTTTTTGTATTTTTAAAAATTGTTTATTTTTTTTATAATTATTTTATTTGTTAAAAAAATAGGAGTATTATAGAAATATACAAAAAAATAAGTAACATTTTTGATACATTTTGATAATTTAGGGACTATTTTAGTACTTTTTAAACATTGGGATAAATAGCCGGTAGTTTTGATGATTTTTTTATATTTTTTCCTATAAAAAATAAAAATATTGAGAGTTAATTGTTTGTTTTTTTCTTCTTTTATGAATAATAACTGTACATATTCAAATTGGTGGCCGACTGGCCGTTGCCAAACACAGCTGGTTCCCATGTCCCATTCACCTTATTTAAAACGTGAAAGTGGTTGACCCGGGCAAGTCATATAAATTTCCAAGTTTTCAAAAAAACAAAAAAAAGAAAGAATAAATTTCCAAGAAAAAGAGGTAAATTAAATAAATTACAGCACATTGTTTTTACTTTTTACGACACCTAAATTAAATGAGGAATGCTAGACTTCTAAACATATTTTACAAAAAAAATTTACAAATTGATGCGATACAACATGATTAGATATAATATAAATTTAAATTTTGAGAAACTTAATCATATTATGCCACATGAGTTTATAAATTTTTTTTTGTAAAATATATTTATAAGCCTAATATTTCTTAAATTAAATAAATAAAATATAAATCTACTTTTTATGAACGACAAAATTTTATACAAATCCGGTCACATCAAGTCAATGGTATGTAACATTGCAACTATTAGATCATCCTTTATTTATAAAAGCAAAAAAAAATCAAAGGTTAATGGCACTGTCACATCAAATTAATAGTATGAGAGTGAGATAAAAAATGAGTATTTAGATAAAAATGTGGTATATAATATTGTTTATTAAAAAAATATTTGTTTATTATATATTAAATTTTTCGATATATCTACGACTTTGTAATCACATAATTTTTACCTATATTTTTAAAAGTTTTCTGCTCTATGATGTAAGAAATTTATACTCTGAATCTGAATGAGAAAGGGTTTACCTATTAAAAAACTAAATAAATAACATTTTTAGAGGCTAAATTAAATAAATTTTTTAAAATACTATAACACTTATACTATAGTTATTTTAATGGTTCGAATTAGTGTTTTATAAGAAAAAGAGAAAATTAAATCCGAACTCTTAAAAAATTACGCGTTGTAAAACATAAGTCAAATCCAAGTGGCGGTAGGTAAATAAATAATCATTTCTTGCCTACCAGGCTACCGCCATTAATTGTGTTACAATGCATTATTCAATGGTACAATTGAGAGTCAATAATGCACTAGACATAAAAAAAAAAAAAAAAAAAAAAAAATTCATTTTAAACTTTTGATCTAACACGTAATTTGACATACCTCACTCGAATTTTGAATTTTCTCAATTTGGATTTCTGAACTTTTAATTGCAGTCAGTTTATCTCCCTCCATCCATTTTTGCAGTTAAAATCTCTAAAAAGACAAAATTATCCTTCAATTTCCTTTTTATTAACAAAAAAATAACAGAAAAAAGGGTTACAAGGTGGTTCAACTGTGAATCACCTTGTGATTTTTTTTATAATATATATTTTTTAATTTTTAATTTGAAATTAAGAGTAAATTTAAAATTTTATAAAAAGTCAGAAGGTATAAATATTATTATTTCACTTATAACATTTTAAATCTTATGAGGATATTTAAATTGACTGCAATTAAAAGTTCAGAGATCTAAATTGACAAGTTTCAAAATTCGGAGAGAATTATGTTAAATCGCATGATAGTTAAGAGTTTAAAGTGAAATCAAAAAAAGAAAAAAGGTACCATTTTGAAGCTTGCTTCTTCTCTTGATATATTATAATATATATAACAAAATTGGAAGCATTTTTATATTAATTTAGTAGGAATTAAGAAGGTTTTGATTGAGTTGCTTGTACTTCTCGACAAATATTCTTACGTACGTTCAGGTTTTCCAACTAATTAATTAGCTTCGGCATTATGTCCGGCTGGTTGTTGGCTCGTTTTGAGGGCATCATATCATTTTATTTATAAATTAAAGGGGAAATTTTCCTTACTCTTGGAGTTTGACCACTTTTATAAATACTCTTTTGACGTTCAAAATTTTTCACTTAAGTGTATTAAAATTTAGTTTTCTCTCACTTTGTCCCTTCTGTACAGAAAATTCTAATGGAATGCTAATTTTATCTATGACTCCAAAACTAAAACCGCATCGTTTTGGGAATGGTGCAGTTTTAGAGTCAGGAATAAAATTGGCATTGCGAAGGATTTTCTGTACAAAATAGGCAAAGTAAGAGAAAACCAAACTTTGATACACCTAAGTGAGAGTTTTTGAACATTTAGGAGATGCCTGTAAAAACCGTGAAAGTTCAAGGGTAAGTAAAGTTTCTCTTAAATTAAATTTAATATTGTTTTAATGAGTAATACAAAAAAGAAAAAAGAAAAAAAAAAGAAGAGAAGGTTGTTGTATTAGTTAGTATGACACCCTCCTCACATGAGTTGCTTTTATTTTATTTTATTTTTGTTAAACTACAATTACCATGTGAATCATATTGTTGTGATATATATAGGAGTTGACGTTTATAGTTTTTACCAATTTTTCAGCACGACTCGAACTAGATATGCAATAATATATTTAGAGTTAACAATTTTTTATATAGATGTGCAAAAACAACGTTGGTCAATTTTGCATAGTGAAAATGAATATATTAAATATAGAGCGTGCATGATTCATGTGTTTTGAAAAAATAGATAATTGAAAAAAAAAAAAGAAAAAGGAAACTTCACTTTAGACATTAGACTTCTACGCGATTTAATAAACCCTACTCGAACTTTAAAATCTCTCAATTTGAACTTCTAAACTTTCAATTGCAATCAATTTGAACCACTATGTTAAAAAAATAAAAAAATAAAAAAATTGAACCACTCTGTTAAATTTTAAATGTTAAAAGTGATACAATGATGTTTTTATACCTCTGATTTTTTTATAAAATTTTAAATTAATTTTTTTTAAATAATATTATTAAAAAAAAATCACAAGGTGATTCACCTTGTGACCATTTTTTTTCAATTTTTTTAATAAAAAGAAAATTGAAGAGTAATTTTGTCATTTTAGGGGTTTTAACCGCAAAAATTGATAAAGGGGTTCAAATTAATTGCAATTAAAAGTTCATGGGTCCAAATTGAAAGATTTTAAAGTTTGAAGGAATTTGTCAAATCACGTGAAAGTTCAGAAGTTTAAAGTGAAGAAATCTTTAACTAAAATTTATTCAGCCGTTACAGTAAATGCTGGTAGAGATGCTAATTCTTTTTTTTTTTTTTTAATTATTATTTTTTTAATAAGTTGCTTTTGCTTGTTTTGTATTCAACCAAGTCAATGGTTGTACTTGTTTTTTCTTAAATAAACAATACATTATGTTTTATAAATTCCTCACTTATATATATATATATATATATATGAATGAAAGATCATAGTAGTTTCANGACAAATGTGTTCAAATTAATTGCAATTAAAAGTTCATAGGTCCAAATTGAAAGATTTTAAAGTTTGAAAGAATTTGTCAAATCGCGTGAAAGTTCAGAAGTTTAAAGTGAATTTTTTTTTTCTTTTTTTAAAAAATCTTTAACTAAAATTTATTCAGCCGTTACAGTAAATGCTGTTAGAGATGCTAATTCTCTTTATTTTTTTTAATTATTATTTTTTTAATAAGTTGCTTTTGCTTGTTTTGTATTCAACCAAGTCAATGGTTGTACTTGTTTTTTCTTAAATAAACAATACATTATGTTTTATAAATTCCTCACTTATATATATATATATATATATATGAATGAAAGATCATAGTAGTTTCACGTGATAATATCGATCAGTCGTTATATAATTTTTCATATAAAAAAATTTAAAAATTTGATAAATACGAGTCATACGACTACATTAACAAAGTCAAATGAGTACATTATATAACGTTACTCAAATAAAAAATAATATAATTTAATAAACTGTCATATAATTAAAATAACATAATAATAATAATTTCCGTAAAAGTAAAGTTGGTAGATGTAAAAAGTAAACAAAAGAGGAAGCTTGAAGTGTGGGCGGTTACTATTTATAGCAAGTGGGACACCGCCTGGTAAACAAGTCTCACATTATCTTCTCCAGGCTTCAGGCTTCAGCAATAAGTAGCTTTTAGTTATGAGCCTTCAGTGACGTCACAATTGGGATGAGTGCATTAAAAATGGATTTGAGTTGGCCGCCATTGATTCGCTATTACTCTAATATATAAACCAACCCACCAATCCGATACAAGCATTATAAACAACACCTCCTCTTCTCTAAACAAATACTTGAAAAAACCCATAGTCCAAACACCAAATCATTTCATTTCGAACCTTCCAAGACTGCTTCTCTCTCTCTACCTCTCTCTTGGATTGAATTTTTTTGAGTTAGCGTGTGGTGTTCGGCGGCGACGCCATGATTGTACTCTTCCTGTATAGGGATGTCAAATTCCTCAGTGTTTAGGGCTTTCTGTTTCTGATTGTTGCCTCTGCTTTGCTGTTTTGCGGTCTTGTTGATGGTAAGCAGCCTCACATGGCGCATCAAATCCATTCATGAGCTTCAATTTTGTTTTTGAATGGCGTGGAATTCAGAATTCTGCTATTTTGCTTGGTCGAAAACTGTACAATTTTGGTAATATGAGTAACGTACGGTGTTCTTGAATTGAACAGTGAAGCTCAGCAGTTCTATTTTTCCATCTCTTTTTCTCCAATTTTGTTTTGTTTTGTTTTTCATTCTACGGATTAGCTAGAATCTGGGAATTCGATTTTCTCTTCTCTGGGATTCAAGTTGCGAAATTTCGCAATTCCTTGAAACTATTCGCATGTGTACTTGCTTGTATGTGTGGGTATTGCTTTACTTCACTTGTTACTTGTTTGAGCTCCTTTGGAAATCCTTTACTCAAAAATTTCAGTGAATTTAAGGCTCTTTTCCTCTAGAATCTTATGGATTCATAAGCACCGTTTTCTTGAAGCTACATTTTTTTGGAGGAGGAGGAGGAGGGGGGTTTCAAGTTCTAGTTGAAGTTGAATTCCTTATCTTTCACGTTTATGCTTTAAGATTTTGTGTTGAGTATTTATATATATATATATATATAAAATTGTTAAGAGTAATGGGGTGCACGGGAATTCCTATCTTTAAGTTTGAATAACCTGGAAAGCCTGGATTGCACTTTTGAACCCCTCGTGATGTCGCAACAAAAGTTTGACAAAAGCAACACTGTCATGGCTCATGCCATCCTTGTGATTCACTTGCTTTTCATGTAAAATTCTTTTCCCTAGTTCTAACCTCTAATTCTGAATTTTTTTCCTTCAGAAAATACTAGATGTTTTAACAGCCCAGTCAACCGTCTGATAAGGGAGAAGGTGGGTGGATCAATCTTTGATTGTTTCTTTTCACACGAAATTCAATAAAATAGAACCATGTATTTATGGAAAAGACAACGAAGGGCCTGTTTTATTACATTAAATACACTAGAAAAGAGCTATCATATTATCATTGTCAAAAAACACACGGATAGTTCTAATAGAAGTCATTCGAATGCTGCTCGTGAATAACCTACTATTTCTGCTTTGTTGGGTGACATTTAATTAGTCATCTTTTTGGCTTGTTCATTATTAATCTTCGACCTTCCTTGTGAATGTTGTATATATTCTTTAAGCCTTACTGAAACACCCTATGACCCCATTATTTTACTTGAGAAACATTACATTTGCACCTTTTGTATGTATGCGTGTAAGGAAACTTAATACCATTGGAGCTGATTTACTTTGCATTGTTGGGTTTGTAGATATAGTAGGCCTCAGGATATGGGATGCATGGTATCAACACCGAAGGATACTGGTGGCAATAGAAGGAGGCCAGGAAACATTGGGGATGTTTCTGTATATGTTCCTGGTTTTCGGATTCCTAAACCTGTTGATTTCTTCCAGTCACTTGGTGATCACTTGACCAAGAATTTAGTGGAACGCCTAGTTGCCCTAAGAACTCGTATTGTTGTAATGGCTGGTCAAGAAGCTCCAACAGTCACAAGAACGAGGAGAAAAACCCAACATGGTATGTTGTGGAAAAATGGAAAAACTTGTTATTGCTTTAATAATTTGCAAGCTCAGTTATTAATACATCAGTTGTATTGTTGTTTGTAGGAGGTTCAACCTTAGCTGATCTTCAGCAGGCTCTGGAAGATTACTTGCCCGTTCTTTTAGGACTAGTTAAAGATGGTAAAGCATGGATTAACATCACTCTGGTTAGAATGTATTAACTGTTTCAGATAAGTGCTAATAGTGTTGTTTATCTGTTATTTGCAGGAAGTCAGCTACAATACAAGGTACAATTTGTATGGGTGAATCAGGAGGATGATGCAGAGGTGGGTGTATAGAACTAATCTATCAATCTACAAATTTCTTACGTGCTTTTCATTTCTAGTTGTCATTCCATTGCTCTTGTCAGAGGACAAGAGGTTCTTACGTGAATCGATACTTTTGCAGGAAACAGCCATGTCTAATGCTTGGTATGAGGTGTTGTCAGTTTTGCATTTGATGGCAATGCTATCATTATCACAGGCCAACTTATTACTTCTTCCCAGAACATCTGGTGATGGTTATCAGCCAAAGGTATCAGAAGGTAGTTTTTACTACACAACTTTATGCTTGAGTTATCATGATCTCTATCTTTGTTAGTTATTTTTTTTTACTTCTTTTTTGTTGTGTATCAGGTTTAACTGAGAAACCACTGGTTTCCAAATTTTTTAATAAAATGATTTTGGGCCATTTAATGATACAAAGTTTTCTCTTTTGTTCAATAATATGGATGACTAGTACTGGCACAGTACATGATATCTATAAGCTGAATTTGTGATTTGTGCCGGTACATGTTGCTGCCAATCTAGTTGCATGTTTTTTATAACCAGTCTGCTTAGATGGATATATTTGCCAGACAAAGTGTTCATCTACTTGTAGCTATCACTTTGGTGCACTTATTTGATGTGCATTTATGTCCATTGGGTGTTTCTCGTATGGACCAGTGATTTTTTTTTTTCTTGGGTGTAATTGGATTTAGCATGAAGTTTAGAGGTGCTAGTACATGCATGTGTGCAGAAAATACTTGAGGCAGAATGAAATTTGTGCTGAATACTTGAGTGCAGGATGAGAATCATCCATCTTGGTCTTGTCCATATAATACAATCATACAGATCTTTGTGGACCCCATAGTTTTAGTACACAGAAGGTAGATAATCTTTCAAACAAGAAGTCAACTGTGCTTACTTATATTTACCATATTGTCACATTTCTGTTTGTGAGCTTGAGGAAAAAGACAAAAAGTTTAGGAAAATGTTTGAAAAACTAAGGATTGGGTTCCAACCCGAACACAACCAACACTTCCAGGTGACATTGCCATATTGGTAGTCCTTGGAGCTCCAACATTAGCATGGTGAGGTGACAACCAAGTGACGTCATACCACAAAATACACGGACTAAACTTTTCACACCAAACACGTATGTGACGAATGAAATTTACAACCAAAGTTTTGATCACTGAATGAAGTCAATTTCTAAAACTTAACAATGTTATTAAGTTGTCAAATATTTTGCTATGTGAAACCAATGAAATAATGTAATTGAACCTCATAATTGTTGGCAGACATGCAAAACAGAGGAAATAGGAAAACTTTTGACTGGAATTTGGTTTCCCTTTTTTTTACGAACATATCATATCATGTACTTCTTATATATTTTTGTGGCATGGTCAGAAGTCTTGATATTCTGTATTGGACATGGTATTCATGGCAGCTGGCCAGTTATATTTTTGTGTATATTCAATGAGTACCAGTATTGAATGTACCTTCTAAAACTATCTAGGTACTAGAGGAAAAACATTGAAAACACCATAGAGAAACCAAAAGTATAGATAACCGCAGACAAATTAATTAATTTTTTTCCTAAAAACATCTTGCTGAAAAGTCATACTCCTTTGTAGTTTTGCATATATGAATCTTCAGAGGCACATACACAGTGTGACATCAACTTAAAGGACACAACATGAGATTATTTTTTGTTGTGATGATTTTCTCAAATGAAATTTGTGCATGTCAGGGGTACAAGTCAAGCCATAAATACACTTACATGTTTCTTAGTCGTAAAACTTTCATCTTGCCATGGGCATACTATTAGAAGCTTTTTCATCTGTGATCAAATGAGCAGATCAATATTATTAGAGTTCATACCACGTAAATGCATGAGATAAAGGAGGCTGATGACTTGGATGGAACCAACTGAATATTATTTTGAGTGCATTCTTGAGTCCCATGACCTCGATTAGCGTCTGGCATAAATCATGAACAGAGAACTAAATTACAGAAGTAGATATTCTGAATATAAACACTAGTAATTTGGAAAAACAAAGCTCTATCTTCTAAAATCTCATATATTTGAATCTATTTTGTCTATTAGCTGTTGACTTAAAATATCTTTGCGAATGAAGCTCAAACTCTTTGTATTTTAAGAGTCAAGAGGTCTATTAAGATGAAAATGCTGAAAAAAGAAGAATAGGCTTGTTTGGTAATGCTTTTTAGAGTGTTTTTTGCTTTTTGGTTGTAATGTGACATAAAGGTGAAAGTTGTTTTTGGATTATTTTGTGTGTTGAGTTGTTTATTAATACTTTTGCTTTTTTGCTAAAAGTAAAAACTGTCCTAAAAAGTGTTGCCAAACGAGCCCAATATATTTGTTTCTAGCAAGGGATGGGATGAGATATAGGTGAGTTCAGAAAAAAAAAGGCCTCCTTAATTCATAGTTGTTAGTCATGTGGCTTACTATATCAATCTTGTTGCATACTTCTAGCAGGAAGTTCTTTACTTGAAAATATTAATTTAGGCTGGATATAATGGTTTGTCTTGATATATAACCTTGTTTTAGGAGGCTCTTTATGTATTTAAGTCTAGTGACTATGAAAGTCATGGTCTGATATACACATTGGCATATTTCAGCTGCATTATTCACTTGTTATTGACATTAAATGGCACTTTAAATTGCAAGTAATAGTTATCATGAAATGAAACAAGGAAGAATAAATTGGATCTAGAATCAGCTGTAGTTGTATCTTAGTTATTATATATATATATATTTTGGCTTATTTTACCCCCCCCCCCCATTGTTTTTTTTTGATAAGTTAGAGTATTATATACAAAAAAAAAAGCGCCAAGCGCCTCTAAGTACACGAGGACAACGCAAAGCGCCTCAAGCATACAAAGGAAGCCCAAACCACCAATGCCTCTAGGTACACAAAAAGTATACAAAGGAGCCCAAAAACAAAACCCGATACAACCCAAAACAAGCAAAGGACCAAACCAACACCCAACTGAAACAGCCCTAGTGCTCCTCCGAGGAAACCCTAGTGCACCCCCCCATTGTTGAGCAACGTTTTTATTCTGCATTTACATGTTACCTGTGCATATGGAGATTCAGAAGTTTATATGTAATTATGTAACACTTGGTTGCCTTCCAGATCCAATGATAAACTTTGCTATCAGTATTGATACTGGTTTTCTGGTTTAAAGCTCTCCTTAAAATTGTTTACTAGTTTGAGGAGTAATAAATTATTTGTTTCACCTGGTGAGAAAATGCTGTGCTAGTTGAATTATTTATAATGTGATGTTCATCTTTTTAGCTTAGAGGCTGCTTTCATGCTTCCATATGCAATTTTACCTCTGTTTTTACGGTGCTACTCTTGTTTCTGCTAAGCCTACTATAGAAGTCTCAGTTTGGTTCTTTTGTGGCAGAGAATAGACGTGCTTCAGTTGATATTTTCTTGAGGGCAGCTGGATACCTAGATTGTGCTGTCCGACATGTTCTTCCACAGTTGCCTGCTGAACTCAGGTTTATATGGTCGAAAGACTCACACTAGTCACAGCTGCCTGTGTTATTATTGGACCACCTTAATGTTTTACCGGCTTATTGTTATTTGTTTGACTGCTATTTGATTGTAGGAGAAATCTTCCAGTAGACCTAGCAGAAGGAGTTCTTCGAGCACTTTGCCTACAAGCATTGGGACAGGTGCAAATTTGTTCTCTGGATGAGACTTAGTTGAAGATTTGTTAGGGTGTTTATATTTCTTACACTCAAACTTACAATTTGATATTTTTCTGATAGATATGAGAAACATCTCTTTGCATAAGAACTAAATAATTACCATAGATTTGGTTAGGCTATCCAATGGTTAAGGTTAATCATTTCCTTTTTTCTTGAAACTTGGAGTGATTCATGTTCATCTAGCACTAGCCAGTGGGCAGCATGGCATAGGGTTAAAAAGTATGAGTTGGAGTTTCATGCTAATGTTTAGATAGAAATTGTATTTTATGAAGAACAAGATACTTTCTCTGGGTTAGGATCAAGTTGCATTTGGTAAAAAAACTTTGTAAATATTAAACCACTTAGTAACTTCTTATTAGATCCATATTTTGCCATACCCACTGTTCGATCATTTAATTTTCCCATACTTGTTTGGCATGATAGTGTACATGAACCAAACATTTTTTACTATCCACCAGTTCATTAAATTATGCTTTTAGTTTGTTTTCCAAATATATAATTTTGAACATTTTATAATTGAAAAATCTTGTTATCTCTGATTGTCATGATGTTTGGCAAGCATGATGGACATAGGAAGAATATGTAATAGAATAGTTGGATTTAGTAAAATCCTAACGAGCAATTATTGAGTGGTGTAAGATAAATAAAAAGAGTTACAGTTGGTGTAACCAAAATATGACCTATTTGTAGATAGATATGGGATATATATGTACTATTCTTGTTAAGAGAACTCTTGTTTTGATCTAAAACATATTTTCTAAGTTAGTCACCTTTGCTGAGCAAAATAAAGATGACATATTTTAAATAACGTAAAGGTTTTTAATGGATCAATCATCATTCTAATAAAGTAAAATTCACCCAACATTTGTTTGCGTGTTTTTGGTCTTGGACTCCACATGCTTGGCCATTTACATCTGTCTTTGGTTTCGAGTTGGTTGAGATCATTTGTCTCTATTGGGTTTCTTCTAGTTCCAGTGACTGGTTCTACCAGCTTGTCTCTATTGGATTTTGTTTTGCTCTGTTGGCCCAGTACGTGAGAGTGTTACAGAAAGTCTTGTATTGGTTGAGTGTGCATCTTGATAGGAGTCTAAATATTTGTTGAGCCTTTCGACCTACTACCTACAGGTCTTGTGTTGGTTGCTCTAACAATTAACATGCTTCTTCCTTTCTTTAGTAAAAGATGACTATTTTTTCTTCTTAATCCTTCAGGTCTTAATTGCTTGAGGTACTATTTTTCTACAAAATCTCAGTTTTTATGATGACAAAGCCAAATGCCAATATTTGGTTTACGGAGAAGATAGACCCAAAAGAAATATATATATATATATATAATTGCATAAAATGATCATCTTTTTAATTTCGTATGTATATAAATTTGTATCATGTAGGCAGTTTCCCTTTTAGAGGTTACTGGTACTGGTCCTACCTAAGTGAAGTCTTGAGGGGTGACTTGGATATGTTTCTATTCTCCAACGTTTTATTGTAGGAAGTGGCCGCTCTTAAGACTTGGACTATCTCATACTTTGCGTTTGATGGTTTCCTTTTGTTCTTTTTACCCCCTCCCTTTCTTTTGGATTTTTTTGTCCCACTGATGATCTTTTTGATGTAGGGTGTTGACATTCAACTTGGAATGGCAATTGATAGTACCAAAGCTACTCTTGCAGTAAAGCGAAGGCTTGCATGTGAGATGGTGAAGTACTGGCAGCAGGTATGATGAACACGTTGACTTTTCACTATTGATTGTGAGCTTAAATTTTTCAGGATCCTATTGTCTCTTCTTGTTTCTTTGGCATTCATATAAGATAGCTAAATTTCTACGTAGTGAATTATCAGCTTTAGTAATCATAAAATCTATAATTTGTCAGAACTTAAGCTTTTATCCATGGCAGGATGCCATCAGAGCCTCTTTTCTGCAACATTTGTTACAAGGATTTCTTTTTTTTTCTTTTATTATTTGGGTAGGAATTCTAATCTCTTATACTTTTAACACCCCCTTTATTTATGCAGTTCACAGTTGTGGTCTATCAAAATAGTAAATGTGCCTGGTTAATTACATGTGAACAATCTCTAATAATAGAGGCAACATGCTGGGGAATAAGGACTGCTAGGCTACACAAATGCATCTGCAATATTTGTTTTTTGTTTTTTTTTTTTTCATTAGGTGCATGCATAAAGCTTGTGAGCACGTTCTTAGTTGTGAATTCAAGGCTCATATAGTTGCATATATGCTTGATAATTCAACAATGTTTAAATTTAATTAATGCTATTATTTTTTTCTTCTTCTATTTTTTGATGAACAAATGGATCATTAGATGCTCTTCTGATCTTCAAGTGTGTGTACATGGCTTTGAATTGCATAATCCAAGGAAGAGCTAAAGACCAAGATCAAGTTGTTATCCCTTAAACCATTAGTTAACTAACAGATCTTCCTTTACTAATAAAAAGAAGAAGTTTATTTAATCAATTGGGCTTCGAGCTCCTCGTCTAGAGTTCAAGCATGAGCTTTTGAGCTCGAATTGAGCTCAGCTAATTTATAGCCCTACGGTTGATAACAGCAAGTCTTTTGCTCCAAAGAAAAATTAATTGGTTTGGCCATGATTTGTACTATTCACCATTGCCATATTCAGTAAAGTCCCAGATATCCATTCCTGTTGTTCCAATGTTTTTTATTACACTTTGTGGTTCATATTCAATAGCTGCGGCTCACAACCAGCCAGAATCTCAGAATGCTAAAGTATACTGGCTTGTTAGGAGGATTCTCTTTTTCAGAGAGAAAGGATAATAGGGAAGATTGGGGGGGAGACAGCAGTTTGCCACGAAAATGATGGAAGGCTGGTTCAGGTAATCCTTTAGTGAAAATGTCTGCCACTTGATTGTTGCTCCTTCAAACCTGCCTGTGCTCAAGTCAAGTAGAAATAGGGTGGTTAGGGAGGGTTGATCCATCAACGGATCCAACCCTCATAGATATCAGGTGCCCACATATATATAGTCAAAAGAGATATGTCAAAAGGTGGAATTTGCAGCATTCAAGCGCTGCTACGAGTAGGGCCTTGCGCGATCGCATACGAAACCAGCCCTAGGTCGGGGGGTGTTGTCGCACTAGAATCGTCAGTATGGATTCGCAACCCCATCAGTCAATAGGGGGGGGGGGGGGGGGAGAATAGGTGCGCAAAGTTTTGATAAAGTGAACCTAACGCGCACATACGCATAGACAGACATAAATGGTTTTTGAGTGTTACTCAAATAATGATTAACCTTGTCCTTCTGAAATTACTCTGTCAGCAACAACTGGAAAGGGAGCTCTGAATGTAAGGCTATATGTTAGAAAAAATCTTTCTGCATCCCTAATCCCTGCACAAAGCATCCTATTGCTATTCTTAGGTTAGTCTTGCTCAATATACCATTTCAAAGTCAAACTGATGCTGTATTTGGATCCCTTTCCATGGCAAACTAATTTGGGGAATTTATGGAACAAGTATTCAGTAAGATATGATTGTTTGAAAGGGTTCACAAATCTGATGTATTGTGCTGAAATTGTTTTGCTTGTTGGTATACAATTTTTACAAATGAAGTTGCCCCTGTTGATGGATTGCAGTAGGTAACATAAGATATTCTTTCTATTCAGTCCTCCTAGAATGATCATTTCAATTACCTGCTCCGATTCTTTTTATATTGAATCACTCACTAATATTCCCTGCACAAGGCATTCTGTTGCTATTCTTAGTTAGTTCTTGTTCAATATACCAATTTGAAATCAAACTGATGCTGTATCTGGATCCCTTTCTGTAAGATAGGATAGTCTAAAAGTGTTCATAAATCTGATATATTGAGCTAAAATTGGTTCGGCTAGTTGGTTTACAGTTTTCATAAATGAAGTTCACCCCTATTAAATAGAAGATATTCTTTCTAACAGTCCTAGGATGATCATTTCAATTACATGCTCCATTTCTATTGATATTGAATCACTCACTAGTATCTGAAAGATATGGAGAATGTGAGAATTTCAACCGCCTAGACGCTCAGTTTTATCGTGGCTAAAAGGAATCATTTTATCCTTCATAATTTGTTACAGCTTATCTACTTCATTCAGAATTTAGTTCATAATCCTTATGGAGCCTGCAATATTACTACTTAACATACTCTTTCTTGGATGATTCTTGTTTTTTTTTAATTCATTTATTTTCTATTGTTAACTTATCCAAAAACAGTAAAACTTTTGGTTGAGTTTTGAGGACCAACATTTTGGAGCCAGCAATTTTTAGGACAAGATTTTCATGTATCTACATTGGGTTAGGTTATGTTGCCACGACTTATTTTTTTTCTTTTACCAGTACAACTCCTAGTATATTAATCCCAATTTGATATGGAGTGTTAGATACTCCTGGTTTCCCCCTATAGTGAGTCATCATAATTGTTTTTACTCCATTGTGTGATAAAGATGATAAATTGATGATTTTGTAGTTGCTTGCAATATAACATATCTTACCAAAATAATTTGTGATTGTTCATGTGACTTGCCTTTAAATTATCTGTGTTGGATAAAGGTGCAATCATTCATTCTGGAGAACATATTGCTTTTATTGACTCTGTTTGCTTTGCAGGCTCAAGATAACATAATGAACCTCCCACTAGCAAATGGTTGGGGGGAAAAGCATCGACTCTTAGTGAAGTGGAAATATGTCGAAGCAAAGGTAGCTTATTATTTCTCATATTTCTAATTTGTCTTTCATCCTTGTAATAAATGGTTCTCACTTGTTGTCCTTATCTCTTAATCTGATTTCCGACTTTGGTGGTATCACATGTATAACTTGACACTTATAAGCATGTTATAATTTATTCTCATTATGTTAGATTGCATAAAAACTTAAACTTACACAGGAAAGTGAGGTTCACGTTTTAAAGTTATAGCATGTGAATTGGAAATCTACTGAAATTTTGAGGTGTAGTCAGTTAGACATGTACACATACCTTTCTGATTGGTTTGGAGGCTATTGAGCTCCTCGTTGGACAAGGTCCTCACGGCCACTGAATTTGACCATCCTATTTGCAAGTTCAGACGAGATTTTAGACTCAGATGGCTCATAGCCTCAAGGTAGAGGACTAATTAGTTCACAATGAGCAAAAGAAATCTTTTTAAAGTTATCACAATTTATAAGATTAGAAAAGAGAGCAATCTTAGAAAAGAGAGATGCTTGCTCTGAGGAAAGTATGTATCACCATACGATGTCTGAATGGATGTATTGGGACCCGTAATATCATGAATTAGACCAAATTTTAAAATCAAATTATGACTGATATCCTAAATTAGACGCTTTATAGATTGCATATTTATATCACTATATACTTCTTCAATGAGTTATTTTGATAGTGTCATCTAATACCATGATTTAGGCAGGGAGCCTTTAAAACCAAAGTCATTGTGTGTAAGATCATAAATTGGGTTCTGCATACATTTTATACATGTATCCCGATAGTTACTGAAAGCTCTTTAATACCTCGACTTATATTGATATTAATCGCCAATTGTTCATCTAATAAACTTGAGGATGCTTGAGTGTGAGTTAAAATAAGGATTAACTGAATTTGTCCTACTAGGCTTTCAAGGTCAAAAGATGCAGCTGCAATTTATTGCATTGTTGCTATTGACACACATTTGATTCAAAATTAAGCGTTTGGGTTGAGGAATGGATGCTTTTTCAGAAAGCTCCAAGTCACGTACAGAGCTAGTATGGGGGACATGAAGGGATTGAGTGAAAATGATTTTCACAAAAAAAGAAGAAGTCATTTACTATCATTGGCTGCTAACCAGTGTTATTATTGGCAATGCATTAAGAAGTTGATCTGTGCAGGATTAGGGACCTCCTTTTTTACCACCCTGCGCCTAATATTGCTATATCACCTGGGGTAAAGTCGGGGTTTTGAACCTGCATAATGTTTTGCACATTTTTAACCACTTACTGGTCTGTATAGCACAACACTTTTATTTCATTATCAGAACATATTCCTTTCAGAATCATCCACTAGTCTGAAAGTGAAAATGGTATAGATTTTAGAAGTTAAATCCCTAGGTTTCAAATGACATTTTCTGTTGTTGAGGTGCGGTTATTTGAATATGTTTATATATACATAAATGCATATATACGTCTACATATATATGTGTGCTTGTGTGTATATAAAACATTTATTTAATTAGCTCTGAATTTTGGTTTATCTGTACAATCTGACATCTGTGTACTAAATTGAGTATCAAATTTGTTGCACACTTATTTGATACATTCATATTTTTCTTTTTCCTTTAATTTTAACCAGGCTGCAGCATATTATTATCATGGTTTGATCCTTGATGAGGGAAACACAGAAAAATACCATGGGATGGCTGTAGCTGCTTTGCAAGCGGCTGATGAGTATTTCAAAGAAAGTAGGAAGGCATGCGAGGCATTTAATGCAGCTCTTCCTCTGTCAAGGTAGTTAGCAGTTCTGTTTGTTATTACAAAAACAAATGGAAAAAAAAAATAAAAATGAAAAGAAAGAAGAAATATGGATACACTGAAAATAAATCTTTGAAAGTAACAGTTAGAAAATAATCATTTATACCTTTCTAATCATTTTGGGAATTCTTATTCTCTAAGGTAACTTTCTGAAATAGTTATTTATAGGTTAATTATCATCTTGAGTTTTCATGATAGCCTTTATCCTTAAAAATCCTATAGCATTCTTTTTTGTAATCTGTGTGGCTATTCAGGATTTCTTTTCTGTGCTTTGATATAAAACATGTTTAAGGATGGTCAGGGTTTAATAGGATTTTTGCTGATGTTAAAAAGATTTTATGGGTTTAATTCATAAGTGTTTGCTCTGGTCAAATAAGTTCTGGTTTTTCAAGACTAAAAGAAGGGGAAAAAAAAAAAAGAAGATGAAGAAGAATAAGAAATGAAGACTAGGGAATAACGCCAAGGTTTCCTTAGAAATTGTATGTCGGAAACAAGGCAACCACCGTCAAAGTAGCATCAATAGCTGCTGAAAATCTTTCTATAAGTAACATGTTATATAGGTTTTAGAGAAGATAGTTAACTAAATTGGAATATAGTAAAACCAAATAAAAATATACCAAAACAACTCATTAAAGAACTTATGGGCCACTTTTGCAGTCCATGCCACAGATCTGGAATATTCCAGATTGCTTGATTACTAAAAATTAAAGAAAACAAGGCAACCAAACTAGCAGCATAATTGTCCAAAAGGAGGAGAAAACATAAATTAAGGCTCGACACACTAAAATTGAGCACTTAAGGTCCCAAGTAGGCTTGATATCTAGCAAAATTGCTTCTACTTAGGCTTCTTCTAGTTGCATTGGTAGTGAACTCCAATCTATAGAGGTCATACTAAAATAGTAAAATATTCACTTAATGCAAGTTTAAGGTGTTTGTGAATATCTTTATTTACTCTTTTTTTATTTACTCATTTTTTGATGTTGAAGTGGCTGAAAAACGAAGTACAAATTCAAAGACATTTCCTAGATTTTGGAAATTTGAGAGAGGCATAAACTTACTCAGAAACCTACCATAAGTTGCTTTATGGTGATGTATTTCAGAAGAACTATTGGACACAAGTTGAAGGGTATATAGATAGATGGTTTACTTAGTGCTATAGTTGTCAAATGTTCCCTCATGGCATATCATATCATATCAATCTGCCTAGTCTTCCATAACTCTTCTAAACAGTAATGATATTGAAGTCAGCAGATAAACTTGGCTCAAAATCATATCATCTACCCAGAACTCTGGGTTTGTTGAAGTAATTTTCATAGGGAAAGTTTCAAATTATATATATTAATTAATATATTTATATATAGACACGCAATATTTAAAAAATATATTTTACCTCCAGTGGAAGTAATTTTGCATGCTTATTCTCATCATTGTTTACCTATTCTCCTGTCCTCAATATTTTATTCTTTTTTCCCCATACTTCATTCTGTTCCTTATCCTTGAGGCAACAAGTTTAGCTACTCTTTTTTAGCATTCTGTACACATAGGTTGTATGTGAAAGCATTCAATGTGCTTATTTGCCTTTTCTTTCAAATGCAGGGGTATTAATGTTTGCAAGTTATTGCATCTTAGGTTATGCTTGTTGCAGAATATGGTGTTGATTCTGAGTGGTAGATCAGCATGTGTGCTTTGGTTCCATTTTAATGGATCCTAAACGTTTTTGTTCATAACTTTCCTGTCTCAATTGACATGTGTATTATAGTGACAGATCACATAACTGTGGTCATTCCACTTTCATCAATTTACAGTACTTTTACATAAAGCCTGTAAATTGTGGAAATCATTCCAATCACCCCATGTGGTTTCTGTGTTCTTTCTAAATTAATTTGTGAGGATTTAGTCGTAAGGCCAGCAATTAGTTTTTAGCTTTTTTGTGTCTTCTTTCTTTTTATCTACTTTTTTAACAAGGGAAATATATGCACCAGTAGACAGTTTCTAATGGCTTCACTTACCATCCTTGGTGCAGATATCCGCCACTTTGGGGAACCATGAAGTATCTCTCTGAAAAAATTCCAAAAGATACGTCAAGCAAGGTTCGGATAAACCGTGATCTATACTCTTATGAAAGGTAAGTTTTGCTCGAGTGGAAATAACGAGTATGATGCTTTTTTTTTTTTTTTTTCATTCTTGATTGATGAAAGGCAGGTTGTGACAATGATCAAATGATTTACTACTGCAGAATCATGGAAACAGCACCAACATTGCCCGACTTTGCATTGGCCCTGAAACCCGATGAATATCAACTTCCTCCAGTGGACCCCTCTTGGAACGAGGAGAAGATAAATGGAGGACAAACTGGCAGCAACCAGCTCAAGGGTGACAGGAGATAGATGAGCATTTATCATGTTTTTCAGAGTACAACGGTACAGGAACGGTACAGGGGCCACTCTTAAACACAGAAGCCCATTTCAAAACCAAGTGGACTATAATTCTCCAATTGTTGTTGTGTGTACCAAAGGTCCATTTTAGCCGTGTTTTTATTTTATTTTTATTGATTTTTTTGGGGTCCTTTCTCTCCCGCGAAGTATATGACCTACCACCCTTTGATAGAGCTTTGTACAAGTTGCTGTTGTGTGTTAGACGTTACCACAGAAAAGAATAAAATATTAAAAAAGTTTCTTTCCTCATTCTCAAATAATGTCTATGCATTTTTTTTTCTTCTTTTTTTTGGGTTCATGTTTGATAGAAAAGCTTTGTACAAGTTTGAGAAGGGCAAGAAAGAAGGTGCTTGTTTGCCATTATAGTTGGTTTTTTTTCCCTTATGCGAGCCACTGAATCTGCCTCTCTTTCCATTGGTTGCGCACAAATTAAGAAAAAATTAGAAAAAGACGAAAAAAAAAAAAAAGATAAATCGGAAGACGCTAGTGTGCGAGTGTAGGTTAAGTAATAAGAGTTAAATAATTTGGAATTTATATAGTCTACATTCAATTATTTTTGCAAGGTAGGTCTGAAGGGCCCTGTATTGGAGAGATTGACCAAAAAAATAAAAAAGAAGACTCTGCATTCAAAAACTACTATTGATTTATTTTCCTCGGTTTCTCAGGTTAATAGGTTATTGGGAAAGACAAGAAAATACAAGCCAAGGCTTTGTAAAGCGACCCATTTGTGCGCATGTTTTAAGCNGTTAAGTAATAAGAGTTAAATAATTTGGAATTTATATAGTCTACATTCAATTATTTTTGCAAGGTAGGTCTGAAGGCCCTGTATTGGAGAGATTGACCAAAAAAATAAAAAAGAAGACTCTGCATTCAAAAACTACTATTGATTTATTTTCCTCGGTTTCTCAGGTTAATAGGTTATTGGGAAAGACAAGAAAATACAAGCCAAGGCTTTGTAAAGCGACCCATTTGTGCGCATGTTTTAAGCAATTTAAGTTTCATGCGTATAAATACTTTAAAACTGCATATGCAAAATAGAGATTTTTGAAAGTTGAAGTAATTAGACAAATGCATGTTATATACGAGCTAGAAGACCCCACGGCACAAAAGAACCCTAATCTTGAGTTAGCCATCAATCGCGAAGAAAAGTTATGGTCAATCAACTAGTGTTTGGTTGTAAAGTTTCACACATCCTGAGCCTGAGGTAACAAGATGTCATTAAAACATACTGTTTGAAAGAGAGTTAATAGATAAAGGCTATAAAAAAGAAAGTTACAAACACAACATTCAAAACCTGCATACAACGATATCTAGCAGAACCTATCAAGATGCTGGAATAAGGCGCCTTCACCGAATTTCATCATTTTTTTTTTCCTACAAGATGATTCCAGAAGTTCTTTCACCTGATATCTTCTTACCTACACTCATTTCTTCAGCACTGCTTTTGCCACAATTCCCCAACTGAGCTTCACCTACAAAAATTATAGTTTTAGTCTTCTTCTGCACTATTGCCGCCATTTTCTTCAGCCAATTGCTTCTCTTTTTCTTGTTCCTCTGCAAAAATCACAAAATCGGTCAAGTTACATAGGTCGAGTATGAGCCCCATGTATTCTGTGACATTGTTGTCTAGATGGTGGAATCATCTTCACCAGGAATCTAAAACATAAGAGAGAACAACTGAACTAAGCAACTTTGAAAGATGGGGAAAAATGGGGGTGTACTCATCGAAGCTCCTTATTCAAGATTATCCACCCGCTAAGAAAATAGCACAAATATTCCTATATGAGAATATCCATCCACTAACCAACCCAACAACAATAGTCATCAAAGCAACTCTAGCATCCAATAAAATGCCTCCTGTTTTACAATGTGTTCTTCTCTTATTTATCTTCTTGACTAAAGAATGTACTGATTTGTGTAGTATCTTTAGCAGCTTTCCAAGTACATGGCAAAGTACGAAATCTACAGGTCTACCCTCGGAAGTAGCCATACTGTACCTATTGCGAAGTAAATCTACAAAAGAACAAGAAAAGAAACACAAAATGATTGGACTAAGCCTCTTCTCATCTTCAGGTGCATAGATGTGGGGAACATCCCCAAAGTAAACCCATTTAAGTTGAAACAAGTTAAAACAATGTCAAGATACTACTCCAAGGAGTTGGCCTAGTGGTGGGATTGCTTGGTACTTTGAGTTTGCTCCTCAAGGTCTTAGGTTCGAAACTCATGAAAGCTATTTCTTGGAGCCATCAGTCTGGGGGTTTGCCCCTTGAATTAACCGTGGTGCACTTGCGGGAAACTCCTTACCGAGGGCCTGTGTACCCCCGGGATTAGTTGGAGCAAAACTCCGGATACCCGGTGCCAAATAAAAAAAAAAAAAAAAAATCCTTTTTTAATACTTATCAAAAAAAAAAACGACGTCAAGATACAGCCACGGTCAAGTTCAGACATCCCAAATCATCCTATGAGATCCCAAATCGTCCTATTGGCCATCAGTTTCTACAGCCCAAAACTGACTTTCACACTTAATTGTTGTTCAACCTGATTCGAACATGGCAAAACTAGGTTGAGGGTTCTTGGAAGTCAAGCTAACACCCCAAACTAGATGTCATTCGGCGAATGCAATTCTGTAAACAAACCAAGAACCCGTCTACCAATCCACACAACGACCCACCTTATTCTGCAGTTTCATAGCAAGTACAGCAAGCATAGAGAGAAACCTTCATAGATGTAGAGAAAAATGAAGGCCCAATAAAGATGGTTTTAGGTTCGTAGAACCTTATTGGGTCTATATAATATGGCAGGAATATTGCCAAGTGGCCACAACAACAAACTCTTGGTAAGGAAACTAATCAATATGCCAACAGATCAGTAAACAATAAATTTATGCAACGTGGGCTAAAAAGAAAAGTTGAGTCATACCACTTGTGGGAAAAAGAAAATGATAGAAATAAGGTATATACTAACCCATAATTTTAAACAATCCCTTTTGGGTGCGTCTTTCGAGCTCATCAAGTTTCTTCTGCACATCCCTCCTAAGGTCCCAGTTTGGTTTCTTTGGAGCAATATTCACAAATGGATCCTGAATATTTGAAGATGAAAGAACATGAATGCATGCAGGTTAAAGCTACCAAGAAAATTCCATAATGGAAGTAATCAGTTACCTCCTTTGCTGATGGTGGAGGCGCAGCTGCAACAGGGTCTTCAAACTTTGGTAGCACTGGTGGAGCAAGCTTTCCCTCCTGAAGCTGCTTATCATGAGGAACATAGTTCCGAAATTTCATGTTGAGATTACTGCAACAAAACTAGCAGTTATAAGTTTGGGTAAGCATTATAGGCAAAGCAGATGCCCATATACAGACAGCCAAGGATAGAACACGCCTTTATACATTTTCGAACATATATTAAAGAATCATTACGTACCAATTGATTCTTAAATCTAATGTGTCAACATCAGTAACATCATCAAAGTAAACTAGTATATTTGTCATGATATGAAGTCAAATTACAATCTGCAGGCGAAAAGTCAATAGAATGGTGGAAGCCCCATCATGCATGATGTCAACAATTCTTACATAAATATGAAAATCAATAAAACTGTGGAGTCCAGGAGCCAATATGGAGTCTCCAAAAAATTGAAGTGGCTGAGATCAAAGTGTTGATATGAATCATGAATGGATTTTTTATTTTTTAAAAAAGAAAACCAATAGTCTAATAGGTATGTAAGAGATTTAGCTCCTTGTGGTTCTTTGCAAGCAAGCTAGATAAGAATTAAAAAATCATGTATTTGATAAGGTACACATTTTTTTGTTAGTAAACTATTTTATTATGGGAAATATTTTAAATGCAACAGTACACAACACAAAAATATGATGTAAATCTGGTGTGATTCCACAAAGTCGTACCAATTCAGTAAACAAATCTCCCCCCCCTCTCCCCTGCCCCNCCCCCCCCCCCCCCCCCCCCCCCCCCCCCCACCACTCCTTTTCCTGATTAGGTGCATTGGAAATGATGGTTTATATGTTCTTTAGGTATAGTTTTATTGACATATTTCATTACCTTGTACTTATGATCCAAAATATATGCAATGCTGCACAATGGGAAGCAAAGCTATTAGCCTATTACGACCTATATTTGATCTCTCTCAATGCATGCTCAAGTTTACATGTGAAACCAGCTATTGGAATCCTACCTCAAAGGATGTGCACACATGCATACTCATATTTATGGTGAAAAATATACTAGGATGGGGTTGGGGGAGGGGTGTTTACCATCATTATGACTTAACTCTTGTAGATATCAATGACCACACAAACTCTAGGAAATGAGATTCATAATGGACTAATCACTTCATTCCTGAATCAAAATATTCGGTGGAAGTAGCACTTATAAGGCTTTTCACAGGCTTAACAACATAAAGTCATGCACTTAAAAAACAGCAGAATATAGAAATTAATATATATATATAGAATAATAGAAATTAGTAAGTGACAAAAAAACAATAAAAGATAGAGTACACTCACTTTTCTTCATTAGTTCCATTCTCATCATTAGACTCACGCTCATGTTGAGCAGCACCCTCATCTGGAGTGTTTAGCAATTCCTGAGCAGCTTTAAGAGCTCTTAGCCTCTCCCGGCGAGCTGCTGCAGCTTGTTCGATGGAGTCCTCTTCTGCTCCCATCACTTCACCTATGCTGTAAACACATACAAGAAAAATTAAGAATGATCAGGTCAACCATTGTGCATCACTTCCTGTTTAACTGAAATGACATCAATCATATTTCTCACGAACAAGATATTTATGGGATATGAATCATAACTCTTCTACACAAGATTAGCCATTTTACTAGACTGACCTCTGTTTATATAAGCTTCTTTTGTTTATTCTTTTTTTGATAGATTCACCAAATTAACCTTTATCACTCTATACTGCTAGAACTTGACCTAAGATTTTGCTTTCCTTCCTTGCTCTCGTCCCAATCATCAGAAAAAGATTATCACTAATTTCCTATCAACCAAATTAATCACAGATAACGAATTCTGACCAAGTCCAACCTTAACATCAGTCGTCAAAATTTACTTCCATGTAAAACACAGAGCTCTACCCACGATAGATTCAAAATATACTAGATTGCGATTCTGAGTCTAACAGACACTATTTTTCAAAATCATTTCTAGTATTAGAAGAACCACCCATATGATACGCATATGCATAATACGCTGATTTTTACTGACCAAAAATTTCTAGGGCAAACAAAATTTGTTTAGAAACTAAGATTCGAGATAGAAATCCTAACTTTACCCAATCAAACTTAATTCTCTTTTCTCATCGGTTTTCCCAGCAACCAAACAGAGGACTAGTCGTCCCTGACAAAAAGGGAATACATCAATACATAATTAAATCTCTCACCAGCAAGAATAAAAAAAATTGCGCGTCGCTCTGTTTTTGGCCGTCGAGAAAAGTTCAAGAAAAAAAAAAAAAAAACTTCGACAATTCTAAGATTTCATAAAAGAAAATAAATATAATAAGAACATGTAGAACGAGGAATGATTACCACGAGTAAAAGGGACGACGAGAAGAGAGGAGAAACGTTTCGCTGTACAACACACGACTGTGGTTTAGAACGAGAGGCCGAGGGTTTGGAGAAACTATGGTTAAGGACAAATGGCAATTTTTAACTCGATCCAAGCCAAAATATGGACCTTTTTTTTTTTTTTTTTTTTTTTTTTTTTTTTTTTTTTTTTTTGCTTTTGTTTTTTTTTTCTAAGGGTTTGACATAGGGGTTTGCTAGGGGTTCTCCCTATAGTGTTCTCCTGGCGTTCTCCCAGTCTTACATAGAACATGATTTAAGAAAAAATAAAATTGTAATACCATTTTTTTGCTAACAGATTAATTTTTATTAGTTAATATTTAAGTTCTGATGCTTTAAAACTTGTTTTTGGATTCAAAACTAAAACCTAAAGGTGAAAGGTTAACCCTTTAGGGATGGTATCACCCAAAATGAATTTGATCATCATAAATTTGATGCTAATGCCTCAATTTTGGTGTCAATGTCTCACAAATTTGGTGCTAATGCCTCAAATTTGATGCTAATGCCTAAAAAAAGGTAGTAGAGGCCACTACAATTTTATTTTTTCTTAAATCATGTTTTACGTGTGGCTGGGAGAATACCAGGAGAACCTACGGGGAGAACCCCTAGCATTTTCCTTTGACACATAAACAACTTATGCACATTTTGCAAATACTCTTTTAATATTCAAAATCTCTCAAACTTTCATTTCGTTCCAAATACCATATACTGTTAAATATTGTAATTAAATTAAACAAAAAAAAAAGAAGAGAAAAATGACTAAGAGTATTTTAGTAATTTCATACTTCTCCGTTAGGATTTAACAAAAAATTATAACAGAAGGGGGAAAGTGAAAGAAAATCAAATCTCGATACACCAAAGTGAGAGATTTTGAATATTGGGAGATTGTTTGCAAAAGACGCGTAAGTTTATGAGGGGTAAGGGAAGTTTCTCCTAAAATATAGTATCCGGGATCCTCTTCCAATCCATTATGGGCTGGAGGGTATCCAGTTAATGGCTAAGATTTCTTTAAAAAAATCATAATGCCACAAATGTGTCACGTGTCATCTTATTAAAAAACAATTAAAATATTAATTAATATTTTAAAAATAAATGAAAACTAATATAATAAAAAAAGGGTACCAAACACCTCATAGGGGGTGGCCCCTTGCAGGCCTGGGGTGGCTTTGGTCACCCCAGACCGACTGATCTAGGGTGGCCGAAGCCATCCCATGGCCCTTAGGGGTGGTCTGGCCATTCCTAAGGGCCAACGATTTTTTATTTTTATTTATTTATTTTTTAACAGTTTGGGCCTTGGGATCCCATGGCCAGCAAGGGTGGTCCAGCCACCCCCAAGGCCCAACAAATTATTATTATTTTTTTAGTTTGGACCTTGGGGGTGGTCCGACCACCCCCAATGGCCATAGGTGGCTTCGGCTACTCCCAAGTCGACCTGTTTGGGATGGCTAAAGCCACCTTCAGGCCAACGGTGGTCGTCTAGCCATCCCCTATGGGCTGGGCGGCCACCTCTTAGTTTTTTTAAATATTTTTAATTTTTAATTATTTTTAAAGTATAAATAATATTTTATTATTTATAGGAAAAAATATAAAAAAGCCCTCAAACTACTAGTTGTTTGCAATATAGCCCACAAATGTTCAAAAGGTAATAAAGTAACCCCCATACTACAAAATGTATCAAAAAAGCAACTTATATTTTTATATTCCTATAATACCCCTATTCTTTTAAAAAATAAAATAATAAAATAATTATAAAAAAAACCAAACAATTTTTTAAAAAATACAAAAAAACCAATGAGCGAATAAATACAAAAAATGCATTTTGGGATAAATAAATAATTTTTGTATTTTTAAAAAATTATTTTGTTTTGTTTAACAATTATTTTATTTGTTAAAAGAATAGGGGTATTATAGGCATATAAAACAAAATAAGGGGCATTTTTGATACATTTTGATAGTTTGAGGGCTACTTTATTACCTTTTGAACATTGAGGGGCTATTGCAAATGACTGGTAGTTTGATGGGCTTTTTTATACTTTTTCTTTAGGAAAAAATATAATTTAACCTCCCAAACTATCAGTCATTTTTATTTTAGCCCCTTAATGTTAAAAAAATGATAAAATAGCTTACCAAATGACC
>CM017327.1:25492595-25526678 GCA_006937295.1 Carpinus fangiana
TTGATTTCTCAGAAGTCGTGTCTTGGAGGGACATGGCTGGGATGACGCGCCGTGGGGTCAATTACTAATTAATTAATATTTCCATCGGGCAGGGTGTCACAGTTGGTATCAGAGCTCTTTTGCTCTGAGAAGACTATAGGATAGGGGAAAAGAGAACTTAGACCATGATCACACCAGAGATTAGGCTAGATAAGTGATTAAGACTTAGTCTTTAGGTTTGTTCGCTTGGTTCTAATAGAGTCGGTTCTAACTCTGCTCCTCGTTACAAAGAATGCCACCCTAAAGGAACCCTGCAACCAGATCTAACGCGATGGAGATTGGAGAGGGAGGTGTTCACCCTGAGCCTGTGGACATTCCCGTTGATGAAGCAACACTCCCAGGGAGTCAAGTGATGGACACGATTGGCCAGTTGGTTTCAGCCATAGATCCCGATATGATTGTGAGACAGCCAACTGAAGGTACTGGATGTTCTCTGAAGGATTTCTGCGGTCATCACTCGGAGAGTTTTGACGGGATAGGCGACCACATTCGTGCTGAGAATTGGTTGAATGACGTGCAGGAGTTATTAGCTACCCTTGGATGTACGAATGAGCAGAAGGTGGCTTATGCTGCTTATAAGCTGATGGAAGAAGCTAAGTGCTGGTGGCAGGACAAGAAAGTAGTGATTGGGTTTGGAGACTGCCATTTCTTGGGAGGTCTTCAAACACGAGTTCAATCGGCACTTCTTTCCTAGAGTCGTGCAGGAGGCGAAGGCACGAGAGTTTTTGGATTTGGTCCAAGGAGGGATGTCGGTGATCGAGTACGCCACAAAGTTTCTGCAGTTGTCACGCTTTGGGTTGTACCTCATCCCGACTGAGGAAAAGAAAGCGAAGAAGTTCGAATGAGGTCTGAACTCTCGTATCTGAATTATGATGAGCTATTTTGACATCTGGGATTTCTCCCATTTGGTCGATAAGGCGTCGATCTATGAGGAAAGTCTGAAAGAGAATGCGGCTGAGTACGCGGATTAGAAAAGGAGGACTCAAGGAACTAGTACTTTGGTTGGAGGAGCCGGGCCAGCTAAGAGGATGGCGGTGGGGAGTTTTTCAACCCAGAGGTCACAAGGACGTACCTCTAGTAACCCTCCAATTTTGTCGCAGAGGAATCAGACGTCGGAGCTGTGCAAGAAGTGTAACCGTGTACACTGGGGACCCTGCAGCATGGCAACTGGAACTTGCTATCGTTGCGGCCAGTTTGGTCACTTCAGCGAGGACTATGTGAGCAAAAGGGTTGCTCGAAGCCTTTGGCGCCAGGCCGAGTTTACGCGCTTGTTCCAGGAGAACCGGAAGAGGGATCGGAAGTAGTGACAGGTACCACCTTTATACTTGGATTTGAAGCTTCAGTTTTGTTTGATTCAGGGGCTACCCACTCTTTCATATTTTTAGTGTTTGTAAGGTTGTCTAGACTTGTTGTGAGAACTTTGGAACCTGGTCTAGTTGTAACTACCCTTGTAGGGAAAACTATGGTCTGTAAGTATGTAGTTTGCGAATGCCCTGTTAGCATTTGTGGAAGAGTACTTCCCGCAAACTTAGTTGTTCTCCCTATGTTTAGTTACGACATTATTCTCGGAATGGATTGGTTGACGAAGCATTCAGCTGTTATCGACTGAGCTTTGAAGCAAGTGACGCTTACACCGTGGGGAGAAGGAAAAGGGACGTACGGTGGATCGCGAGCGAGGTCCTTACCTCCAACGATTTCGGCCGTGCAGACAAGGAAGCTTATCATCGGAGGCGATTAGGTATTTTTGGCGTTCGTTGTTGCTCCAATGAAGCAAGCAAAGAAGAATCTGGAAGATATTCCTGTGGTGTGCGAGTATCTAGATGTCTTTTCGTCAGACTACTTTGGATTACCACCATAGAGGGAGGTGGAGTTTGGGATTGAGTGGGTGCTAGGCACTAATCCTATCTTTAAGGCACCTTATAGGATGGCGTCGTCGGAGTTGAAAGAGCTAAAGGAACAGCTCCAGGAGCTTTTGGACAAGGGTTTTAATTGTCCTAGTATATCACCGTGGGGAGCACCAGTGTTATTTGTTAAGAAGAAGGATGGGTCGATGAGGATGTACATTGACTATCGGGAGTTGAATAAGGTGACGATCAAGAATCGATATCCTTTCCCAAGGATTGACGACCTGTTGGATCAGCTGTAAGGAGCGCGAGTGTTTTCTAAGGTTGATTTACACTCAGGCTATCACCAAGTGAGGGTGAAGGAAGAGGACATTCCTAAAACATCCTTTAGGACTCGTTATGGACACTACAAGTTCTTAGTTATGATTTTGGATTAACTAATGCGCCGGCAGTCTTTATGGACACGATGAATAGAGTCTTTCATGACTATTTGGATCAGTTCACCGTTGTATTTATTGACAATATCTTGATCTACTCAAGGATGTCGGAGGAGCACGAGGAGCATCTGCAGAAGGCATTGGAGAGGCTTAGGAGGGAGAAACTTTATGCTAAACTCAAGAAGTGCGAGTTCTGGCTGGATAGCGTGTCTTTCCTCGGACATGTGATTTTGGGTGAAGGAGTAGCGGTGGACCCGAAGAAGGTGAAGGCCGTGGTGGAGTGGACAAGACCAACTAACGTGTTTGAGATTCAGAGTTTCTTAGGACTCGCTGGTTATTATTGACGCTTCATTCGAAGGTTTTTCGAAGTTGTTGGAACCACTCACTGCTTTGTCTAGGAAGAATGCTCGTTTTATTTGGACGGAGGAATGTGAGCAATGTTTTCAAGAGCTGAAGAAGCGATTGGGGACTGCTCCAGTGTTGGCATTACCTACTGAATTTGGTAATTTTGTAGTGTATAGCGACGCTTCTAAGAAGGGTTTAGATTGTGTGCTGATGCAGAACAACAATGTTATTGCCTATGCTTCATGCCAGCTAAAACCATACGAGCAGAACTATCCTACACATGACCTGGAGTTGGCAACAGTTGTGTTTGCTCTTATGATTTGGAGGCACTACTTGTATGGCAAGTGGTGCGAGATCTACACGGACCATAAGAGCTTAAAGTATTTCTTCACTCAGAAGGAATTGAACATGAGGCAGAGGAGGTGGCTAGAGCTGATCAAGGATTATGATTGTGAGATCAATTATCATGTTGGTAAGGTTAACGTTGTAGCAGATGCGTTGAGCAGGAAATCAACGGTGGAGCTTGCTGCCTTTGGGATTTCTCAACCCTGGTTGATTAAGGAACTCACTGGGATGGGATTGGAAGTAGTAGGCGAAGGTGTGTCTGTACACCTGGCTAACCTGATGGTTCAGTCAGAATTGCTTGCAAGAATCAAGTCTGCTCAGCTGGAGGATCCTGAGTGTGCCAAGATCAAGCAATTGCTTGCGGAAGGTAAGGCAAATGAGTTTTGCCTTAAGGAGGACGGGTTGCTTACCCATTTCAAGCAAGTATGTGTGCCGGGAATCGGAGAACTGAGGAAGGAGATAATGAGTGAGGCTCATCATTCTCTATACACTGTGCATCCTGGAGGTACCAAGATGTACTGTGATGTAAATAGATCATATTGGTGGAACAATATGAAGAAGGACATTGAGAAGTTTGTGGAGCAGTGTTCGACCTGCCAACAAGTGAAGGCGGAGCATCAGAGATTGGTGGGGATGCTTAAGCCGTTGCTTATACCGAAGTGGAAGTGGGATGAGATCGCGATGGACTTTATTTTGGGTTTACCAAAGACACCCACTGGAGAAGATTCCATTTGGGTTGTTGTCGATTGTTTAACGAAGAGTGCTCACTTTATTTCCTTAAAGGTTAAGGATCTGATGGATAAGTTGGCCAGACTATATGTCCAGAATGTAGTCCGTTTACATGGAGTACCATCGGCAATCATTTTGGACAGAGACTCTCGTTTTACTTCAAGATCTGGCAAAGTCTTCAGAAGGAAATGGGGACGGAGCTAAACTTCAGTACTGCTTTCCATCCTCAGACAGACGGTCAATTTGAGCGGATGAACCAGATCTTAAAGGATATGTTGCGGGCATGTGTGTTGGAGTTCAAAGGTAGTTGGGTTCAGTACTTGCCTTTGATTGAGTTTGCCTACAACAACAATTATAAGGCGATTATTGGTATGCCGCCGTATGAAGCACTTTATGGACGAAAGTGTCAGTCGTCCTTGTATTAGGACAATGTCGGTGAGAGACAGACGTTGGGGCCGGAACTGATTCAGGACACTCGTGAGAAGGTGCGTGTCATTAAGGAAGGGATGAGTGCCGCTCAGAGTCGGCAGAAGAGTTATGCAGATAACCGAAAGAGGCCTTTGAAGTTTGAAGTAGGGGATTGTGTGTCCTGAAGGTGTCACTGATAAAGGGAGTAATGTAATTTGGGAAGAAGGGGAAGCTTAGCCCAAGGTTTGTTGGACCCTTCAAAATTACTCAGAGAGTGGGGAGGTTGGCTTATAGGATTGTCCTACCCCCAGATTTGGTTGGAATGCATGACGTTTTCCACGTATCAATTTTAAGGAAGTACATCGCTAACCCTGATGTAATTGTGGAGTATGAGCCGTTGGAAATCCAGGAGGGATTAACCTACGTAGAATAACCGGTTAAGATTGTGGATAAGAAGGAGCAGGTGTTGCGTACCAAGACGATTCCTATTGCCAAGGTATTGTAGCGCAACCATGGAGTTGAGGAAGCATCGTGGGAAGCCGAACACGACATGCAGAGTCACTACCCTCATCTGTTTGAATGATTGTGTATGACTCTTTCTTTTAAGATTATACTTGGATATTATACCTATTTCCATTTTGGGTAAGGAAATAGTTGACTAAGAAAGGGTTGTTTCTTTTCAGGATTATGGCGCCTATACCAATTGACCCGGACTGCGTGTGGAACTACTCCTTCTGCGAGTGGATAGATTTAGGAGTAGAGATTGACGATGATTGATATAGTGTGGGTAACATTGAGTACAATGCACTTGACGACTTACGAGGCGATTTTCCGTAACTGTTTGAAGAGGATGATGTACCGTTTAACAGGTAGGACGAGATAAGCCAGGAACTTACCGAGCATGATGAAGAGGACTCTACGGACGAAAGGTAACATTCTACTCTTTATTAAGTGTTGTTCTTTTGGTATTTGTCTCGGAATTTCGAGGACAAAATTCTTATAAGGAGGGGAGAATGTAGTGACCCAAATTATTAACTAGGCATAAGTAGCTTAGTTGGGGGGATTAATTTGGGCTTTGGGTCACTAAGGACGCTAGAGGGATAATTTGGACTTTTGGCGGACGTACGCTACTATCTGTAGTGTGGACGTACGTAGGGGGACCACCGGACATACGCTCTGCAAATCGTACAGGCGGATGTACGTGGGACCACCGGACGTACGCTACTTTTTTGAATACCCTCTGTTTAATACCTAGACATACGAGGCAGCCATAGAACCACTAGGCAAGAACCACCGGACGTACGCCCCTTGGCCGGACGTCAGCTGCTTTTCTGAGCCTATAAATAGCACTCTACCCCCTTCGTAGTTTTCATAACTTCATAATGCCCCCAGGCTGCCAGAGTGTTCACAGGGTGTTTCCAAGTGTTTGTGAGTGTTTGGTGAGCGTGTGTGTGTGACGTTTGCGAGTTTCGAAACGTTCGTGAGGCGGAACTCTTGTTATTTACATCATATGCATATATCATTACTATATATGCATCATACGTAATTAAACTGTCATGATGGAACTGCTTTTGTTTATTAAACACCTGAGTTCATTACTAAAATTGGCATAAACATTATCTGCGTTAAAAATCACTAAGTCTTAGACTTACCCCCTTTACTTTATGTCTTTCTCCATCATTACGAATAATTGCGAGGTTTAACTGCTTTAGACGAGAATGCCGTCAGAGCCTACTTGGGTGATTACTCAGGACTTGATACGGGTGATCTTTGAGAATATGGATCCTGTTTAGCTTAGGACAATGTGAGAAGATAGAGGATCTGCCCGTGCAGACATGATAGTGATTTTGATCTCATTGGCTTTGCTGAAGCTTAAGTCTAGACTTTGATCTATTGATCTTTTGTGAACAATGTTGTAATATCTTATTTTGGGAATGTATCTATTTGACGGTCTGATGATCGATACATTTGGTGACTCTTTATAATATTATGGATATAGTATTTTATTTCTGGTATCGTTGTGTGATGTTTCATTTACTATCTCTTGATCCCATAGTCTTGGTAAAGTCTTCCGCTGTAGTTTTCTCGTTACGATGAGGAAGTTGATTTCTAGGAGGTCGTGTCTCAGAGGGACATGGCTGGGATGGCGCGCTGTGGGGTCAATTACTAGTTAATTGATATTCCCATCGGGCGGGGCGTCACAAAAACAGCTCCAATACCTATTCCTGAGGCATCATACTCAATCTCAAAAGTTTTAGAAAAATTAGGTAATGTTAATAAAGGAGCACCACATAACCTTTCTTTAATCTCTATAAATGCACGATCTTGCTCACTACCCTATTTAAAACCCATTGATTTTTTAACAATTTCAGTGAGTGATGCGGCTAGTGTACTGAAATTTTTGACAAATCGCCGATAAAAACTAGCCAAACCATGAAAACTTTTTACCTCCGTGATTGACTTAGGTGTAGGCCATTCCTTGATAGCCTTCAGCTTTTCTTCATCCACCTCAATTCCTTTCGCGCTAATAACATAACCAAGAAAAACAACTTTTTCCATGCAAAAGGAACATTTCTTTAAATTAGCATATAGTTTTTCTTTTCTCAAAACATCAAGAACACATTGCAAATGATTGATGCTCATTTAAGTCCTTGCTATATTCCAAAATATCATCAAAATAGACTACAACAAATCTGCCTATAAACGCACACACTGCATGATTCATTAACCTCATGAATATACTTGGTGCATTAGTTAGACCAAAAGGCATGACCAACCACTCATACAATCCATATTTAGTTTTAAAGGCAGTTTTCCATTCATCACCATCTTGCATCCTAATTTGATGATACCCACTTTTCAAATCAATTTTTGTGAAAACACATGACCCATGCAATTCACCAACATGTCATCTAGCTTAGGAATATGATGTCTATACTTTATCGTACTGTTGTTGATAGCTCTGCAATTTACACACATTCTCCAAGTTCTATCCTTCTTAGGCACAAGTAGCACCGGTACTGCGCATGGACTCATGCTCTCTCTCACGTGTCCTTTGGCCATCAACTCCTCAACTTGCCTTTGAAGTTCCTTTGTCTCATCCGGATTACTCCTATAGGCTGGTCGGTTAGGAATTGTCGCACCTGGCACAAAATCAATTTGATGCTCTATTCCTCTAATAGGTGGCAATCCACTAGGCACATTATTAGGAAACACATCCTCATACTCCTACAACAATGAGACAACAACACTAGGCAAAGATTTGTCAAGTTCGTTAGTATTAAAACATGCCTCTTTGTACAAGAGTACAAATATAGGCTGGTTTGTATGAAAAGCACTCTTGACATCACTTGCCTTAGCATAAAAACTCACTTGTTTTTTTGTTTTCCTCTCATTTTCCTCACTCTCTATTTTCTTTTCATACTCTTTTTTTCTTTTCACTCTCTTTTTTCCTTTCGCTCTCTTTTTTCTTTTCACTCTCTTTTTTACTTTCACTCTCTTTTTCATCTAACTTTTTTTGAACTCTCGGACTCACAATTTCTTTTCAACTCATTCTCTCTTTTTAGTTTCACTTGATCTTCATACACTTGTCTTGGAGTCAACGGTACAAGAGTAATGGTTCTATTATTTTTCACAAAAGAATGTCTATTCTTGAACCTGTAATGAATGGTCTTCCTATCAAATTGCCATGGCCTGCCTAATAGTATGTGACCCGCATGCATTGGAACAACATCATAAAGTACTTCATCATTGTACCTTCCAATTGAAAAGAAAACTAGGACTTGCTTATTTACCTTAACCTCCCCATAATCATTCAGCCACTGCAACTTATACGGTTTAGGGTGCTTCAAGATAGGTAAATTTAATTTTTCAACTAAAATAGTGCTAGCCACATTAGTACAACTTCCCCCATCAATGATCATACTACATACCTTGTTGTTGATGTGGCATCTAGTATGAAAAATGTTCTCCCTTTGTTGTTCCATGTCATCCTCTTTGACTTGGGCACCTAAAGCACGCCTAGCTACAAGTGACTCACCCTCCACCAAAAACTCCACATCATCTTCACAAACATCTTCAAGTATTGGCATTTGGTCATCATTGCCCTCGCTTTCGGTTTCCAACTCCCCATCAACACGTGCGATCATGGTCCTCTTATTTGGGCATTGTGAAGCTATGTGACCTACTCCTAAACAATGAAAACACTTAATATTACGACTGTGAGTTTGGGATTCGATTGCAATGGATCCTTCAATGATGCTTGTTGATTCCTATCACCTCCGCTTTACGAGGCGTGATTCACAGCCGATTGAGCTACTCATTGGGGACAAGTCAAGTGTAAAGAGTATGATTACTCTTATTTTATACCAAATACGACCTCGACTTGAAACTTAACCAAAAAAGAAGAGTAGTCTCTCCCCTCTTCCACTCAAGTCGGAAGTTCAGCCTCTCCTAAATAAAATTTTTGGAATGGTTTAGCCACCTTTAAAAGAGATTTTAAAACTTGGTTGGACACTCTTAACTTGGAGCATAGTCTAACTAGGCCTGAAACCACTTTTAATGGTGGTTGGACCTCTTCCCTTCCTTCCACCCACCTCGCAAGGGGGTGGTCTAGCCACCATTAAGTGGCAAAGAGGTGAGACTTATTCTCTTGCTTTTTGATGTGTGTGTGTGTGTGTTTTTTTTTTAATTTTTTAATTTTTGACTTTTTTTATACACGTGAGAAAAATTACTACGTTAGTTGCTTAGCACACAAATAGTTAAAATAAAACATTTTATTTTACATGTCTGCAAAAAGAGAGGGATGTAGAGATTCGAACTAATAATCTCCTATTACATAGCATGGTCTCCAACTATTGAGCTACCCATTGGAAATATTGAGTTAGTAAAGCACAAATATCAATTTTGTCACTTTTAAAATCCTAGGTAATTTTTCTTTTCTTTCCTTTTTATTATTTTATTTTTATAACAAAGAATTTACAACAACATGTATTCTAGAAAAACCAAGCATTTGCCCTAGTCATGACTCATGCGGCTCGAAGGGAAGGAAGGAGCAACTACCAAGGGTGATGGTTCAATGACTCAATAAAATTTTCAAGTGGCCCACATATGCTTAATTAGTTTTAACCGTCTTAAATTTATATTAATGTCCTGGTGGGACTAGATCAGGCTATGGCTCAGTTGGGCTTGAGGAAGCGCTTGCGGTTTCACTGTCTAGGTCACTCATGTGCAGCTCCTAGCTAGGATAGCCACAATTCATCTCCCCGATCTACCCGTTTTAATTAGAAAAATGAAAGGGAATGAAAGAGCAAATGAGTCAAAATATTTTTTTTTGGGTCATTAATTAATTAACTAATATTTTATTTAAAATTTATGACTTCCAAGTTCTCAATTATATATATATATTGCTAAATGAATTTTAATTTTTAAATTGTGATTCAACATATGTTGTTATTCTTTTTTTTTTTTTGACATGTCCACATAAGAGGGGATAGAGGATTCGAAGTAGTGACTTCCGCTTCATGAAGTGTAGTCCCAGTTGATTGAATTATCTCTTGAGGACAACATATGTTGTTATCTATTGCATACAAGATGTACATTGGTACTTGCAAATAAATAAGAAGTTTTATTATTATTATTATTTTTTATTTTTAAGTGAAAAAAGAAAAAAGAAAAAAGAAAAAAGAAAAACGAAGATGAATGTGTGTGTCAAGTATGTAGAAAGTATAAAGCTTTTCAATATGGTTTATTAAAAATTAAAGTCATGACTTAATTCGTCATGGTTGGAGAGCGAGTGTTGGCAAATGATGGAGGCAAAAGGGATTGCAGAAGAAGTGGAATTGGCGAAGAAGAGATGCATGGCCGTGATTGGTAGAATAGAGGGATTGCCCGCTGCGTCCACCACCCTCACCGGCTCATGCAGGCGCACTCTCCTCAAACTCGCCCACTCGGAGCTCGCTTTCCTCTCCCGCTGCTCCACCACATGCCTAAGGTGAGCCTACCCCAACTCCCAATATTGCATCAAGAAAGTTTTACCACTCTCTGTTGGTTGCTAGGGATACAATTTGCTCTATAAAACCCATTTTGCTCATTTCAGACTAAATTACCAAATATGATTATTGGGTTGCTTTTACGTAATTGGATGGCAGATTAAACAAAACCCAGAAAGAAAAAAGAGAGAAAGAAAAAAAAAGATGGCAAAGATGGTTCTTTGTTTCATACATGAATTATTATTATTTTTTGTTAGTAATTTCTCACATGAATTAGGTGTAGTAGAAACCCATTTATCTAAGTAAATGTCACTGTCTCCATCTCTAATGCTGACTGAATGATAATGGGGGTTTAGAATATTCACGTGTAAGGTCTATGCCAAATTAGCTTATCAATTGCTTGTATTGTTTCTTGGGACAGCATTATATTCTGATTTAGCAGTTTCATTTAATAATCCAGGGCGGTTCATTATCTGTTTCATATACTGAAATAGTTAAGTACTTGGTCTTAATCAGCAGTTGCATTTCTGCTTTTCTTGAAAGAAATTTTAGTGAATTAGAGATATGATCGTTCTTGTTATGTGGGGACAGTGTCAATATTGGGCACCTCGAGGCAGTTGTTCACATTCTACAGCAGCCTTTTGTAACGGGAGTTTCGCGAGTTTGCAAGTCAATTCCTCTATCACCTACAGATTTGAATGGGCGGAAAACCAATTCTTGTTCAAAAGGTGTCCATGTTGATGTAGTTTGTACTCTCAATGGGAAGCCTGTGTGGATTATTGTCTCCGATAGGAACCCAAGGTACATTTCTTGGGATATATGCCAAAAGACTAAGGGCTTGAAATTGCGTGTAGAAGAAGTCCTTGCTGCAGCCCAGCCTATGATAACATTGAAACCTTCTTCAATCATTCTTTTCTTCTCGAATGGACTTGGAAACTTTGTTAAAGAGAAACTCAGAGAAGAATTTGGGGCGTCTGAGATTGCATTGCAGTTTTCTGTTTTTGATTTTGACTTCTCCGAGGATTTGGAAGGTGAGTGGATAAATGTTCTTGGTAGATTGTATCGGGAGGCATGTGTGCTTGAAATAAAGGTTGATGATGTTGGTGATACTGTTTCTAGTTCTGGATGTGATCTCAAAGGCTCAAGTGTTGCTGCAGTCATGCCTAGGATATTAGAAGAGCGATTGGAGGGGAATGTGGGTGATGCTTTCTGTTCACTCATTTTGGGGATGAAACTCCACCCTTTAGATTTTAAAAATGGGGGATCTTCTGATATAGGGGTGTTGTTAGGTGAAGGTGATCTTATAAATTTTGATACAACGGCTTTGATTGCTCTTGTATCAGGGATTAGTAATGGTGGTACTGAGAAACTTTTGGCTACTCCAGAGAGTGAATTAAGGCAGCGTTTTAAGGGAAACTTTGAGTTTGTCATTGGACAGGTAAATTATTTATTTAAGTTTTGTGCACCCTGCTACTTTATCAACTTATGATATTTAGCATCTTGGTTTATTTTGTTAGTTAGCATTGAAGCATGTGTCATGCCATATTACCTGTTTAACGTCAATGTAAAGATTAGAATTAGGATGTGCGGTTATAATTGTCAAGGCATGGAAGGTGAAAAGTGGATGGTTAGTTGGAGGGCAGTGCCTATGTGGGTTGTATGGATTTTTCCCAAAAAGAAAAAAGGCCATTTTGAATAAAGGGGTGACTAAAAGGATTTGCAGTTTGATAAAAGCTTTTCAACCTAGATTGTGAGGAGTCTTAGTGCACCAACCTCTTGTCACTACTTATTCCAATTTGAGTGTGGCTAGTACATTAATTTTAACTTTAGTATGTCATAATAAGTTTTTTAATGAATGGAACACTTGTTTTAAGTGTGGGCAGCATTGGTAATTATGAATATGGAGAAACTCATTTCCTTGCACTTCTCTGAGTTTGTGGTGTGTAAACAAAATGCTTGATATGGTCATTTATGATTATAGGAATACTGCTTCATGGTTGGATATACCCACCATAAGAAGCTTATTGATGTGGCAAATTAGCACATCATCAGGCATGGGTCAGCTACTTATTTGTTGCTAGTCTTTCCTATGATAAAAGTTCTCTTTGCAGCTTTTCTAGCTCTTTCCTATAACTTTCATGGTATTCTACAATCATACTATGCTCCAGAAGCATTTCTTTGTTGAATTCGCCTTACTCGAAATCTAAATGTAAGATCCTCCCCAATGTCCCAATCCTTTTGATTAATCAGTGCTAGGTGCCTAAATTGATCCCATTCATGCGCCAAAAAGAAGGAAAAAAAAAGAAAAAAGAAATACTGAGCCTTTCCCTCTGCAAATCTACATTTTCACAAACAATCAATGGTGGACCAGTAAGCCTTTGTGGACACGTTTGTTTGACATTTCCTCCAATACCTACCTAAATGTTAGATATAGTCAATTATTGTGTTGAAACACCCCTCCTTCCTCTCTTTTCCCTTTTATTGAGTAATTTGCTGCATATAACAGTCCATCCATGGTTGTCTATGTTGCTGACAGATGAAGTTTGTTCATCTATGTGTGTTTTATACTTCTTCAATACTCCTAATGTATATCCATGTTCGCTTGGACTTAAGTGTGTCTTCACCTTTTGCCAGGTGATGTCTGAAATCCAGAATCCAATTCAAGTTGAACTGGGCAGTGTAATATCTGGAAGGAGAGGCATAATATGTGAAACTGTTCATTCGGAGTTCAAGGAATTAGTATTAATGTGTGGAGGGCCTAATGAGAAGTTCAGAGCCAATCAATTACTGAAGTGCCTGATGTGAGTTTCTTGACTATTTTTTTTTTAACTACTTTGATCTGCAACAATTTTGATAGGATATATATCCAGAATTCCAGATTATAAAATCAGATTTATTGATTTTGAGATCATCATCGTTGATTTGTTTGGTACCCTCATTTTGTTTCTCTAGTCAGTATATTGAGTATAAAATAAATTCATATGTTCTTTTCTTGGGTTAAAAAAGGCTTGTTTGTTACATTTAGATACAAAGCAGTACTGATGTTTAGTTTCAGTGGTTCTTGGAAAATTCGTTTGACAAACCATAAAATGTTAAGTCGTAGGTTCTCCTATCAAAATTTATGTCTAATCTGTTGAAAAGCACTATGCATCACTCCTTTGATGCATAGTAAAGATGTACCTTTGATGTTGCATATTCAAAAACTAAACTGAATTGATCACTCCTCCTTCTCCTCAAATAAATTGTGAGGCTAATAGGGTGGTCTCTTTCTTCGTAATTATCCTTGGTATGCATGTAGGCTTGCAGGTAGTAGGAGAAAACAGATTTTTCTCTTCCCTAGGAACTAGCCACACGCCCCCTTAGAGAAAATTACTTAAGGCCCCGTTTGGTTTACGGAATGGGTATTCCATTTGGAAAAGGAATAGGTATTACTGGGAATAGAAGATGTTGGAATGGAATAATTATTCTAATTCTTTAGTTTGGTAACAACACACACGGTCTAAAGGGAATTGAATCAAAATTACTAAAAAACCCCACATTATTTTAATTTTTTTTTTCAATTCATATTAGAAAATAAAAAATAAAAAAACCTAAAAATAGTGGGTGGCTGGCCGCCCCAATGGGTGGTCAGCCACCCCCAGAGTGCCTCATGATGGACCCACGAGGCATTTTGGGGGTGGTCGCACCACCCCTAGTGCCATTGGGGGTGACCGTAGCCACCCCAAATTTGCATCTGGGGTAGCTACAGTCACCCTTGATGCTCATCGTGGGTGGCCGTAGCCGCCCCAAGATGCCATGAGGGTGGTCGCACCACCCCCGGGCGCCTCGGGGGTGGTCCTGCGAGGCGTCGAGGGGTGGTGCGAGCACCCCCCGCCTCTTCTATCAATGGGTGGTCGGCCACCCACTTTAATTTCCATATTATACTCCTTTTTTTTTTTTAAGTTTTTTTTTTTAAAAAAGAAAAGAGTTTTTGTGTAAAATATATTCCATTCCTCAAGGAATAGCTATTTCTCTCATTTTTTTTTAGAGGAATAACTATTCCTATGTGTAAGGGATTAGTGATTTTCATGGGAATAACTATTCCCAAGAATAGACTCTTACTAAACAAAAGAATGACTATTCCATAAGAATAGCCATTCTATTTCAGGGGTTTGTTCTGCAAAGCAAACGGGCCTGGCTTGCCGCCTTGGTTAAGGGGTATAAATAGCTTGAGGAGGGACTTGAGGAATAGCTCTAATGGGCTTTGGAACTATCTAATAACTAGCCAAAGTTACCATTAATTGTATTTTAGTCCACTATAAAAATATAATCGCATTGTAGGATTTTTTTTAATTATATATCTCAGTCATATGAGATGGTTTTACCGGTCCATTGTATTAACAGTCAGCATCTATCACTGTGTGCCTAGAATTAACCAATAACATTCCTTTGAACAGAAAATCAACCTAAATTCAATTAGCCATACATGTGAAGTAGTTTCATGTTCACTTGTAGCTAACTAGAGACATGGTAATAAAGAAAATATCTGGCCTGTTTGTCCTGTCTGGCATGACATGAGTATTATCCTGAAGGTTGGGCTTGTTTATTTATGAGGTTACAGCTAACCCCATAGGTTGTCTCTTTCTGATAATTTGATAGAGGCTTTCTTGTACAATTCCATGCCATTTGTATGGGACACTGCAGGTTGGGTTCTATGGTTATGGTTTCTCCACTATGAAGTGGCTCAGTCTTTTCATACTAGATTTTGGCATCATTTGAGGTTTTCAGTTTTCTCATACTAGATTTCAGCATCATTCGAGGTTTCACTGCAGTTGCATAGTTAACAAATGGCGTGCAAACATCATGTCAAAACCTAGAGCTCTAATAGCAAACTGACATACAACAATTTTGAGCTTAGATGCATCCAAATGAGTTCTACAATTGATATAGATCAAACTGGTAGAGCACAACATCTGAGATTGACTCTGATGTTGGACTGGAAATCTGAGACCAAAAGAACGGATGCAGTATCTTTTAATTTAAGTACATGAACACAAGGCAAAAGGAGGAACTTAATGCTAGTTTAGGGAAAAATGTCATGATAAGTTAGAAAGTGGTGGCGTTTTGGTTGTATTTAAGGGTTGGATTACTGGCGGAAAACTAAAATAGGGAGGGCTATGTATCACAACATGGATTCTCAAGCATCACACCCAAAAAAAAGTCGCATAACACATCAAGAAAAGCAGCTAGGGTTTCAGTATTTCTTAATTCATATTCTAAAAATACCGATGCATTACATAGACCACTATCAATCAAACTTGGTGCCAGTTATGACTAAAATCTATAGTTTCTACCTTATTGGAAAATTAAATGCTGATTAGTGAAGTCTCTGAAAATTCTCTTTGCTTTTTTAATATGAAAACATATTTTTTGGAAAATAAGTTACTAAACAGAACACTTTTTAAACAACAAAATACAAAACAATTTTTAAGCAACTAAACACAAAACACTTTTAAAAAATAAAATAAAAAAGCAGTTTTTAGAAAACTTTCCTAAAAATATTTTGAGAAGCACACGTTTATTTTTTCAGGTACAACCGTACATGAAAATTAAAAAATTACAAGAAAATAGAGAGGCGGCCGTGGCTAGTGAAGCAAAAGGGTTGGCCATGCGCGGCCACACCTAGTGGCCAAGAGTGGGTGACTGCATGGCTACCCCTGAGCTATTTATTTATTTTTTTTTTAATTTTTCCAATTCAGACCACCCCAGTTTTGGTTGTTTGTTTTATATTCTGTAAACTCTTCTCAGATTTTTTGCTTTTTAGATGCATTAATTTAAAACACTTTGCAAAAAGTTTACTGAACTTTTTTTTTTCTTCTGTGGGTTTCACAGAACACTTTTCAAATCAGAAAACAAAGAACACTTTTCAAAAAACTTATGACACATACACTCTTAATTACCAAAGTGTATTATCCAGAGAACTCCTTAGTTGTTCCCTGCTTCCAGCCTTCAAATATATTGTTTTTCACTGATTTTGTATTTCTGGTTTTGCTTATTCACTGGCTTTTTATATCTGACTTAATTTTTAAAGATGTGTTACGCTGAGAAGTCAAAAACAAATGACTCTTTAACAAAATGGCTACAGTTTTTTTTTTTGGCTATGAATGAGAACTGCTTTATTATTAGGCTTGGACTTGATGTTTACTGTCTTACAAATTTATTTTAAAGCAGTTTGAATGTTGATTTCTGAACTCATATTATTGTTTCCATGAAGCAACTAGATTACCATTAGCAGTTTCTTGTTTTAATACATGTTGGTTGTGGGCTGCACCAATCTCAAACTTGAGAGAGGTTGCTTTCGGTCTAATGGTTAATGGGCTGGTTTTAAGTTAGGGACATGCTTTTTATGTCCTGTTTTTTTTTATTTGCTTTGCATACTGAATCTACACAGAAAGTAAATGATTTATTTCGAATTTTTTGAACCTCTATCTGTAAATTTACAGTTCATACCAAGTAAATCATTTTCATGTGTTCTGAGCTGATAAGCTTGAGGATTGGAACAGGGTTGTGCCTGATAGTCCCTCGCAACGAGTGATGGGCCTCCCAACTACCAGAAAGCTAGCATTGAAGAACAAGGTTGTTTTTGGTACCGGTGATTACTGGCATGCTCCAACTCTGACAGCAAATATGTCATTTGCTAGAGCAATTTCCCAGGCTGGAATGTCCCTGTTTACGATCGAGCATAGACCACGGGCATTAACTGGTGATTAATCGTACATGGGCTTGGGACCAAGTGTTGAGACATTCTCCCATAAATATCCTTTGCAGGTAACTGGATCTCATTGTCAATTGGACACTATTGATCTATACATAGCCAGTTGACAAACTCATGATCCATGCTAACAGTTAGCTACTTCAATTAATCAAAAGTGTGAAAACATTTCCAATGAAGAACTTGTTAATGCTACAAAAATAATTGTGATTCCGGAGGACCAAGTGGTGGCCATAGTGTTATATAAACTTGAATGAATCAATCTCTTTTATCATGCAAATTATCTCTCTCCATGCCTAATAAATAGAAACATATTCTGGGATCACACTAATGCTTGTAGTTTTGTAGCACTCAATGCACCAATTCAAACTGTAAGGGTGTGGCTTCAATCCTATCAAGTAAGAAGGCCTATGGTTTTTTTAACTCTTTCCGAGTTGCAGGAGAAACAAAAAAGACCTTATATATTTGCCCTTTTGTTGTAAGCATAAGGCACAACACTCCTTAAGCTACCACATAGAAACGAAACAGAAAAGTAGCATGAGCGAGTGAGACTAGCCGCATGAAGTAAGCTTTTGTACATGGAGAGTTTTAATCTTTTTCTTTTATCATGTTCTATTTTGTGTGTTAACGGCTTGAGAATTGTGTAAAAGAAACATTATGTGTCTTGTGTGCCAGTGAAATTAGGTTTATTGGGTTATGAAAATTTGAGTGATTTTTCTTCACCACAATTTTGTACTTCATCTTCAATTAGTAAATTTCTGTGTGATTGCCTTCGGCCTTGGACTTACCTTGTCGAAGAAACCCCGTAAATTTTTGTGTTATCATTTGTGATTCATTTGTGTTATTTATTATGATCGTGATCTTTTGCACAATACAAACACTCCACGCTTCAAATGGAAATAAAGATAAAAATAAAATTACGGTGTGTGTGACTAGGAACTAATCCAAACGTTTCGGACATTAATTAGAAATTAATATTAATTTTAATTCTAGGGTTTTGCTTTAGGCGGGTTTAGTGCAAGAAAGCCAACGAGTTCTTTGCTTTTGAGTTCTCTTTCCTTCTGCAGTATGGTTATTTGATATTGGAAAACTTACAAGTCATACGTGAAGAGTGGGATGAAGCAAATCCAGAACTAGAAATTAATCTTAGTGGGGCTGAAGTAAAACTTGCAAGAGAGAATATTTTGTTATTTGCTACAATATTGTTAATATATATTGATTTTGCTATCAATATGAGTTTATTCATTTTGTTACTATTAATTTATTCATATTCTAAAAAATATTCTTTTTGTTATTAATGTGCCTGAAAATAATATTTTAATTGATTTACCATGTCAAAAAGCCAATATTGAAAAGGAAAAAAATGCAAATAATCTGTACTTTTTTTTTAAAAAAAAAAAATTTAATTTCATCAAAAAAATATATTTAAAGGCAAATTCGACAAAATAATTAACATTTTTTTTAAATGGTTTTAACAATTAAAATATCATGTATGGTAAGCCTAGTAATGTGAGGCTCCCTGGACCTGGAGGATCAGAGGTAGTCCTTGGTGCTGTAGCCTAATTGTATACCACTATCTGATTATATTATATGCTGGTCATGGTGATTTATATCCACGTTAGTAACCTATAAGTTTTTTATTTTTTATTTTTAAGTACATTAACAAAGAAATTACAACAAAGAACGACAAAAGGTTGGGCAAGCCAACAAAAATCCCCCAAAACAACCATATCAGGCGTAGGTCAATACAAATTAAAAGGAAATGCATAAAATAAATAACTCGGTCCTATTGATTCTTGGCATGAAGACCAAAAAACTTGATTACCAATTAAGGTAATTTGGCAAGGCACACCAAAGATGACACTGTCAAAGAAGTAACTGTAGCAGCACACCCGAAAGAAAACCACAGCAGCAGAGAAGACACTGATGAATATTAAATCAAAGCCAACGGAAGGAAAAACCAACACGGATTCCAACTGATGTCGCATAATGATTTGCAATTAGATTGAGAGAGCAACATAGATGGTGGAAAAGGGCATCTAAAGCCCTAAAACTACAAATAAATAAATAAAAATTACACAAAACAGCAGTATTGGTGGAGGGTGGGCTGGGTGAAAGCGGCATGCATGTATGCGATTGTAGGCATAAAGCCCTTCACAGATTGAGGCTCGGCCCAAATGCTTGGTATTTGGGTTATAATGTGAACACAATGGGTGATGCCAATTCGACTGCACGGCTACCACCCTGGTACTGGCTGATAGTCGATCCAATGGGTTAAGGTGCTCAATCAAAATGGTTAAGGTGCTCAATCAGGATGATTAAGGTCCGATTTAATTCAACTACCACTTGGGTATTTTGTGATGGACACTATGGTCTCAACTCATTAATTTCGTATTAAATTAACAAGTCGTGTAAAATCTTATTAGTTTTAAATGTCGTATGTCGGGTTTAATTTGTTTCGAAGAATTGGTATAAAACTAAATAAATTAATCATAACTTAATTTATTTTAATTAAACGAGTCAAATCTCTCAACCATAACCCGTTAATTTAATGTTACCCTAATATTTCCTTTCCCGTCGACCCGGATGAAAATTTTAGATTTAAAAATGAACATAAAAGACAGTACATATCATATCAAAGCATTGCAACAAGCCAACAACAAGGTCAGGGTGATATGAATCAAAAAAAAGATTCAAGCAGTTTCACATAATTTAAAAACATGGGAGGCAGAGCAAAAATCTGAAAAAAAAAAAAAAAAAAAACAATAATAGAAGAAAAAAATAAATATCTTAAGAGAAAGATGAACTCAAAGCTCCAATCCGAAGCTACAATTACTAGCTTTAATGCTGATGGAATTATTAGCAGACAGGTTATCGACGACCAACAAGCAGTGTCCCAAGATCCTCACCTTCTTCAGCTTCAACCTCCCAAGTTTGATTGCCACCGGCGCATCAACCTTAAGATCCAACGGAATGAGCCCGGTTTGCTGTTGCTCCTGCAGCGCCGTCATCAAAGCGCTGCCGTACTGCGTCTGCCCTGTCAAGGCAAGGTGCAGCTGCGTCTTATTCCGGTGACCTTGGTAGAACTCTGGCAGCGACCCATCACAGAGCTTAGCGTCTGCATACCACACGCTCAACCGGCCACCTTTCTCGTAGTAAATTCCAATCTTCTCGTTGGGGTTGTCGGCGGTGATCTCCACGTCGAACTCCGCATACAAAGACATGTCAGAGTTGAGGCCTAGGCTGCTTATCTTCAAGCTATCAACCGAATATGACGGAAGCTTTGGTCGGAAGATGAGGTAAAGAATGCCGGCAGCGGCTCCAACTATAATTATAAGGAGAAGAAGGAGGCTAATTGTCCAGCACACACATTTGCAACAACAACTTGCACTCTTCGGTGGCTTGGCATGGATCACCGGAATGGGGCGCCGGATGGGAGGCGGTCGCCGAGCCGGACTACCCTTTTCGGATACTGATGAGCCGTTAGGCACCAGAGGAGTTGTTGGCCGGGCTTCCACATCCACGGCTACCGGATGAATTCTTTGGTTTTCTGCCATTGGTGTATAGATATTATTCTGCAGTGATATTGTTCATCTGCAACAGTATATATATATAATATATAATAATAATATATTATATGGTTTTGTAATGTATATGTATAGTTATATAGTTATATATAGGTGGAAATCAGCATCCTTTTTTGACCTTTTTTTTTTTTTTTCTTGACGTAGCTTATGTGGGATGCCATGATTGGTGCTTGGAGAGGAGGATGGAGGAGGTTTATGGGTTGAAGTCTCACCTTCCTCACCTAATAACAACAGAAAGAAAGCAAAAAGAAAATAGAGTTAGTTCAGCTACGTCAGAAGTTCCAAATTCAATACCTTTTTTGCAAGGGATCTTTCTTAATCCTTAATTAATTAATTAAAGTGGTATAATATTGTTAATTATTATATATACATACGAAAAAAAAAAGGCACGTCTCTGTAAGTAATTATAATAAATTACAAGGAATTAATGGAGAAAGAGATATTGAACGAGCTAGCATGCATGCAACAATATTAATTAAAGCCTAAAACTATCATTTTCTCTTCTCATCCTCCTTCCATTTTCCAAAGTTTGAAAATTGAAAAATAGAGAAATAGCAAGGGAGAATGTATATATATCACGTGTTGAAGAGTAAAATTATGATATAATTATCTTCTAATTAGTACCACTTAGGAACAGTAAAATAGAAACTATTGGAACATATATGATATGAGATATATATAGGGGAAGATTCCCAAGAAACAACTTTGAGAAAGCATATGATTAATTAGATCATATAAAACAAAAACAAAAAAATTGCAAAAGAGAATGACTCACTACCACCAAAATGGGTGAGATTTTGAGACGTTTAAACCTTTTTGTTAATTATCATTATGAGATCTAGAATATGGGCTCTAATACCTACGCTACCCCTTTGGGCATGTAAATTCTAGTGGAGATAGTACTAGAAAGAGTAATGATATAAGGAGGACTAGAATTCTTCTAGAGTCATCTTAAATCACTATTGAATTTGAGATGATCATTAGTAAATTTTGATTTGTTAGTGATTTAAATGACACATGAAATTTAGAATGACTCTAGTCCTCTTTATATCTTAAAATACGTAAAATTTGAAAAACCTAGTATGTCTATCTACTGTTTTACTAACACTCACTTTTGTTGTTTCATGTTGATGTGTTATCATCTTAATGAAGAGCGCGAATAACTTGGTTTGTACCAAATTCCTATAAAAGTTATTCTCGTATAGTATATACAAAATCAATTACCGAATTGTTGTCCAATGGGCATATATAGGACACTTGTCATCTCATGATCACTTGTTATATTTTGGTAATTAATAACTATTAATGTAAATTAATAGTATGTTTACTTATAATTAAATCTAATTACTTAAAATTAAATCAGTCTAACTTAATTTGTAAAGGAAAGCTATATATATCTTCATCGAATCCCTACTTCTCTCGTCTTCTTTTAACTAAAACCCTCTTCCTTATCTTCTCATTCATCTTTCTTTTTCTAAAATCGTTTAATTCTTATTATTTCACTGACAAAAGAGTAAAGAAAAAGTTATAGCAAATTTCCATTTTTTTTTTCTTTTCTAAAATCGCCCAATTGAAATTCAATGAAGTAAAGTATAGATTCTTATGAGTATTTTGCTTTTACTTTTTCTTTCTTCTTTTATCAATGAAAAGATGAAGCCTCATTTAACACAACATTTCATTGTCGTAGCCGACAAAGACAAAAACACATTGATGGATCTAAGCAATCGAACTTGCTAGATAGTTGGTCACTTGGTCTGGTATGAATACGAAGCTAATAATAAGGGTGTACAATTGGGGTTAGAGTTAACAAATTTTAATAATAGCAACCATTCCGCCTTGGTCTGGTATGAATATCGTCCGATTATAACTTTTTAAGCAGTTAACAAATTTTAATAATAGCAACCATTCCGCCTTAGGTGTTTAGTGAGTTTAAATAACCACCAACCGTACAAGTTGTTTCAGTTAGCAGTTAATGCTTCTAACTGCCAAGTGCAATTATCTTAGACAGTTATCGAATTTTCATAACCACAACTGCTTCACTTTAGGTGGGTAACAGTTTTAGAATAATCGTCGGTTGACAGTTATTGAAAAAAGAGCCCTATAGTCCAGACCTTTTGCAAACCAGCCCTTTTTTACAACACCCAATCACCACGTGAAACATCATCCATTTAAGAAAAATGCAAAAAATGAAAGTGAGAACAACTACGCCAAATCAAAGTGAGAAAGATAAAAAAATAAACCGTAGTTGGCGACACCCAAGCTAGACCTGTGAGACCTACGACGCCATGGGTCTGGCCTAAATCCCCACCGGACTTGCCTCAAAATTCTTTTCTAATGCCTAATGCTCCAAAACCCGTTTTTAATGTCTCAAAACCAGTTTCTAATGTCTCAAAACTCGTTTTTTTTTTATTCAAAATTAAAACCTGAAGGTGGATGGTTAACTCTTTAAGGATTTTATTACCCTACCCTAAAGGTCGGAGAAGATGACTGTCGGCGCCGAAGACGGTGACTCACGGAGCCGAATAGGGTGACCGAGCCAGACCCAAGACCAGCGCCGTTTCTTCTTTCTTTCTCCCAAACCCTCTTTTCTTCTTTCTCTTTTCTTTTTCCAGTGAATTTGGTTCTGGTTTAATTTTGTGCACTTGTTGTGGTTTAGCTTATGTGCCAGCTGTTGATTAGGGCTATAAAAGTGGCATTTTGCAAAGCATCATCCTAACCAAAGTTAAATTCTATTGAAAATCATAACCACACCATATAATGGCTTTTTAGAAATGGGACTTTTAGGCCTATTTTGGTGTTTTGGGACTTCTTTGAGCCTCTTTTTTAAGGCATATTTTAAATAGTGTTTTTTTTTTCCTAAAAAATAATTAGAAGGCTTCAAAATGTAACAAAGTTCAAGGATATTATTATTATTATTATTATTATTTTATAAAGATCAATTTCATTAAACTCAAAATGAACCCTATATCAAAAGCACTAAAATGACGTTGTTTTGTATATTATTATTATTATATAAACAATATATATAATATATAAGGTAGGCACTTAGTAGGGGTGAAAAGNTAGAAGGCTTCAAAATGTAACAAAGTTCAAGGATATTATTATTATTATTATTATTTTATAAAGATCAATTTCATTAAACTCAAAATGAACCCTATATCAAAAGCACTAAAATGACGTTGTTTTGTATATTATTATTATTATATAAACAATATATATAATATATAAGGTAGGCACTTAGTAGGGGTGAAAAGCCGGTCGGTTAATTAACTGCCCGTTAATTGCTAACTGCTTATATAAATGTATAAAAATACATGAAACAACGTCGCTTTTGTGTTTATATATATATATATATAAATCTAGAAATGATGTCGTATGTAGTAGGATATTATTGTATTATTACCATAGAAATGACGTTTTTTTTTTTTTAATTAGATTTTTTTTATAATTATTTTAAAAAACATTAGCGGTTATCAAGGTTATTAACTGCTAACCACCTAGGTGGTTACAGTTAACAGTTTTAGCCATAATCGTCTTTTCACCCTTAACGATTATTGGTTATTAACCGCCTATGCCTACTCATACTCCTAAAGTTGCCAATTGCCTTGCCATAGGTGATTATGGTTTTTTTCAATTGCGTATGCAAACAGTTATATGGTTAATAGTAGTTAGCAGTTATTAAGCGGTTAATAACTACTCGCTTGTATATACCCCTAACTAATAATAAGAGTTACAATTTTGCACTATGCATTTGAACAAATTGGAGGAAACACTTCCTCCTATTATTTTTCTTCATTTTCTTCTCCTCCATCGGCCCAAAATTGTAACAGCCCATTTGTTGTCAAATATATGATCTCCACATATGCTAGTGGCCTCTTATCCCTCAACTAGGATTCATAGTAATTATTTGTCTGAATTTTAACAATTTAGGCAGATAATATGAGAGAGCTATATGAGAACCACCCGCTTATCCCACCACCTACCATGGGTTCTATATGGACTCTATCACATTACATGTCCAATTATTAACAATTCGCGTAGATAATTAATGTGAATTCTTATACAACTAATTGATTATGATGCAAAATATATTTCTCTAGCTTTCATTTACCCCCTTCTAGACTGGAAATGAATTAAAGTCTATAGTAAGCTTTCACACAACTAGTACAAGCTCACAAACGAAAAAGAAAAAAAGAAAAAAAAAAGTGTAATTTTAAATTTAACTATCTCGTGTTAGAGTTAAACTATCCAACTGTAGACAATACAGCAGCTGGTGCACTTGAAGGTACTGCCAATGGAACAGCTGCTCTGTCACGCAAGGATCATGGGCAATCACTTGCCGTTCTATCAACCACAAATCATGGCACAACTGTAGCTCCCAAACATACAAGGAAATAATTGAAATATGATTACAAATCACTGCTGGAATCATAACAGAAAAGGAATGATCTTATTCAAGGAAACACAGGGTTTGCTACCAAATCAAGATGCAATACTTAAGGAAACCTTTGTCATTGATTTGTATAATTCTGTTATTAGTCTATACAATTATTAGGCCAACACCTTTCTACTTCTTGTTTGCCTATTTTCCTCAATGGCCTCTTCCTCTTCAAACACTGCTCCCGTAGCCTCTTCAAACACAGCTCCTGCAACCTATATCCTTCCCAATTTCAATCAATTTGCTGCTGGCAAACTTAATGAGGGGGGCAGTTATTTGGCCTGGCTTTCTCAAACTGTTCCAATTTTGAAAATCCATGATATGATGGGCATTGTGGATGGTACTGAACCCTGCCCACCTAAATTTTTGCTAGATGATCAAGGCAAAGATGTACTGAATTCTAATTACTCTATTTGGTGTGGGAAGGATCAGTTTCTGTTAAGTTGGATTAATTCTTCCTTAGCAGCACCCATTCTCTCCACTATGTTTGGGTTACACACTTCTCAACAAGTTTGGAGTGCTCTTGCTCAGAGTTTTGCAAACTAGTCCCGCCCACGAGTATCACACTTGAAAAGAAACTCCAGAACTTTCACCAAGGTTCAAAACTATGTATTGAATACCTGCAGTCTACTAAATCCTAGGCAAACCAGCTTGCAGCCATTGGCAAGCCTATTGATGATGAGGATTTAATTTCCTTCATCATGGGTGGACTCAATCCCTCTTTCAATCCCTTTATCACATCTTTCTCTATTGCTACACGAGACAAAGCTTTATCTCTTGTAGATTTTCAAGATGAATTGTTGAATCACGAGATGCTCCTTAATCAACGACAACAAAAGGTTGCTACAGATACCTCAAACTTTGCTTCGTTTATCCAACGCCAAGGTAGTCATACACGGCCAAACTTCCAACCATACAACCGCAAGATGAAGGGTTCTCAGCCCAATAAATGCAGCCCTCGTCTTGGATACTCTAAAGGATCTTCTAGTTGTAGACATGGTGGCCCTGCTACATGTAACATCCCACCCCAATGACACACAATATTGTTCTCTTTTGGCTCCCCTAAACCAGACTTCCCAGGAGGTCACCTGATGTGGTGATTTTACGACCAAAAATATCAATGATAAAATTAACCACTCGCAATAGAACGAATCATGTAGGATAGGGCTATATTGAGGGTGTCGAACCTCAAGTACTGTAGGAGTTTCGTTACTAAATTCGAAAGACTAAATTTAACCTAATTAATTAAAAGAGATTTGTTTTGATTTTGTTTTCTAAAAGTAAATGCATAAAATAAAAGATAATTAAAATATGATAGAGAGTGTAGGGTATTGACTTCACCTCTATCCGCACAACAATGGTTAATCAGATTCAATTCCAGAAATTCATTCTATGCATGCTATAATTAAACAAGAAACTACCTTATTAAAGAGCAAGGATAATCTATCTTCGGTTGGCACGGATCATCCACCTAACCACTAAGATGCGGCACGACTCGTCTTCCCTAGGTATAAACTATAAAACTCTTTAATAAGTTTCATATAATTAATGGAATAGCATAACCCATCTTCGGTTGGCACGGATCGTCTACCTAAATTACACTAAACTAGGGTGCAGTACGACCCGTCTTCCCTAGGCATGGCCTATCTTAATTTTATTAATCATATGTCTATTAAAACCCATTATATAACCATCATCCCCATAATTACAGAAAATAAGAATGATTTGAGATCAATAAAAGTAAAATACTTTCTAAGACAAGATAAGAATTTCACCAATATTGATTTTGAAATTTAAGAACAATTGCATTTAATAATTAAGAACAGAATTCAATTGTAGCAATTCTCACAGTTATATAATCAACATATATAAATTGAAAGTCTGGAATTTAAATACAATCAAACCATTGTGCTTGGAAAGGGTTACATCAACACCCCACAAAGGGATTTAGCCGCTCATGACTTCGCTAAGCCTCCAAGAAATATTTTCCGTCTAAAACTAAGTTTCCCTTCTCTTGAAGCTTAGAGGCTTATTTATAGGGAGCAACAAGTCCTGGAAGCCCTAGGAAACCTAGAGAATTTGGATTTCAATCTCCTAGTCGAATTAGGAAGCAATCCATGTACAAATCGGAATAGGATTCGTCAAGATTTGTCTCCTTCTCTTGGGGGCGATTTTGGCATAGCGGGAGTCCGATTTAGGAAAATCCTATTTCAGCATGATTTGTATAATTTAGAATTAGATTTCCAATGCCGCTAGAATCACCTTAATCAGATATTTGAGCTGAAAGTTATGATCAAAATACTGAGACATGTTCAAAATATGAAATTCTATCCGATCCGATTTTGACTCCAAGTGGAGAAATTTCGATTTTATCCTTTCCTTGATTTGATTAAACTTAACCACATCATGTATATCCTCTATTGTGATTGGTTAAGCTTAATCATATCTTCTAGGTCCTCTCAAATTGTGCTTTAAACTCAAAATTAATGGTTTTTCTTGCATCTTTATTAAATACCTGAAAACACAAAAACAACACAAAATCAAACAAATAACAATGTTAAGGAATTAACAAATGTGAGTTAAGGGGTTTGAATGTGTAACATTTGGCGCTTATCACACCCCCAAACTTACATATTGCTAGTCCTTTAGCAATACAAAACAGAAAATAAATTGAAGAACAACAAGATAAATCCAGCTTTCGTGAGATGTACGATTGCATTTGGCATATGCAACAAGCCTTTTAAACCCCTAGGAATTCCCTAGAGGACGAGTGGAGTCTTGTGAGGGTTTTACAGAAATGATACCCACAAACATTATGCACAGTTCATGTTATCTAAAAATAAAAGCATCACTCAAACCTATGATTTCCATTCATTAGTGAGCTTAAAAAGTTAAACTCCATCTTCACAATGAATTGGAATTTAAAGTCTAATTACTTACAACAAGCAAGTTAAGGCATCACAAGCTCGAAACAGTGTAAGTGAACTAGCACAAGACTATGAAGCTTCCAGATAATTTCAATGTGCAATGTCTCAATATCTCAAGATTTACTGAAAATCCTATTGGAATGAATAACAATGGCATATCTTTCTTCTTCTTTCTTTTATTATTAGGCTCTGCAGTGTTTAGTTCCCTTAAGCTTTCTAATTGACCCATATAGCGAGTGTTAATCCAATGATTCTCAAACTAGATGATTTTAGGACATTAGGTGTAAAGACACCCCTAAGGACTTACTAACTCAAGTAAAAAAGGTTACGAAACTAAACTAGCCATAATGTTAACCACATCAAAACTCCTCACCTTTTGACGTGAATACTTAATGCTTAATGAGGTAAGATGCCCAGTTACTTAGTGAAAAGTTTATCAATGATCAATTTTTTATTATTATTTTTTTTTATAAATATATATATGCTTATGCCAATGTATCCAACCAATAAATCATCCAGTGTCACCCAAAACATAGAGACATACACATTAAGACCACACGTCATACCCCACAAATCATGTGCTAATGTGCTTGTGTCAAAGTAGATCAAACATGTGAATTCTCAATTGCCTAAAGAAAGTAACAAACTCAAAAATTCTATCATCAGATCATGTGTTCAAAATTTTTAAGCTCACTGATGAAATTAAATCACAAAATTTTCAGGTCAACCAAAATTTTAAGACAACATGAACATGCAATTTTTTTTTTTTTTTTTCAAAAACAGGACAAGTGTGTGTAAATGTATCTCCCCCAAACTTGAATCATACATTGTCCCCAATGTATGTACAGAACTGAAAAATAAGGTTAGGGTGTAGGAGTACCTGAATGAGCAGATGTGGGTATATCATACCCTCAAACTTGTATCCAAAAACACATGTCTTAAAAAAAAAGTTGATACTCCAACCAAGAAACAATCAAGTGCAACACATTGTTGTAAAAATGAAGAGGGATCTTCGGCACAGGGGAAAAATGGTGCGGGAAAAAGGGTAACAGTGACCTAAATAGGCCACTGAGACACTTCCCTCGAGTGCGTTCGATTGTACCATAACGGGCGAACAATCGCACTCGTGCTTAGGCGCGGGTGTGGGATGGAGGCGCTCGTACGCAACTTCGGGCGCATGGCGAGGGAGCAATCGATCGCCATTTACATAGCGATCGTTCGCTTCCTCATAATGTTTAGTGCTTTTGAGAAGGTTTCTGCGAACGATCGCCCAAGGAGGTGCGATCGTTTGCTTCCTCAGAATGCCACTTCCCACTTGAGTGAACCACGAAATTAACAAAGAATGAAACAACAATGGATAACATACCTGGATGGAGATCATGTACCCTGGTGAAGGAGGTGTCAAGTGCACAGGGTCTGCGCTTGAACCTAAGAAGTTGACTCATCTAGTCGAAATATATGGAATCCGTCAAATCAACGGAATCCACATCCTTGATGCACTTAGTGTTCTCAGACCCTTAAATTTAAATTTGAAACACCAATCTTTTCTTCTCTTGGACCATAGAGAATGGACTTTACCTATAGATAGGTAATTTTGAATTTTCGCATATTGAGGTAGATCCCTCTGAGTATTCTCAAACAGTTTCTCATCCGGTAGGGAATCATGAACTGGAGTAAAATGAGGAGAATACTCAGGGAATTTTTCTACCTCGGTGGTCTCTTTGTGCTATTCTAACAGCCTTAACAGTCTATTCTCATGGCCTCTTGGTAAGTCATAAGAACTAATGACCGGGAGAATGTTATCTATATCTAAAAATGAAATTTTTAGATTACCTGGAATAGGAGTTCGGGGCTCACATGGAGTCTCGGGAATAAGACTTGATGGTGAAGAAGTCGCAGTGCTCACTTCCTTGCCTTTTTCCTGGTGTAGACTCTGTGGGGTCCCTATTTGCTCCTCCTTTTTCTCCTCCTTCCTCTCTTCCACGTGGTTTTCGACCACCTCTCCACTCCTCAGTGTGGTGATAGCTTGTTTATGACAAGAAGTACTCTCATCCACCATGTAGTGTTCATCAGGATTGGCCAACGACTGATTTTGAAGCTCTTCTTCATCTCTATTGATGATATCTGCTATTAGTTCTACCTCTAGCCTGGCAATGGATTGAGAGTGCAAATTTATTGTCTGAGATATCTCACTCATCTTACCGTTCATCTCGCCCACTATGTTGGTTATCTTGCCAACCCTACCGTTTACCTCGCCCACCATTCTGTCAGACATGTCACTCATCATTTTTAGCATCCGATCTTCAAAATTAGGATCTGACCAAGGAGGTGACTCCTCTTGGTACTACTGCTGTGGAGTTGCTTGATATTGAGGGGAATATGATTGATCATTGAACTGCGGATATGATTGATGGCGCAGTTCATGACAGTGTGGAGCATACTTTCCATGATCTTGAGCTTGCCATGAGAGGTTAGACTGGTTGCTCTATGCCGGGTTATAAGAATCAAAATGAAGTTCATTCCCCTGTCTAGAGAACGGCCTGTTCATATGCTCATAAGAATAATTAGAAAATTGTCCCGCAGTAGGACAATCTCTAACATGGTGATAAGGACTATTGCAATATGAACATGGTCCATGGGGTGTTGGAATGCTTCCCCACATGAACTAAAATAATAGAAATAAAATAAAAATAAAAATAAAAATAAAAACTCACAAACGGCCTGCATGTGTGCTTGAATGAGGATGCAGCAGAGTCTGTCAGGGGTGCGCTCAATCGCACTTGAGGGTGCGCTCGATCGCACTGCCGAAGATGGGAGCAAGCGCAAGAGTAGAGAGCTCGAGCACAGATGCTTGTTGTGTGTAGACCTGCGCTCGATCGCACACAGGTTGCGATCGAGCACAGTCACAGAGACTGGCACCTGCGGATTGATCGAGAAACTTGAACATAAATATTAAAATTCAAAAACAGAAATTAACGAAAACAAAACAAAATAAAAATTAAGCTAAACTTAACCCTTAAAACTTAATAACAAAACCATTAAAAGTCCCCGGCAACGGCGCCAAAAATTGATGTGGTGATTTTACGACCAAAAATATCAATGATAAAATTAATCACTCGCAATAGAACGAATCCTATAGGATAGGGCTATATTGAGGGTGTCGAACCTCAAGGACTGTAGGGGTTTCGTTATTAAATTCGAAAGACTAAATTTAACCTAATTAATTAAAAGAGATTTGTTTTTATTTTGTTTTCTAAAAGTAAATGCATAAAATAAAAGATAATTAAAATATGATAGAGAGTATAGGGTATTGACTTCACCTCTATCCGCACAACAATGGTTAATCAGATTCAATTCTAGAAATTCATTCTATGCATGTTATAATTAAACAAGAAACTACCTTATTAAAGAGTAAGGATAATCTATCTTCGGTTGGCACGGATCATCCACCTAACCACTAAGATGCGGCACGACCCGTCTTCCCTAGATATAAACTATAAAACTCTTTAATAAGTTTCATATAATTAATGGAATAGCATAACCCATCTTCGGTTGGCATGGATCGTCTACCTAAATTACACTAAACTAGGGTGCAGTACGACCCGTCTTCCCTAGGCATGGCCTATCTTAATCCTATTAATCATATGTCTATTAAAACCCATTATATAACCATCATCCCCATAATTATAGAAATTAAGAATGATTTGAGATCAAGAAAAGTAAAATACTTTCTAAGACAAGATAAAAATTTCACCAATATTGATTTTGGAATTTAAGAACAATTGCATTTAATAATTAAGAACAGAATTCAATTGTAGCAATTCTCATAGTTATATAATCAACATATATAAATTGAAAGTCTGGAATTTAAATACAATCAAACCATTGTGCTTGGAAAGGGTTACATCAACACCCCACAAAGGGATTTAGCCGCTCATGACTCCGCTAAGCCTCCAAGAAATATTTTCCGTCTAAAACTAAGTTTCCCTTCTCTTGAAGCTTAGAGGCTTATTTATAGGGAGCAGCAAGTCCTAGAAGCCCTAGGAAACCTAGAGAATTCGGATTTCAATCTCCTAGTCGAATTAGGAAGCAATCCATGTACAAATCGGAATATGATTCGTCAAGATTTGCCTCCTTCTCTTGGGTGCGATTTTCGCATAGCGGGAGTCCGATTTAGGAAAATCTTATTTCAGCATAATTTGTAGAATTTAGAATTAGATTCCAATGCCGCTAGAATCACCTTAATCCGATATTTGAGCTGAAAGTTATGGCCAAAATACTGAGACATGTTCAAAATATGAAATTCTATCCGATCCGATTTTGACTCCAAGTGGAGAAATTTCGATTTTATCCTTTCCTTGATTTGATTAAACTTAACCACATCATGTATATCATCTATTGTGATTGGTTAAGTTTAATCATATCTTTTAGGTCCTCTCAAATTGTGCTTTAAACTCAAAATTAATGGTTTTTCTTGCATCTTTATTAAATACCTGAAAACACAAAAATAATACAAAATCAAACAAATAATAATGCTAAGAAATTAACAAATGCGAGTTAAGGGGCTTGAATGTGCAACATTCGGCGCTTATCATCACCCATCCTGGTACTACTCTCGTAGAAGCACGCTTAACTGCAGAGTTTTGATGGGATCATTACCATCACGGCTTTAAAACGCGTTGTTACCATTAAGGGTGTAAGTATATATATAAGCACATTCCCATCTCCATACCCAGGCGATGTGGGACGTCACACTACATCTGCATGCCTTGTCTTCTTAGGTCCCAGTGGTTCATCCCTCAACACTACACCTCGTGTCTCTTGCCAGATTTGTAGCAAGACCAACCACCAAGCGTTGGATTGCTTCCGCAAGATGGACTATTCCTTCCAAGGTAGACATCCTCCAACCCAATTACATGCAATGGTTGCTCAAGCTAACAATGAATTGAAGGAACATGAATGGGTGACTGATAGTGGAGCTAACGTGCATATTACCAATGACTTGGAGAATCTCTCTCTTGGGCAACAATCCTTTCAAGGTCAAGACTCAGTAGCTATTGAAAATGGAGTAGGTCTAACCATCGCAAACACTAGTTCAACAATTCTTCATTCTTCCTTTACTCCCTTTCATCTTAGAGATATTTTACATTGCTTTTTTGCTGCTACCAACTTGTTGTCAATCCAAAATTCTTGTAAGGATAACAATTGTTATTTTATAGGGAAAACTTTACTTTAAATCCTTGAACTTTCACGCGATTTGACAAACCCCTCTCGAATTTTAAAATATCTCGATTTGAACATTTCCGTCAAATTTTAAATGTAAAATGTGATATAATGATATTTATACCCTTTTTTTTTTATAAAATTTCAAATTTACCCTTAATTTCAAATTAATTTTTTTTAAAACAATATTATTAAAAAAAAATCACAAGGTGACCCACGGTTGGGCCACCTTGATACCTTTTTTTTTCATTTTTTTTAATAAAAAGAAAATTGAAGGGTAATTTTGTCATTTTGGGGGTTTTATCAGCAAAAATTGACAAAGGGGTTCAAATTGATTGCAATTGAAAGTTCAGAGGTTCAAATTGAGAGATTTTAAAGTTCGAGTGAGGTTTGTCAAATTGCTTGGAAGTTTAGGGGTCTAAAGTGAAGTTTTTTTCTATATTATACTAACATCTCATTATTTTGTGAAGGACATTCAAACAAGGGCAATACCCTTGGAAGGCAAGAGTGAAAATGGGCTATATCCCTTGTAGTTGCAGAATTTTTCATCAGGACAGAAACCTATCTTTACTACTTTCTTAGGGTTAAGGACATCTATTCATGTATGGCACTTTAGACTTGGTCACCCTTCTTTTGGGATAGTCAATCGTGTAATAAAGGCACATAATTTGCCTATTTCTCATGATTCATCTAATAATTTTAATATTTAATTTTTTTTTTCCTTCTGATTCCTGTCAATTAGGCAAGAGCAAGCACTTACCCTTCTCTCCTTCTACACGTGTGTCTGCTGGTGTTCTTAATTTAATTCATACTAACTTATGGGCCTCTCCTATCACCTTCATTGTTGGTAGTATATACTACAGTATTTTTGTTGATGACCATTCCATGTATACCTGGTTTTATCCCTTGTGAAAAAAATTTGATTGTTTTGTTAAATTTAATGTATTGGTTGAAAATCAATTTTCTAGCAAAATTAAACAACTTTAATTTGATGTGTTAGGGGGGGGGGGGGGGGGGGGG
>CM017327.1:25527842-25597177 GCA_006937295.1 Carpinus fangiana
AGCTCCTGCAACCTATATCCTTCCCAATTTCAATCAATTTGCTGCTGGCAAACTTAATGAGGGGGGCAGTTATTTGGCCTGGCTTTCTCAAACTGTTCCAATTTTGAAAATCCATGATATGATGGGCATTGTGGATGGTACTGAACCCTGCCCACCTAAATTTTTGCTAGATGATCAAGGCAAAGATGTACTGAATTCTAATTACTCTATTTGGTGTGGGAAGGATCAGTTTCTGTTAAGTTGGATTAATTCTTCCTTAGCAGCACCCATTCTCTCCACTATGTTTGGGTTACACACTTCTCAACAAGTTTGGAGTGCTCTTGCTCAGAGTTTTGCAAACTAGTCCCGCCCACGAGTATCACACTTGAAAAGAAACTCCAGAACTTTCACCAAGGTTCAAAACTATGTATTGAATACCTGCAGTCTACTAAATCCTAGGCAAACCAGCTTGCAGCCATTGGCAAGCCTATTGATGATGAGGATTTAATTTCCTTCATCATGGGTGGACTCAATCCCTCTTGCAATCCCTTTATCACATCTTTCTCTATTGCTACACGAGACAAAGCTTTATCTCTTGTAGATTTTCAAGATGAATTGTTGAATCACGAGATGCTCCTTAATCAACGACAACAGAAGGTTGCTACAGATACCTCAAACTTTGCTTCGTTTATCCAACGCCAAGGTAGTCATACACGGCCAAACTTCCAACCATACAACCGCAAGCTGAAGGGTTCTCAGCCCAATAAATGCAGCCCTCGTCTTGGATACTCTAAAGGATCTTCTGGTTGTAGACATGGTGGCCCTGCTACATGTAACATCCCATCCCAATGACACACAATATTGTCCGCTTTTGGCTCCCCTAAACCAGACTTCCCAAGAGGTCACCTGATGTGGTGATTTTACGACCAAAAATATCAATGATAAAATTAACCACTCGCAATAGAATGAATCCTGTAGGATAGGGCTATATTGAGGGTGTCGAACCTCAAGGATTGTAGGGGTTTCGTTACTAAATTCGAAAGACTAAATTTAACCTAATTAATTAAAAGAGATTTGTTTTGATTTTATTTTCTAAAAGTAAATGCATAAAATAAAAGATAATTAAAATATGATAGAGAGTGTAGGGTATTGGCTTCACCTCTATCCACACAACAATGGTTAATCAGATTCAATTCCAGAAATTCATTCTATGCATATTATAATTAAACAAGAAACTATCTTATTAAAGAGCAAGGATAATTTATCTTCGGTTAGCATGGATCGTCCACCTAACCACTAAGATACGGCACGACCCGTCTTCCATAGGTATAAACTATAAAACTCTTTAATAAGTTTCATATAATTAATGGAATAGCATAACCCATCTTCGGTTGGCACAGATCGTCTACCTAAATTAAACTAAACTAGGGTGCAGTACGACCCCGTCTTCTCTAGGCATGGCCTATCTTAATCCTATTAATCATATGTATATTAAAACCCATTATATAACCATCATCCCCATAATTACAGAAAATAATAATGATTTGAGATCAATAAAAGTAAAATACTTTCTAAGACAAGATAAGAATTTCACCAATATTGATTTTGGAATTTAAGAACAATTGCATTTAATAATTAAGAACATAATTCAATTGTAGCAATTCTCACAATTATATAATCAACACATATAAATTAAAAGTCTGGAATTTAAATACAATCAAACTATTGTACTTGGAAAGGGTTACATCAACACCCCACAAAGGGATTTAGCCGCTTATGACTCCGCTAAGCCTCCAAAAAATATTTTCCGTCTAAAACTAAGTTTCCCTTCTCTTGAAGCTTAGAGGCTTATTTATAGGAAGCAACAAGTCCTAGAAGCCCTAGGAAACCTAGAGAATTCGGATTTCAATCTCCTAGTCGAATTAGGAAGCAATCCATGTACAAATCGGAATAGGATTCGTCAAGATTTGTCTCATTCTCTTGGGGGTGATTTTGGCATAGCGGGAGTCCGATTTAGGAAAATCCTATTCAGCATAATTTGTATAATTTAGAATTAGATTTCCAATGCTGCTGGAATCACCTTAATCCAATATTTGAGCTAAAAGTTATGGCCAAAATACTGAGACATATTCAAAATCTGAAATTCTATCCGATCCGATTTTGACTTCAAGTGGAGAAATTCCGATTTTATCATTTCCTTGATTTGATTAAACTTAACCATATCATGTATATCCTCTATTGTGATTGGTTAAGCTTAATCATATCTTCTAGGTCCTCTCAAATTGTGCTTTAAACTCAAAATTAATGGTTTTTCTTGCATCTTTATTAAATACCTGAAAACACAAAAACAACACAAAATCAAACAAATAACAATGCTAAGGAATTAACAAATGGGAGTTAAGGGGTTTGAATGTGTAACATTCGGCGCTTATCACACCCCCAAACTTACATATTGCTAGTCCCTTAGCAATACAAAACAGAAAATAAATTGAAGAACAACAAGATAAATCCAGCTTTCGTGGGATGTACGATTGCATTTGGCATATGGAACAAGCCTTTTAAACCCCTATGAATTCCCTAGAGGACGAGTGGAGTCTCGTGATTTGTAGAAATGATACCCACAAACATTATACATAGTTCATGTTATCTAAAAATAAAAGCATCACTCAAACCTATAATTTCCATTCATTAGTGAGCTTAAAAAGTTAAACTCCATCTTCACAATGAATTGGAATTTAAAGTCTAATTACTTACAACAAGCAAGTTAAGGCATCACAAGCTCAAAATAGTGTAAGTGAACTAGCACAAGACTATGAAGCTTTCAGATAATTTCAATGTGCAATGTCTCAATATCTCAAGATTCACTGAAAATCCAATTGGAATGAATAACAATGGCATATCTTTCTTCTTCTTTCTTTTATTATTAGGCTCTGCAGTGTTTAGTTCCCTTAAGCTTTCTAATTGACCCATGTAGCGAGTGTTGAGCCAATGATTCCCAAACTAGATGGTTTTAGGGCATTAGGTGTAAAGACACCCCTAAGGACTTACTAACTCAAGTCAAAAATGTTACGAAACTAAACTAGCCATAATGTTAACCACATCAAAACTCATCACCTTTTGACGTGAATACTCAATGCTTAATGAGGCAAGATGCCCAGTTACTTAGTGAAAAGTTTATCAATGATCAATTTTTTTTTATTATTATTATTATTATTATTATTATTTTTATATAAATATATATATGCTTATGCCAATGTATCCAACCAATAAATCATCTAGTGTCACCCAAAACATAGAGACATACACATTAAGACCACACGTCATACCCCACAAATCATGTGCTAATGTGCTTGTGTCAAAGCAGATCAAACATGTGAATTCTCAATTGCCTAAAGAAAGTAACAAACTCAAAAATTCTATCATTAGATCATGTGTTCAAAATTTTTAAGCTCACTAATGAAATCAAATCACAAAATTTTCAGGTCAACCAAAATTTTAAGACAACATGAACATGCAATTTTTTTTTTTTTTTTTTCAAAAATAGGACAAGTGTGTGTAAATGTGTCTCCCCCAAACTTGAATCATACATTGTCCCCAATGTATGTACAGAACTGAAAAATAAGGTTAGGGTGTAGGAGTACCAGAATGAGCAGATGTGGGTATATCATACCCTCAAACTTGTATCCAAAAACACATGTCCTGAAAAGAAGTTGATACTCCAACTAAGAAACAATCAAGTGCAACACATTGTTGTAAAAATGAAGAGGGATCTTTGGCACAGGGGAAAAATCGTGCTGGAAAAAGGGTAACAGTGACCTAAATAGGCCACTGAGACACTTCCCTCGAGTGCGTTCGATCGCACCATAACGGGCAAACAACCGCACTCGTGCTTAGGCGCGGGCGTGGGATGGAGGTGCTCGTACGCAACTTCGGGCACATGGCGAGGGAGCGATTGATCGCCATTTACATAGCAATCGTTCGCTTTCTCATAATGTTTAGTGCTTTTGAGAAGGTTTTTGCGAATGATCGCCCAAGGAGGTGCGATCGTTTGCTTCCTCAGAATGCCACTTCCCACTTGAGTGAACCATGAAATTAACAAAGAATGAAACAACAATGGATAACATACCTGGATGGAGATCCTGTACCCTAGTGAAGGAGGTGTCAAGCGCACAGGGTTTGCGCTTGAACCTAAGAAGTTGACTCATCTAGTTGAAATATATGGAATCCGTCAAATCAATGGAATCCACATCCTTGATGCACTCAGTGTTCTCAGACCCTTAAGTTTAAATTTGAAACACCAATCTTTTCTTCTCTTGGACCACAGAGCATGGACTTTACCTATAGATAGGTAATTTTGAATTTTCGCATATTGAGGTAGATCCTTCTGAGTATTCTCAAACAATTTTTCATCCGGTAGGGAATCATGAACTGGAGTAAAATGAGGAGAATACTCAGGGAATTTTTCTACCTCGGTGGTCTCTTTGTGCTCTTCTAACAGCCCTAACAGTCTATTCTTATGGCCTCTTGGTAAGTCATAACCGGGAGAATGTTATCTATATCTAAAAATGAAATTTTTAGATTACCTGGAATAGGAGTTTGGGGCTCACATGGAGTCTTGGGAATAAGACTTGATGGTGAAGAAGTCGCAGTGCTCACTTCCTTGCCTTTTTCCTGGTGTAGATTATGTGGGGTCCTTATTTACTCCTCCTTTTTCTCCTCCTTCCTCTCTTCCACGTGGTTTTCGACCACCTCTCCACTCCTCAGTGTGGTGATAGCTTGCTTATGACAAGAAGTACTCTCATCCACCATGTAGTGTTCATCAGGATTGGCCAACGGCTGATTTTGAAGCTCTTCTTCCTCTCTATTGATGATATCAACTATTAGTTCTACCTGAGCCTTTAGCCTGGCAATGGATTGAGAGTGCGAATTTATTGTCTGAGATATCTCACTCATCTTACCATTCATCTTGCCCACTATGTTGGTTATTTTGCCAACCCTGCCGTTTACCTCGCCCACCATTCTGTCAGACATGTCACTCATCATTTTTAGCATCCGATCTTCAAAATTAGGATTTGACCAAGGAGGTGACTCCTCTTGGTACTACTGCTGTGGAGTTGCTTGATATTGAGGGGAATAGGATTGATCATTGAACTGCGGATATGATTGATGGTGCAGTTCATGACAGTGTGGAGCATACTTTCCATGATCTTGAGCTTGCCATGAGAGGTTAGACTGGTTGCTCCATGCCAGGTTATAAGAATCAAAATAAAGTTCATTCCCCTGTCTAGAGAACGGCCTGTTCATATGCTCATAAGAATAATTAGAAAATTGTCCCGCAGTAGGACAATCTCTAACATGTGATAAGGACTATTGTAATATGAACATGGTCCATGGGGTGTTGGAATGCTTCCCCACATGAACTAAACTAATAGAAATAAAATAATAAAATAAAAATAAAAATAAAAACTCACAAACGGCCTGCAAGTGTGCTTGAATGAGGATGTAGCAGAGTCTGTCAGGGGTGCGCTCGATCGCACTTGAGGGTGCGCTCAATCGCACTGCCGAAGATGGGAGCAAGCGCAAGAGTAGAGAGCTTGAGCACAGATGCTTGTTGTGTGTAGACCTGCGCTCGATCGCACACGGGTTGCGATCGAGCACAGTTACAGAGACTGGCACTTGCGGATTGATCGAGAAACTTGAACATAAATATTAAAATTCAAAAACAGAAATTAACGAAAAGAAAACAAAATAAAAATTAAGCTAAACTTAACCCTTAAAACTTAATAACAAAACCATTAAAAGTCCCCGGCAACGGCGCCAAAAATTGATGTGGTGATTTTACGACCAAAAATATCAATGATAAAATTAACCACTCGCAATAGAACGAATCCTGTAGGATAAAGCTATATTGAGGGTGTCGAACCTCAAGAACTGTAGGGGTTTCGTTACTAAATTCGAAAGACTAAATTTAACCTAATTAATTAAAAGAGATTTGTTTTGATTTTGTTTTCTAAAAGTAAATGCATAAAATAAAAGATAATTAAAATATGATAGAGAGTGTAGGGTATTGACTTCACCTTTATCCGCACAACAATGGTTAATCAGATTTAATTCCAGAAATTCATTCTATACATGTTATAATTAAACAAGAAACTACCTTATTAAAGAGCAAGGATAATTTATCTTCGGTTGGCACGGATCGTCCACCTAACCACTAAGATGTCGCATGACCCGTCTTCCATAGGTATAAACTATAAAACTCTTTAATAAGTTTCATATAATTAATAGAATAGCATAACCCATCTTCGGTTGGCACGGATCGTCTACCTAAATTACACTAAATTAGGGTGCAGTACGACCCGTCTTCCCTAGGCATGGCCTATCTTAATCCTATTAATCATATGTCTATTAAAACTCATTATATAATCATCATTCCCATAATTACAGAAAATAAGAATGATTTGAGGTCAATAAAAGTAAAATACTTTCTAAGATAAGATAAGAATTTCACCAATATTGATTTTGGAATTTAAGAACAATTGCATTTAATAATTAAGAATAGAATTCAATTGTAGCAATTCTCACAGTTATATAATCAACATATATAAATTGAAAGTCTGGAATTTAAATACAATCAAACCATTGTACTTGGAAAGGGTTACATTAACACGCCACAAAGGGATTTAGCCGCTCATGACTCCACTAAGCCTCCAAGAAATATTTTTCGTCTAAAACTAAGTTTCCCTTCTCTTGAAGCTTAGAGGCTTATTTATAGGGAGCAACAAGTCCTAGAAGCCCTAGGAAACCTAGAGAATTCGGATGTCAATCTCCTAGTCGAATTATGAAGCAATCCATGTACAAATCGGAATAGGATTCGTCAAGATTTGCCTCCTTTTCTTGGGTGCCATTTTGGCATAGCGGGAGTCCGATTTAGGAAAATCCTATTTCGGCATGATTTGTAGAATTTAGAATTAGATTTCCAATGCCGCTGGAATCACCTTAATCCGATATTTGAACTGAAAGTTATGGCTAAAATACTGAGACATGTTCAAAATCTGAAATTCTATCCGATCCAATTTTGACTCCAAGTGGAGAAATTCCAATTTTATCCTTTCCTTGATTTGATTAAACTTAACCACATCATGTATATCTTCTATTGTGATTGGCTAAGCTTAATCATATCTTCTAGGTCCTCTCAAATTGTGCTTTAAACTCAAAATTAATTGTTTTTCTTACATCTTTATTAAATACCTGAAAACACAAAAACAATACAAAATCAAACAAATAATAATGCTAAGGAATTAACAAATGCGAGTTAAGGGGCTTGAATGTGCAACATTCGGCGCTTATCATCACCCATCCTGGTACTACTCTTGTAGAAGCACGCTTAACTACATAGTTTTGATGGGATCATTACCATTACAGCTTTAAAACGCGTTGTTACCATTAAGGGTGTAAGTATACATATAAGCACATCCCCATCTCCAAACCCAGGCGATGTGGGACGTCACAATACATTTGCATGCCTTGTCTTCTTAGGTCCCAGTTGTTCATCCCTCAACACTGCACCTCGTGTCCCTTGCCAGATTTGTAGCAAGACCAACCACCAAGCGTTGGATTGCTTCCGCAAGATGGACTATTCCTTCCAAGGTAGACATCCTCCAACCCAATTACATGCCATGGTTGCTCAAACTAACAATGAATTGAAGGAACATGAATGGGTGACTGATAGTGGAGCTAACGTGCATATTACCAATGACTTGGAGAACTCTCTCTTGGGCAACAATCCTTTCAAGGTCAAGACTCAGTAGCTATTGAAAATGGAGTAGGTCTAACCATTGCAAACACTAGTTCAAGAATTCTTCATTCTTCCTTTACTTCCTTTCATCTTAGAGATATTTTACATTGCTTTTTCGCTGCTACCAACTTGTTGTCAATCCAAAATTCTTGTAAGGATAACAATTGTTATTTTATAGGGAAAACTTTACTTTAAATCCTTGAACTTCCACGCGATTTGACAAACCCCTCTCGAATTTTAAAATATCTCAATTTGAACCTTTCCGTCAAATTTTAAATGTAAAATGTGATATAATAATATTTATACCCTTTTTTTTTTTATAAAATTTCAAATTTACCCTTAATTTCAAATTAATTTTTTTTAAAACAATATTATTAAAAAAAATCACAAGGTGACCCACGTTGGGTCACCTTGATACCTTTTTTTCTTTTTCATTTTTTTAATAAAAAGAAAATTGAAGGGTAATTTTGTCATTTTGGGAGCAACAATTGACAAAGGGGTTCAAATTGATTGCAATTGAAAGTTCAGAGGTTCAAAATTAAGAGATTTTAAAGTTCGAGTGAGGTTTGTCAAATTGCTTGGAAGTTTAGGGGTCTAAAGTGAAGTTTTTTTTTTTTTTTTTAATATTATACTAACATCTCATTATTTTGTGAAGGACATTCAAACAAGGGCAATACCCCTGGAAGGCAAGAGTGAAAATGGGCTACATCCCTTGTAGTTGCAGAATTTTTCATCAGGACAGAAACCTATCTTTACTACTTTCTTAGGGTTAAGGACATCTATTCACAGGGGCGGACCTACGTGCAAGCTTGGGGGGACCATGGACCCTCCAAAAAAAAATTAAACTCTTACAAAATATATTATATATATATTATACCCTTACTGGACCCTGCAAAATTTTAAGCTAATCCCCCCAAAAGACAAAGCGAATTAAGCAATTATATATATTATACCAGTTGGGTGGGAGCTGGGAAGACCGGAAGATCCTGTCCTTCATGGAGGTGGTGTGACTGTGCGAGCGGCTTCTTGTTTTCCTGTCAAGGCTTTTGGGTTGCCGGCTCTGTTGAGTGTTGAGTCTGTTGTATGGGTTTCCGGCTCTGTCAAGGCTTCTGTAGTTCTGTTGTCTATTGAGGAAGAAGATGAATAGAAGATGGATAATATTTTGGAAGATTCTCGAGCTGAGATTACTTAAATATTTTTGAAGAAAACTCTAGGCTCTAGCAATTGCTGTTGGGCGGGGCCTGAAGCCCAAATTCTTTCATGGTCTTAGGTTGAGGGCTGGGCTCAAATCTTTTCCAAAAAAGCTATGGTCTGTGGTGAAAAAGTCTGCCACAGCCACAGGCCCACGTTCTCAACACATTAAAGAAAATAATATTAAAAAAAAAAAAAAAAAAGTATTCTCCTCCAAGACTTCACCCTCACGCGGCTCACTCCTTACATTAAAAAAAAATATATGCAACAAGTCAACACTGTCATTTGGCACATTGCACAAGGAACCAGCTCCTTCTCTGCTTAACATTTCTCTGAGTTCTCTCGTTCTTTCAACCGAATCAACCCTAAAAAGAAAAAGAGACACTTTTTGTTTCGAAGGAGCTGCTTTCTCAGTGCCGACGAAAAATCCAAAGCCGAGCTTCAGGAAAAGGTACGCTTCTCAAGCTTCAAAGTTCGAATGGCTAGCAATCTATAAATTATCTATTTAAGCAAAAAGAGAGAGTTTAAATGAATTTCTTAGGTGTAGATGAGTATGAGTCTCAAAGGAGACCTAAACAAATTTCTGTACGCGAATTGTATTTCAGAAAACTGGATTGGACATTTGGACTGGCAAATTTTGAAGCAGTGGGACGTGCCTTGGCCCTTGGGAATGGCAAACGGTTTCCTAATTTCCTTGACTTCGCTTGCTTGCGGAATGCGGATTCAGGTGTTTGCTTTTTCGATGCCAAAATATTGTTATGCGCTATGAAATTTGTGAAACAGAGTAACAAACTATCTTATGGGGTCTTAATTAAATAATGTTTTAGCTATATATATATATAGTCCAAGATGTTTCTTGGTTTTCTTAGCTAAATTTGTGAAATTAATGATTTTTTCCCAGGCAGTTTTGTTTTGACCGGGTTGATAGAGGCAGCGGCTATACAGTCCACCATCCACATTCCACCGTTTTCATGACTCCATTGAAATCACTGAACACCACTAGGCAGCGGCAGTAGACACATTGGCAGCCCCAGAGCCCCTGGTGAGTTTTCTAAATACCATAAATTAATTCAAAGTTGAGAACTAGGAAGAGAATTAGAGAAATAGGAAGAGAAATATCAAATATGTTTTATGTCTACTTTGATTATTGGATTTTTTTTCCCTAATTTGATGAGATTGATTTAATTAATTTCTTTGTTGGCACACTGGCATTGTTGCTATTTTAATTGCTAATGCTAATAAGAAATTAAGAACTAATATGGGTAAAAAAATTCTTACAAAATTCTTATATATCTATGTACTTTTCAGGTTAATTCTTGATCTAGAAATTTGTCTTACAATTTAGAAAAATATGGGCAAACAAAAAACAATCAATTCATTCTTCAAGAAAAAAGATGTGAGCCATTCTAACACTGTGGCTGCCCTTGATTCTGAGGTTAGTACACCTTTAGATAGACCATTAGCAACTGATCTTAATGCACCAGTGACTGATGAGCGACCTTCTAAATATCCAAGAATCCAACCTGAAGAAATGGATGCTACCTCTTTGGAATATGATCCAGGATTACGTCTGCAAATATGGGAATTTCCTGTTAATTTGCAAGATGAAATACGACGTGCTTATCTTAGAATTGGTCCATATCAACCCCAATGTTTAGAATATATAGCTACAGGACCTGAAAATCATCGTCCTCGATTTCAAGCTTCTTGGTACTTGAAACACTCAACTTGGCTAAAGTATTCACCTAAGAAGAATGCCATATTTTGTCATCCTTGTTACATTTTTGCTAAGAAATCAACAGGCTGTCCTGGATCAGATGCATTTGTAGTGAAAGGTTTCAGCAATTGGAAGAAGGTGAACGATAAAAGGAGTTGTCCTTTAATGGCGCATGTGGGGAAAGGTCCAAATACACCACATAAAATTGCTGTGAAATGTTGTGAGGATCTAAAGAACTATTCACAGCATATTGGCAAGTTAATGGAAAAGAAGTCAGCACAAGAACTTGAGAATAATCGGTTGCGGTTCCAAACCTCAATAGATAGCGTTCGATGGTTAGCATTCCAAGTATGTCCATTCAGATGCCATGATGAAAGCTCCAAATCAAAAAATCAAGGTAACTTCCTTGAATTGATAAGGTTCTTAGCAACTTATAATGATAAATTTGCTGAAGTTGTCTTGGAAAATGCTCCACAGAATGCCAAATATACATCACCCAAAATTCAAAAAGAAATTTTGCATATTCTTGCAACTAAAGTGCAAGATTCTATTTGCAAAGAAATAGGGGATGCCAAATTTCGTATTCTTGTTGATGAAGCTCGGGATGAGTCGAAAATGGAGCAAATGGCAATTATTTTGAGGTTTGTCGATAAAGATGGTTTTATTAGGGAGAGATTCTTTGATATTATTCACGTCAAAGATACCTATGCTTTAACTTTAAAAAATGAGATATGTAATGCTATTTCTCGTTGCAAGCTCCAAATTGAGAATATTCGAGGTCAAGGATATGATGGAGCTAGTAATATGCGCGGTGAATGGAATGGGCTACAAGCTTTATTTCTTAGAGAATGTCCATATGCATATTATGTGCACTGCTTTGCTCATAAACTACAATTGGCTTTAGTTGCTGCATCTAAAGAAGCGAAATGTGTTCATCAATTCTTTGTCCATTTGACTAATATCATTAATATTGTTGTTGGCTCTTCAAAACGCAATGATGAACTAAAATCTTTTCATATGGTTGATATTGAAGTATGGTTGCTTCTAATGAGATTGAGACTGGAAAGGGGAAAAACCAAATTGGTACTTTGCAATGACCTGGAGATACTCGATGGTCTTTTCATTTTCATTCTGTTTGTAGCATGATAAGAATGTTTTGTGCAGCTCGTTCAGTTCTCGACAATATTTCAAAGGAGGGAATCAATTATTCTCAACGTGGTGATGTCGAAGCGGCTTATATGGTGTTAACATCATTTGAATTTGTTTTTATCTTGCATTTGATGAAACAGATTATGGGATTTACTAATACTCTTTGCCAGGTGTTGCAACAAAAATCTCAAGACATTTTAAATGCTATGAGTGTAGTTTCAACTACAAAAATACTTCTTCAGAAGTTGAGAAATGAAGAGTGGGAGCCTTTCATTGATACTGTTAAATCATTTTGTGAGAAAAATGAAATTGATGTCCCTGATATAAATGCTCGTTACATTGCTCGAGGTAGACCCCGTCGACAAGATGAAGAATCTTCAATGACAATGGAACATCATTTTAGAATTGATGTATTTACTGTTGCAATAGACTTCCAATTACAAGAACTGAATTCTAGATTTAGTGAGCATGCAGTAGAACTTCTTATTCTTAACGCCGCTTTGAGCCCTAAAGATGCATACAAATCATTTAAGATTGATGATATATGCAACTTAGTTGAGAAGTTATCCTCAAGATTTCACTGATCAAGAAAAAATGAATTTGAGATTTCAATTGTATCATTATCAGCTTGATGTGCCACAAAATTCAGATTTTCAGAATATGTCCACTTTACTTGAGTTATGCAGAGGATTAGCAATTTCTGGAAAGTCAAAGATCTATAATTTGGTTGATAGGTTGATTCGTCTAGTGTTAACTCTCATTGTTTCTACTGCCACTACTGAGCGAGCTTTTTCTGCGATGAAACTTGTAAAAACTAGATTACGTAATAGAATGGAAGATGAGTTTCTTGCGGATCATATGATAGTTTATATTGAGAAAGAAATTGCTAAGGAGTTCACTACAGAGATGATAATGGATGACTTTTATTCCATAAAAGACCGTCGTTGAACATAATTTGAAGAATATATAAAGTTCTTGTTTGTAACTTTTTTGTTATTTTTTGTCGTTGTTCATGTCTATTGCAAATTAGAACACTTTTGTACCCAGAATATTTGAAGTTGTTTTTAATTGATTTTATAGACACGTAACATTTTTATTCAGTTATAACTCATGAATGGTATGACGTAATATATATTATTCGGACCCCGCATTACTAAATTCATGGTTCCGCCACTGTCTATTCATGTATGGCACTTTAGACTTGGTCACCCTTCTTTTGGGATAGTCAATCGTGTAATAAAGGCACATAATTTGCCTATTTCTCATGATTCATCTAATAATTTTAATATTTAATTTTTTTTTTTTTTTCTTCTGATTCCTGTCAATTAGGCAAGAGCAAGCACTTACCCTTCTCTCCTTCTACACGTGTGTCTGCTGGTGTTCTTAATTTAATTCTTACTAACTTATGGGCCTCTCTTATCACCTTCATTGGTGGTAGTATATACTACATTATTTTTGTTGATGACCATTCCATGTATACCTGGTTTTATCCCTTGTGAAAAAAATCTGATTGTATTGTTAAATTCCTTTCTATCACAAAATGGCAGTGTTTATAGGAAGTCTTGCCCCTACACATTGCAGTAGAATGGTCTGGTTGAGAGAAAGCTTCGCCACATTTTAGAGACAGGTCTCACCTTACTTGCTCATTCGGGGCTATCCAACAAGTATTGGGTAGACTCATTTCTTACATCTGTATATATTATCAATAGACTTCCAACTCTTGCGCTTGATAATCTGTGTCCCTTTGAAAAGCTTTTTCTCAAGGCACCAATTATTATCTCCTTCATGTTTTTGGTTGCAAATGCTTCCCTCTTCTCCGTCCATACACTGCCCATAAATTAGAGTACCGCTCTAAAGTTTGTGTTTTCATTGGATATAGTAATGCAGGATATAGGTGTCTTGACCTTGCTTCAAATCATGTTTATTTGTCCCGTCATGTTATCTTTGATGAATTATCCTTCTCTACTAAGGATCATGCTACGTTGCACCTACCTTCCAAGATTAATGCCACTGCTAATCAGCCCTTCATAATCCCGGTAAGCTTCCATTTTCCTCTTCTCAATATTGATACAATTGCTTCTTCTGCTGCTGCATTACTTGCTTCACCCTTTACTGCCACTTTTGCACCTTCAATGGATCATGTTACCCCATTGTCTACTATTGCCCCATCTCAGGATGCTCCTTCCCCCTTGACCAAATTCCTAGGTCTCCTCTAGAATCCCTTCATCCTCACCTTCAAGCACTTCACCTATATCTCCCTCCCATGTGCCCATGCCCTCTACCTTGCCTCCCACTCACTCAAAGGCTACCAGATCCCAAACTGGTTCTCTTCATTCTAAGAGAACCAGTTTGGGATGGCTACACATCCTGCCATCCACCTACCTCTATAGTCCTCCATATTGCCCTCTTGATTCTGAACCCACTTGCTTCACCAAGGCAACTACTGATCCCTGATGGAGAGAGGCTATGGCTCAAGAGTTTGAAGCTCTAATTTACAATGGTACTTGGACACTCTGTCCACGCACCCTTCAGCAGCATGCCATTAAAAATAGACGGGTTTACAAAATCAAGCAATGGCCAGATGGTTCACTAGAACGGTTTAAGGCCCGCCTTGTGGCAAAGGGGTATGAACAACAAAGTGGTGTGGACTATTTTGAGACATTCAATCCAGTTATTAAGTCCTCCACCATTAGGATCATTCTTGCTTTGGCAGTGAACTTCAATTGGCCAATCAAACAGTTGGATGTATCTAATGCCATTTTACATAGCACCTTAATGGAGGAGGTTTTTATAGAGCAACCTAAGAGCTTTCGTGATTCTGCTTTTCCTGACTAGTTATGTCGCCTCAATCTATTTATGGTCTCAAGCAAGCTCCACGAGCTTGGTTTCACTGCCTCTTTAATTCCCTTTTGGAGCTTGGGTTTATTGCATCATTGGTGGATACTTTTCTTTTTATCTACATTCATGGAGATGTTAAAATTTTTATGCTCATTTATGTTAATGACATTCTTATTACTGGTACACATCTTACTGTCATTCAAGCTATTATTTCCAGTTTATAGCACCAATTCCCTTTGAAAGACCATGGCAATCTTGGGTTCTTCCTCGGCATTTAGGCTCATCGTTCTCAGATTCTCTACACTTATGTCAAGCCAAGTATATCACTGACCTCTTACATCGCACCAGGATGCTTGGTGCCAAGCCTATTGCCTGCTTTTGCTCTTCGGGGTCCAAATTGTCTAAACTAGATGGTGACTTGCTGGACGATCCCACGGAGTATCGACAGGTTGTGGGGGCACTTCAATACTGCACTTTGACTCGGCTCTCCTTCTCTGTGAATCATCTCTGCCAACATATGCACTCACCTTCCACTACTCACTAGCTAAGAGAGTTCTTCGCTACTTGAAATAGACCACGGCAATGGTCTCTTATTTTCACGTGGTTCTCTTCAACTCCAAGCCCTTTGTGACTCAGATTGGGTTGGCAATCTGGACCATTGTCAGTCTACATCTATATTTGGGGTTTTTCTTGGGAATTGTTTGGTGTCTTGGAGTGCCAAGAAACAACTGGTGGTGTCTCGATCCAGCACCAAGGCCGGATATCGGTCTATGCCCATTGCTACAGCTGAATTGTTTTGGTTACGCATGCTTTTTAAGGAACTAGCTATTCCTCTCACTTGCTCCGGTTCTTTGGTGTGACAATGTGAGTACCTTGGCTCTTGCTTCTAACCCTATATACCATGCTCGTACAAAGCATATTGAAGTGGATTATCACTTCATGCGTGAAAAAGTTGTTAATGGCGACATTCTGATCAAGTTTATTTTCACCTTAGGCCAAGTTGCAGACATATTCACCAAAGGTCTCTCTACAGCTCGATTTTCCTTTCTTAAATCCAAGTTAATGGTGATAGCTCTCCCCCTTAGCTTGTGGGGGATGTTAGTGTTAAACTGTCCACTGCAGACAATACAACAACTGGTGCACTTGAAGATACTGCTAGTGCAACAGCTGCTTTGTCACACAAGGATCATCAGATCATGGGCAATCACTTGCCACTCTGTTAGCCAAGAATCTTGGCACAACTGTAGCTCCCAAACATACAAGGAAATAATTGAAATGTGATTACAAATCACTGCTGGAATCACAACAGAAAAGGAATGATCTTACTCAAGGAAACACAAGGTTTGCTACCAAATCAAGATGTAATACTTAAGGAAACCTTTGTCACTGTTTTGTATAATTCTGTTATTAGTCTATGCAAATTGTAATCAATCAAATCCATGTTTCATGGAATTGATTTGCTGTAATTACTATATAGTCAGAATAGCTACTATATATAATGTGCATGTATCTCTGTTTTTATTATCAAGTAAAGTTACAACTATCATATAGTTCAAAATTGTTTCACCTAGTTCTAACACAAGAAAATAGTAGTGTATTAACTTTCTAATCCTCCTTCACAACTACCACTTTTACATCAAAACAATCAACAGAGAAGCACGATCAGGTGCTCACATGCACCACACCAATATTTGTGCATATCAAATTCAATACAACCAAAGCTACTTTGGCATGTGGATAACACAACGCAAGCACCTTCCTTCTTTCATTAGATCAAAAGCTTTGTTGATATCTTCAAATGGCATATTGTGAGTGATGAATTCATCAATCTCAATTTCCTGCAGGCAAAAATTGTGAAAATAAAAACGGGTTAATCAATGACATAGTGGAAGCCAAAAGAAATCAGCACAGAAGAACGACATCTTCTGTTTTTAGAAAAGATTCAACAAGACAATAACTTTAAAGAGAACTTGAAATGTTATTATTATCGCTCACAAAACTAAGGCTTCAGTAATAATCTTAGCATTATTACATTGGCTAAAACTTTAAAAAGGCAAGCAAAGCGTCCAAATGGGAAATCAACAAAAGATGATAAGTCCTAATCTAATATGGGAAATAATAATGCTAAGATTAAGTCACAACTAATGATAAAATCGATTTGGGATTGTGAACATTCGGGGATAATTTCCCATAGGTGTGCAGCTGCCAAAACTCTTCTTGAGCAGGAGATCATGCGGGTCTCCTGGAGGTGCATCGCTCGAATGCCTCTCGAACGGTGTTCGAACGGAGCAATCTAGGGGCACCACTCAAGCGCCCATTGACCTGTGCTCTCTAGAAGCAGCAATCCAGCGACACCGCTTGACGAGCGGTGCCTTCTGCTGGTCCTACATCAATCAACTATCTAGTTAAGTATATTATAAGACAACAAATGCACATGTGCACAGGACCAGTCAATTTCATCACCACATCCATCAAGAGGGTATTTGGTAATCTTGACTTCTCTTTTTCTGCTTCTTCTTTTTTTTTTTTCTTTTTTTTTTTTTCATAATTTATGATGACTTGAAGCTCAGTATTTATAGGTTAAGGCCCTTATTGAGTAGAAGAAAGTATCTTGTTTTCCTGACTTATAGTCTATACATCAGCATCATTTCCGCAAACGTCCTGCTAGATGATCTGAAATCAACTCTTCATCTTATGTAATTTTGTATTCTTATCCACCGACCTTGTAAACTCATAACAAGATACCATTGTTCACAAATAAGTGACTAATTGACAAATGCATCCCCTATAAATTTTCAATTTATCCATTCCCTAATTTTGAGTTAGCATTCGTTTATTTTGGGGGAGCAGTTTCAGGGCCAGAAATGCCTGTAAAGTTAGACATCCACCATGTAAAAAATTTAAAGTATTATACGCATGTTCACTAACTCAAAATATCAGTCGCAATCTCTATGCTTCAACTCGCACCAGCTCTTTGCTTCTTCTTTTCTCAAAGGTTGCCACATTGTTCAGTTTTTAATTATTAGGAAAAAGAATTTCTATCTACATATTGTAGGATCCAAATTTATTCATATGGGCCCTACAGCCCTCCTAGAAATCAAGCCCGAACAAAGGCCCGTTAAGTATTGAACATTCGGCCCATCCGAGTGTTATTTCGGTTATTGGATCCTTGGTCCTTCCAAGTATCGGATCCACTATTGAATCTTCGGGAATATCCGAGGATGATATTCATTATTGGATCCTCGGGGACATCTGAGGATCGTTTCAACTATATGCTTGCCTATTATGAAATCCTCGGCTTCGCCGGGGATTTCGTCTGCCAACCAGGCAGACGTCACCGCCTATAAAAGGAGAGCTTCACCTTCACTTCCAAGGTATCCAATACTTCTCCTAGTTCATTGTTTTCTCCAAGTTATTAATTCTCTTTAGAGTTCACATCACTGACTTAGGTATTGGAGCTCTCATCGCCGGAACACTGCCGGTAGCTCTTATCCTATTTCTCTCTTTTGCAGGGAAGCTAATCTATACATAAACATCCATCCATCAACATACCGACCAATAGAAGTTCGCCACGTCATCCTTGAAAAACTGTGTTCTAACAATTTGGCGCCGTCTGTGGGAATCGATTTTTCAAATCTATTCTTACTCTTAACTTATTATGGAGGACGGCTGTTCAAACACAACAAATCTCCTGTTCAGAAGCCCCAACAATGTCCAAACACCCAAGTGCCCGGGCAACCTCGCTAGAGGAAGTCATCAACTGTGTCAACAGCTCCGTGGAAGCCACAAAAAAGGAATTCGAAGGTCTTACTTCTTGGCTACTTCATCGAGGGGAGCGCGAGCGCAAAGAAAAACATGGGTCTATCCGTGCGGGAAAAGTTCCAGTGAAGGAACATGGCCACAGAAGTTTCACCCCCGAAAACCGCCAAACGCACTCCCAGAGCAAATGGGACGTTTCCCCCTGGGAGCCTAGTCATGAAGAAATCAAAAAGCCACGATCCTATGGCAAAGATCATTGCCAGCCTTACTAACCCCACAACTGTCGTAGTCAGTCTCCTCCCGATCAATCGTATCTTAGCTGGCCAACACACATCGAGTACCAGGAGGCCGAGCTTGGCCATTATGTGCAAGATCAGAAGGAGAAAGGCAAGGAGGTGGCTCTCCCGATTAAGAAAGAAAACGTGCGCACCACGGTCGACAAGCCTTTGTCAAATACCAATCCGCCCTTTACAAACAAAGTAATGAGTTCTCCCTTTTCCGAAAATTTCAAAATTCCTCCAATTAGCAGTTACGACGGAAGAGGAGACCCCATTATCCATATAGAAGATTTCCAGACTCACCATTCTTTCTATAACATCCCTGATGAGACTGCTTGCCAAGTTTTCCCTCTAACCCTGAAAGAAGAGGCCCGTGAATGGTTTGACGGTTTAGAATCCATCGATAGTTTCATTACCATCAAGCGTCAATTTCTATATCGATTCTCAACTAATCAAAAGAAGAAACAACACCATGCTTCTTTGTTCTCCCTAAAGCAGGGACAGACCGAATCTTTAGGGAATTTTGCGAAGAGGTTTGATCAAGAGATGCAGATGGTCGAGAGTCCAGGCGAGGAGATCATACTTTTGGCCCTGATCAACGGAATAAAAACCGACGAACCCTTGATAGCAGAGTTGGCACGGAGATCAACTGTGTGTACTTTGCGCCAGTTCATGAGCAGAGTCGAGGTATACATATGTCAGGAAAAGGTTACCAAGGTGTTAGGAAAAACTGATAAGCCTCTAAACCCATCAAACAAAGTCTGGAAGGAAGAGGAATCCTCTTTGAAGAAGAGGAAGAAAGACGCCAGCACCAACAAAGGGCGAGATCAACGTCCAAACCAAAGGTGGACTCCTTTGAACGCAAGTCTTTCAACAGTTTTCATGGAAGCCAGGAAGGATCCCAGTTTCAAGCCACCACCAAAGATGAGAACCTCGCCAACGAAGCGCAAAACCAGAAATATTGCGAATACCACCGCGATCACGGTCATTGGACCGAGGATTGTGTCGTTTTAAGAAAAGAAGTAGAAATGTTCATCCAAGGCAGGAAGCTGGAAAAATTCATAGTGAAAGGGAAGGTGTCAAAAACCATTTGTGGGATGATCCGCCAAAAGAAGAAGAGCCCTGACGCAAACTCACAACCCTTGAAATTCTCCAAGGGCTCCGCTTCGATAAATGAAGACCACCAAGGAAGATCGCCGAGTCTCGATAATCGGGGACTATAGAAGCAAAGAACCATCGTTAATGGAAGGATGAGAGGTACTAACCCCATAGGAACCTTTTCTTTCTCTTCCATATAAACCCATGTATCCGAAAAAAATTCTATATATAAACTTAATAGCTACTTAGGCTAGGTTTCAATCAACAGAAGTTCCGAAAGTAGTTTCGTAAAAAATTCAAAACAAATCCCTTTTAGATTGTAAACCAATCATGTGACCAGCGCGTTGTAAATTACCAAGAAACCCGTAGAATGAAGGTATCCATAGTCCTCTTTGGCTCAAAGGAGACCACTAAGTTTGAATATTAAAGACCGATTATCGGTTCGTCGTTAATCAAACCTCACATCCACGACCAACAGAGGAATCTTCAATGTAGCCGAAGATTTAGCGAAGTTCTGTTAAACAAACCAATCCATAGCCGAAGATTTAGCAAAGTTCTGTTAAAAAGACCAATGCTTGGCTTAGCCGAGGATTCAACAATATTCTGCCACTAGGCCCACCACAATCTAAATAACGAAGGAAGTTTTAGTAGATTAGTTTTATTACTCGGATTAAGCTATCCACGCAAAGATATGGGATAGGCAGCAAAGGAAGAGCAATGAGACAAAAGATGTATGACAAACAGTTGGGATTCATTAAACTTCCTACAGTAGCCAATTACAAAGAAAAGGCCGACCGTCAAGGCCGATTACAAAAGAAAAGGCTGATCATTAAGACCAATTACAAAAAAAAAAAAAAAAAAAACTCTTGAGTGCAAATCTTCATCAAGCTACCCCCAAAGTGAAACACATCTTTAAGTTTGCAGCTGGTGACATTGTACACAAGCAGTGGAACATGATAAACAAGAGACATCGCCACTGACGAGAAAGGTATCCCACCAGACAAGCAAAGGCTTATCTTTGCCAAAAAGCAACTGGAGGACAAGGAGGGCATCCCACCAAACCAGCTAAGAGGCATTCTAGCCGAAAAGCAGCTAGTGAAGTTGTACAAAGAGGAGAGGTTACGTTCAGCCCGAATGCTCGTCTCGAGAAGTACCACCCGACGAATTGGGTTTAGCCAAAGCCCAAGACCTCCAAAATCGGCACCTCCTACGAAGCTGCCGGCACTCCTTGGTATCCACAAGGAGACGAACGCTAGCGTGCACACCTCTAGACTCCTGCATCCGGCCCTTGTGGACATCGACTAATTGCGCTTCTAGCTCCGCAATCCGACGATCCCACAACTCCACCTATCGGTTCATCAGAGCCAACTGATGGTCTTTTGACTCGAGCTCACCCATCATCCTTGACTATTGGTTCGAACGCTCAACGTGGGTATACTTGTGAGACGCCAGTACCAACTTCAACCTAGAGAGCTCCGCCCGTATATCCTGAGGAGCACGGGAACTGACTTCGTCGGAGGACTTGTTGTCAGCAGGCCCAACAAGGGGGGCAGTGGAGTCGGCAGACGATGAGGAGCCCTCGGAGCTGTCAGAGGAAAGACTAACGTGAGACCAGGTATCCACGAGGACAAGAAAAGGAAAATGTAAGAAGAAGGATAAGGATGTATGTGGAATCAGAGCGCAAGGTCGATATTTAGAAAAGAGAGACGCATGGGAAAGCTAACATCAGAATAAATGTAAGGCGACAAAACCGGCAAAGCCATGGGGAAGGTCAACAGGTGTCGTATCGCAGGATTACACGTATTCCCCCCTCGAACAGAGCAATTCGGCGAAATGATGATTCTGGAGATACGAAACGACAGAAGGTGAACTGACGATATAATCAAAGATTTTCAGCTTCAAATCCTCGATTGCAAAGCCAAAATGCCAGACAGTAAAGACAAATGATCTGGATCCTCGAAAATGTGCATCTTCAGATCATAACGATAGTGGTGGCAAGCAGTTTAAATCCTCGGCTTGAACAAACTATTTGGCCAAAAAATTCTCAGCCTCAAATCCTGGACCCCAGAGCCAAAACACCAAGCTAAATCCTCAGCTTCAATTCTTCGGCCACGGGGGGTATGCACGCCATAACAACAGTCGGGAGACACGGAGAGACTTTTCCTAAGCGAATATTTGTCCAATTTATGCTCGGTGAGAAATTTTCTTAAACTCATCCCCGAGGCAAATTATGGTTACAAAAAGTAATTTCAGAAACTGATTTCTTAGAACGTAAAGCCTTTGAAGTAGGAGTGTTCTATGAAACAAAGCCCAACAGCCTCTGCAGTAGGAATGTTCTAAATCTATTCGGAATGTACAGCTTCTGAAGTAGGAGTGTTCCAAATACATAAAGCTTACTCGAAACGTACAGCCTCTGAAGTAGGAATGTTCCGAGAAGGAAAGCCCTGGTTAGAACTAACATCCTCTGCAGTAGGAATGTTCTAAATCTATTCGGAACGTATAGCCTCTTAAGTAGGAGTGTTCCGAATATATAAAGCTTACTCGGAACGTACAGCCTCTGAAGTAGGAATGCTCCGAGAAGGAAAGCCCTGGTTAGAACTAAGAGCCTCTGCAATAGAAATGTTTTAAACCTATTCGGAGCGTACAGCTTCTGAAGAAGGAGTGTTCCGAATATATAAAGCTTACTCGGAACGTACAGCGTCTGAAGTAGGAGTGTTCTGAGAAGGAAAGCCCTGGTTAGAACTAAACAGCCTCTGCAGTAGGAATGTTCTAAACCTATTCGGAACGTACAACCTCTGAAGTAGGAGTGTTCCAAGAAGGAATGACCTGGTTAAAACTAACAGCCTCTGAAGTAGGAATGTTCTAAACCTATTCGGAAAGTACAGCCTCTGAAGAAGGAGTGTTCCGAATATATAAAACCTGCTTGGAACGTACAGCCTCTGAAGTAGGAGTGTTCCAAGAAGACAAGGCCCATTTAGAACACAAAGCCTCTGAAATAAAGAGAATTCTAAGAACTTAAAAGCCCATTTGAGAGCATGAAGCCTCTAAAGTAAGATTGTTCTAAGGTGAAAAGTATTCGGGAATATAGCTAAACTGAGTATCTTCCCGGAGCAGAGCATTATGCACCAATAATGCCGACTAAAATAAAAATAAAAATAACAGCCGAAGTATTCTTTCAGAGAGTAACTCTGTGAAATATAGTTGCAATACAAATATCTTGTAAAAATGTTCAGAGAAGAACGATTGACAAACATTTTCATAGAACTCGAAAGTCAAAAGCAAGTAGTAATCTTACTATTACCAAAGAACCAGCAAAATCAAAGAATTTACTAATTTCAAAAAAATATACATAAAACTTTGTTCTCAAAAAATACATATCAAGACGGCTATCAAAAGAAATCCCTCGGACATTACAAGTATTGGTTATCCGGATCCTCGGTAGGGACACAATCCCATGATTCAACAGAAGAGCCCACAGATCCCATGGAGTCGATATCCGAGTCTACCTAATGTTCGGCTCTGGGAGGAAGTTTAGCTTCGAATCGTGCTTCAGGGTCGTATATAAGATGTGGCTGGAATCCCATACGTTTAATCCCTCTGCAATCGGGCATCTCCTCTAGCCCAATGGTCTGCGCATCCTCGGCAATTCCTTTCAAGGGTAGAAGCTCTTCAACAGAGATCGTTTCAACCTTAGAGAAATTCCTGGGTTTTCTAACCCATGCCCGGAAAGTCTCAATGCCTCCCATATAGCCTGCACTGAAGCCCAAATCTCGCGCCCATGAGGCAAAAGTAAGCTGCCTGTAAAAGCTCCAAGCCTTCTCCTTATACTTGCGCAATTGCTCCTTGGCCTGGCGAAATTTCGCCCTCACATCCAAGTTGGATTTTAGCAGATCCTCGGCACTAGCATACTGTGCCCCCACTTCCTCTGGCGAATGTGAAAGCCTCACTTCTAATGCTTTTACATCAAGTTTAGCTCTGACCTTTGTAGAAGAAAACTCCTTTTGGATGTCCGAGTAATCTTGAATCGCCTTCTTGGACCTGGCATTGGCGGCAGCAAGTTTAGCCTCCAGATTATTAATTCTGGCCTGGGCTGCCGAGTTATCTTCAGCGAGCTTGGTTTCTAAAACGGTAATCTGTTCTCCTAAGAAAGAGAGCTCCTTTTCTTTCTGGGCCTGGAGTAGAGCAAGTGTAGCTTCAGAGTCTTCTGCTTTCTTCCTCAAAGATTCATTCTCCAAAGAACAGTCCTCTTGGGATCTCCGAAATCTAAAGAAGTAGTCCATACCATTCATGAAACCCTGCGAAGAGAAAAAGGGAATAAGCCTTTTGCAAGATAAGAAACCCGTCTGGATCAAAGCAGGGGGAAACTTGCATCGGTAAAATGATACATCATGTGGTTCGCAGTTTCCTAAGGAGTCGTCGCCCTAACCTCTGCCATGGTAGGCGCTGGGATCAAGCCAGCTAGAGTAGTGAAAGGGATGCCCAATCATTTCTCGCCCAGCCGAGACAAAGTTTCCCCAATGGACCAAAAGAGAGCCTTCGGGGTTCGACCACCAGCAGAGCCAACCGCTGGCGATGTATCAGTTGCAACCTGGCTAGTAATTGAACCTTCCCTTCTAAGCCTTGGCTCGTAGTCAGCCGTAGATATCGGTCGGGTCTCCCCTCTTTCAACTGCAGTTACCGAAACATCTTTGACGGTCACAGCCTCTACCTCCGTTGTCCCACCATGTTCGGGCTCTAAAGACTTCCCTACCCCCTCTGCGTCGGGGGATATCTGCACAAAAGGCTCTTCTACCGTCACGCCCGTCAGAATTCGTTCAAGGTACTGCTCAGTTTCTTTATTCGAGTCAGATAACGATACGATTTCGGCAGGAACTTGGGACGACGGCACGCCAAAAAGCGGCGCTGTCATTAAAGAGCCACGTTCTTCAACAGCGATTACTTTCTCTAGGGATCCGGCCTCATAAGATTCTTGAGGAATTGATTTCCTCTTTTGTAAAAGCCCTTCGTACTAATCAAGGAACTCAGAAAACCTGTCTTCAAAGCTTCAGACATATCGTCGGGATGACTTTCAGTAGTCGCCCTGGTCGGCTCAGCTTCAACTCCTTCCTTTGGAAGAATTCCCACCATTTCAGACTCGGTCCTACTAGACACAACGCCCGACAAAGGGCTCACCGCTGATTCATTTGCCGCCTCAGAGACAGCGAGAAGACTAGCTACGGCCAGAACCGTTTGTACCTCATCCCCCACCTTATCTTTTCCCTTCTCCTCCCTGGTTCTTTGGAGATGGGTGGTCTATTTGGTAGGAGAAGGTTGAATAGTAGTACGTTCTAGAGGTTTAGGGCCTTCTTGCCGAGGAACCTCGGTGGTTTGTTTCTACCTTTTGGAGAAGCTGGGGTAGCGGATTCCGTGGAGGGCTCAGGAATTCCTTCTTGAAGGATCTCGGGTGATCTTCCCACTTCAATCCCGCTTGATGGTTTGTCCGACGGAAGAACGGGAGGTTTTCGCTTTGCCACTTCTGGCGATTGAGACTCTAAAATTTGGAGTGTTGTGGCCTTCCTCTTTTTCTTCAACTTTGATCCCGCTAGCACCCCTCCTTCAATGGTACCTTTAGCTGGGGGGTACTTTAGACGAGCTGCCAATGCCGATTGAGAAAAGATGGCATTGAATTCCATCTCCAAAGCATGCTCCTCGGCGTACTTCAGCATCTCCCGTACATTAGCATTTTCGCTTTCGCTTAAAGTGGGTTCCTCTTGCCCTGAAGACGAAAGGTGACGAGCCTCCCGCGGAACTCTCGAACCTGCGACGGTTTCCGTGGCAGAAAATTCCCAATCACCTTGGGCAAAAAAGAACTTATCTTTCCCATTTTTATTGCTGGAGTATCCAGACAGAAGGATAAACTTGGTCTTCTGACGACCCTGAAAGTTAAAAGTAAACTCCGACTTGGGATTCCTCGATAGTTTGTATATCTTCAAAAACTCTCAAACCGAGAGTTCGTGTCCCTCTCCAAGGACCCTTGACCAAAGAATCACGCAAGCGAAGAAGGTCCGCTAGGCATTAGGAGCCAGTTGATGAGGAGCTATCTGAAGATAATGAAGCATTTCCCTCACCACTCTCGAAAATGGAAATCGAAAGCCCACCTTGAGCATATCCTCGTACACATAGACTTCGTGCTCATTCTCATGAACCATTGCGCCCTTATTCTTCGTATCGAAACGCAACTTCACAGAAGATGGAATGGAGTATGCCTCGCGAAGTCGAGGTTCGTCAACGCAAGTTATCTCGATTTTCCAAAGCCCTGGGTAAGAGGTGTTCACAGCATCGGTAGCGTCGGTTTCTTTTTGGCCCATTCTTAGGGAGGACTCAAAAGCAAGACTCTGAGGAGTAGAGAAGTTTCGAGATTGAGATAAAAGACAGGAAGCCCACAGAAGAATTTGATCCAAGGAAGGTTCGAGGATAGGAAGAAGAAAATCTAGGTATTTTAGAAAAGGATTTTCAGAGTTAACGAAATACTCTGCAGAAGGAACAATTTCTACGGAAGCTCGAAAAAACACTGATCGCAAGAAGAAATATTGAGCAGTGCGACTCAAATTAAACCAAGCCAGAATCGGAGGAAGAAACAGACAAATGAAATCAAAGTTTCTTTCTGAAATAGAGAAGAAGAGGAAAAGTTGAAGAGACGAGAGTTCTAAAAATTCAAAAATTAAAAGCTCCTCAAAAGCAATGGCGTGATCCGTACTAATAGCCGGCCCTGAGTCGCCACATGTCTAAAGATTGGGAACTGTGCATTCATCAGGATTGTCGGATGGATCCCTTTTGAAGACTACACCTCCACCCAAACCCTAAGTAATCAAGATATTGTTCAAGCCATTCATATATTGACTTCGACGATCCCTCTTCCTAAACCCTAAAAGAAAAACTAGACATAAATTTACTAAAGTCTTTCTGACCAGGAAATTGAGGGGTAACTGTAGGATCCAAATTTATCCATATGGACCCTACGGCCCTCCTAGAAATCAAGCCCAAACAACGGCCCATTAAGTACTAAACATTCGGCCCATCCGAGTGTTATTTCGGTTATTGGATCCTCTGTCTTTCCAAGGATCGGATCCATTGTTGAATCTTCGGGAATATCCGAGGATTATATTCATTATTGGATCCTCGGGGACATCTGAGGATCGGTTCAACTATATGCTTGCCTATTACCAAATCCTCGACTTCGCCGAGGATTTCCTTTGCCAACCAGGCAGATGTCACCAGACACCTATAAAAGGAGAGCTCCACCTTCACTTCCAAGGTATCCAATACTTCTCCCAGTTCATTGTTTTCTCCAAGTTATTAATTCTCTTTGGAGTTTACATCACTGACTTAGGCATCGAAGCTCCCATCGCCGGGACACCACCGGCTGCTCTTATCTTATTTCTCTCTTTTGTAGTGAAGCTAATCTATACACAAACATCCAACCATCAACATACTGACCAATAGAAGTTCGCCACGTCATCCTCGGAAAACTGTGTTCTAACACATATATTCCTCATTTAGTTTTTGGTGTATATGATAAAATGGCAAAGTTTCTCCTGAAATGACCAGATTATCTTTTAGGTTAAATTGTGATGTAAAAGTCCAGTAGGATGTAAAAGAAAATATGCACGGACAAAACTGTAGTGAGATTCAACCTGCAAGAGCCTTTATAGAGGGTCAAAAACTAATGAATAAGATTGCAAATTGCTGAAAGCAAATTTATTTATAAAAAGCATATCAGGAAGGACTCTCTGACATTCTTGAGCTAATCAATGTAATTAACTTGCACAATTTCTAAAGGTTCAATTCAACGTATGAACCCAGTATTCTTAAGTATCCACACAATTGCCCACAAAAAAAGAAAGAAAAGAAAGTACCATGCAACCCTAAATTAATAGGGTAAGGGCCTAGGCATCTCTAGGTTTATTTCCTGGGCATTCCAATGCCTTGTGTTAGTAAGCCTTCCTAGGAATGATGAAAGATGCGTTATCTGGCAAGGCCAGTGCACACCAAGATCTAATGCTTTGACTAATGTAAAGCAGAAAGAGAGACATTGAAAATAACATGTCCTACATGCAAATGCCAACAAATTCGACAATATATAAACCCAAAAAAGTTAAGTTTGGTCAAGTAACTCTTCCAGAAAGTTTTCATAGCCGCTTACCTTCTTTGTGTACATGTCCACTAATGAAGGAAGATCAGACTTTGGTTTCCATCCACCAAATAAAGATCCTTTCAATGTTCTTCCAGTAATAAATAGTCCATAATGAGCTTTCATCTCTGGCTTCTCTTTAGGTACACCAAGAGTAACAGTCAAACCCCATCCCTGAAAGAAACAAGAATGCACAAAGAAATGTTCAAGTGAACTGCAATTAAGAAAACATTTTTAAATCAACATGACTAATGGGGAGATTGAGAGGATTACATCGCAACATGACTGCAATGCAGTAGTCATCATTCCGGTATCACCTATACATTCAAATGAGTAATCTGCCCCTCCACCAGTGATTTGCTTAATAATCTGAAAGAATTTACCAATCAGTTTATAACCTGGTGTCTTAATGCTCTGTATCATACTTTAATGTATACTCCATGTAAAAGACCAAAAAAAAGTTGCTGCTTAGTAATATTAACCTGTTGCAAAGGTTCATCAGAGTCATTTGGGTTGAGAAACTTTGTTACTCCGAAAGCTTTTGCTACACCAAGAAGTAAACATTAGCACCAACAAAGAATTTTATAATGGCTTAAAGCTCAGCATCCCGGAATATGAAAGAGCAAAAGCCATAAAACCTTTTTCAACCTTCTCAGGATTAGTGTCCACACCGATAATCTGAGATGCCCCCCGAAGTTTGGCACCTTGTGCAACCTACTCTTAAAAGAAGCAATTACTGATCAAAATCACGTTGGGATAGGTCATCACCATGCTCTTATGGAGGAGATAAGAAGCAATGTTACTGTTACTATGCCAGAATACTTACAGAAAGGCCTACTGTTCCAAGTCCAAAAATCGCCACAGTTGATCCTTTAGATATATCAGCAACATTCCAAGCTGCACCCAAACCTAATAATACAACCCCATTGTTAAGCACACTCAATTGGAACGAACAATTCTTTACATCCACACACACGGACCCAGGCACCCACACACACATTTATGCATGTAGGTGCACCACTGATATTCCTTTCTAAAGGTCTATTCTTTCTTCCCCTTTAAATAAGAGTACAGTAATGCGGAACCAAGAATCATTTCTCAGTTGCAAATAACTTAAAAGATCGATCCAGACACGTGTGTGTGTATATATATATTTACGTGTGTGCATGCGTGCATTTAATATGTCTTGGGAGTGTGGCAAGGAACAGTTGCGGAGAGCTCCCCCTTTCCCCTTCGAACAAAGAAATCATAAAGGAAACACTGTTGTATTTTTGTGTACAATATAGCCAATTCTATGGTGTCTGCAAGAACAATAAGTTGATTCGAGATCTCCCCATCAACCTTTTGGACTAAAATAGTAATCTTTCCTGGTAAAGTTGGTTGATTAGGATAAAATTGTGTCCTAAGTGGCTGATGTTATTCTGTTGACATAGAGTCCCCCCACCCACCCACCACAAACTCTCTTTTCCCTCGAAATCAATGGAAAATTCCCGACTCCTGCAGCATATGTGCCTATTCAGAGTAAAAGAGAAACACACATGCACAAATTTTTATTTTTTATTTTTTTTATTTTTAAAAATGGCATGGCAGAATAAGACTTCATGACATTATCAAGATTTGAAGTTTACCTGCAGCTACTCCACAACTCAGAAGGCATATTTTCTCCAGAGGTGCAAGTGAGCTCACTTTGACAGCACATCCAGAGTGCACCACTGTATATTCACTGAAACTTGAGACTGCACAATAGTGGTAAATGGGCTTTCCATTTATCGAGAAACGTGTCCTCTGATCACTATGCATTACACCTCTTCTTTCCAACCCCAGTACTTCACAGATGTTGCTTTTGCCTGATGTACACTGTCTGCATTTCATGCATTCTCCAATAAATACTGTAAGCACATGGTCCCCCTCTTCAAATTCAGTCACTCCTTCCCCCACACTCTCAACAATCCTGCAAAAGTGCTACTAAACCAAAAGTTTAGAACCCATTTCCCTAATCAATCATAAGTCTAACAAGCATTTAATTGTTGCTATTACATTATAGGAACATTAGGACTAATCATCCTCGTGGTATTAAGTCTGCAAAACTTGATGAAACATTTCCTGTGTCTTTACCTAAGTCCAATCCTAGTGAGATCTACATGATGTTCTGTGTATCCCATGCACAACATAAACTCTGTTAGCATCCGGTATATAGGCCAATTTATTGTTCTACATACCATATGGACAAGTCAATTAGTAATTTTAACATAGCACTTTAAGAATTTAATAGTGGCCCACAAAAATGCAAACCTTTTGATGCAGACCAGAAAAAAAAATTAATAATAAATTAAAAATAAAAATAAAAATCTTTGTTTTCAATGGTGGGCTGCTATAGATGGAATTAGGTGTGGGAGAAGTCCACCTCCTTGGACAGATTTGAAATGAAGATCTGATACCAATTTGTGAAGGGTTTTCCTCAAAACTTCAGGAATTAAATTATTAGGAAGCTGATTGCTTTAAATCGTTCATACTTCTGAAATGCATATAAACCGGCTCATATACAGAGTTGAGATCACAAGAGTCTAGAACAAATCAGACCTTCACCTGGGACTTATAGACTTTCATTAGTATACTGGACTTGGAAAACTAAAAGACTTAATTGATTTCATAACTACCCTATACATTTGACAGACTAATTATGACTCTTTGGAGATTCAACAATAATAATTACTTTTTGCTAGACGCGGTTAGTTGGAGTTTAAACAAATATCCAAACCCTTTTTTCCATCACATTTTAACTAATATTAATCTACAATCGTCCATGGGAAGTTAAGTACAAATCAAATTACTAGAGAATAAGTTGACATTACCCTGACGCTTCATGGCCGAATATTCGAGGAAATATAGCCTGCACAAGCATGTTGTCAGCCACTCAGAACATTGGCCTCCCTCCCCCAAACAAATAACAGAGTAGTAGTGTGAGAAGTACAACATAAAGTATCAAAGATTAAACATTTTTTTTTTTATTCATTAACAACAGAACAAAATTACACCACACTCTAGCCTAAAGCTAGAAAAACCAAGAACCAAAAATACAACCCAAATGACTACATACAACCAAACCTATCAATCAATTATATCTGCCTATTCCATCTATAAACAATACAACCAGAATCAGACAGCGAATATAACCAAAAACTGTCAATACAAAATATCAAGAAAAATATCCCAATCTATACAGATTTTTACATTTATGTCATTCTTCCTGAATTTTTCCTCTGCTTCAAACTCTATGTTTAATATCCCAAACAACATCTTTCAACAATTTATCTTCAGCTCTAGGAGATTTACCGTGCCTAATGTCATTTCACTGTCCCCACAGGTGGTAAACAGCTCCACTCCAGCATAACTTGCACATGGTAGCCTGCAAGCTTTTTCTGCTCCAGTCCTTTATCTCCAGCTCAAGAATATCTGACCAAGCCAAAGGAGGATCAAGCACTGATTTCTCCTCATAAGCTCCCGCCATAGTCTCTTGCTATAACCACAGTCAAAGAACAGATGTTCTACACATTCCACACAATGTTTGCTATACACACACTGCACCTCACCCCTATACCCCCAGCCTCCAGTTGTAAGCCCCTTTCGACTAGCAAGCTGAAGTATAAAAGAAGCTTAGGAATGGCCAATGCAAACCAAACCAGCCTCCACCACTCAACTTTTGGCCTTCTACTTCTAATTTTTTTTTTTTTTTCACCCACATAGCTTCAGTGTTACCACCTATTTTCACAAAACACAAACTACTTTGGATATTGGCAAGATCCTCAGACCTAGCAGGGGGGCAATGCCAATTTTTTCCAAGCATAACTGTAGGTAATTTAGCATCCAGCATACTTCCCAAGTCATAGACCACACTATATCCATATTTCTCCACCAAAACACTATCCGGACACCAACTATCTATTATCTAAACCAAAGATGAATTTGAGACCCATCCCCAACCTTATATCTCAGAAACTTCTTAGCAACCTCTCTTAATTTTAATTTTTTCCTCCAAAACCATGAGCATTTTTGAGGATTTTTTAACTGCCAAAACACCTTCCCCTAACAGAAATGTTAGTGTATCAACTACAACATCAACTTCAGCTTCAGCTTCCAAAGGTAACAGAAATGACATGTTTTTAAGACATTCCATACTTATGACTATTTGGGGATTAATATATTAAAATTCTTTCTCTTATCTGATGCTGAGTTGCCAGCCAATGCTATGTTTCGAAGAGTCATGACTCTTCATACTGAAAACAATATTGATTCTACTGTGCTCTACCAAACAATGTTGTCTCCTCTTACAACCTTCTTTTAGCCCCTCAGCTAATTGTTCGACCAATTCCTCCATGCATGGGAGAAATAGTTAAGTGTATATCCCATATATCTCAAGCCTCCAACAAGAGCAGCAATAAAAATAAGAAATTCAACTTTCAATCTAATTCATGTTTTCAATTTTTTCTTGTAATTAACAGATATTAAGCTGGATTAATAATTATGTGTCTCAAATAAGAATTCATGGTAATGTCCAGTAAGCACTTGCAGTATTTGTCATCTTGAGATTAGGATTTTAAAAGCACAAAATGTCAACTAGCCAAGGATTTCAATTCAAAACGGAAAATTCCTTTTGGTATGTAGAAGAAAAATCAGGTTATAATAGTAAACAAGTTGGAATTGATTGGACTCTGAGCCTTTGACATGGGAGACAATTAGGGTTAAATATGAACATTTTGTACCTATCTAAACAGCCATGTCAATGAACTGTATGTCAGCAACGCTTCCTACTCCTCTACAGGCTACAGCTATGTGGTAAACAATTCAAAGATGGTCCTGCTGAAAGAAGACGGTATACTATTTTCTGTGTTATTCGCGTCTCTGATACAGGCATCATCCATGTGTGTTGCTCTTTCCCCTTGCAGTTAATAGCAAATACAGCCAAAATTTCTTTTTTGCTTTTACTCCCCACAATTCTACTCTACTCAGTTTAATCACAATGTGCACCCCAATCTCCTCCATGACGACTGAAAGGCCTTTACTCTTCCATGAGATTAAATTATCAAATTATCAGCTTTAACAGAGTTTGAATGATATTGCATTGCATTTTTGTGTCTTGCAAATTCCAAGTGCCTCACTTCTGTCATAATCTTTTAGAAGAGGGGTTAATTTAATAATTTGACTGAAATGTAATATGAAAAGGGACAATTGTAGATTCAAAATGAGGGCTTTGTTTGATAAAAATGTTTCATTCTCCCTCCGTTTTCTCTTTTCAAAACAAAAATATTAACAAATAACACAAAACACAGAAAAACTACTACTTTTTTAAACAAAAAATACCCTCTAAAAAACGATTAACAAACAGAGCCGCATAACAACCAGTACTTGAATCACCCCACAAAGCAATGTTCCCTCTAATTGTTTCACCAAAAAATCAGAGCTATAAACCAGCACATCTAACTAAACTAAGTATACTTGTTTAAAATAATAGACCTATGACTATGACTATCACAGATTCACAATACATGAAATTTACTCTTCTTACGTGGGATTGCCAAGCCGTGACATCGCTGCGGCAGAGAGAGGTGGAAACAACTTTAATCCTAATCTCCATGGGTTGGGGTGGACTCACTTCAACCTGCTCCATCACCAATGACTCTCCAGCTCCCCATGCCACCGCAGCTTTTATGTTTTACCAATGCATACAAATCCATCTAAAAGTAAGTATATTTACAACTTCTCATCCAAAAAAGAAAATACATATGAACCCACAAACAAGCTGTTTGCCATATCAATAAAACAACAACTTTAATTTCGAGAGTACAAAAAAAAAAGAAAAAAGAAAAAAAGAGAGACCCAGAAATGAAACCTTTGCATGTAATGACATGGGGATGTTTGGCGGACGACATTCGAGCAAGTTTTGTCGGAACAGCGGATACAAAGGGGAACTGCCAACTGGGTAAGACAGACGGGGTCGAAAGATGAACAAAATAATGAATTTCAGCAGCCAGCAAGATAGAAGAGAAGCTGGTGGAGGAAAAAGATGAGAGGATCTGGAAAAGAACCCGCAATACCCGAAAAACCCGCTCAAACCGCACCTATTGAACCCGCCTCGCAGTCCCCGAGCTCGCACGGATATTGCTCGCTGTGCTCAGGTGACGGGTTGGAATTTCCAAAACCCGCAGGGTGCAGGGCGGGTTAGAAAAATGCTGATACCCGCCCCGCCCCGACCCGTGCCCACCCCTAGGTACAATACATGGGACTCCATGACTCGTATCTGCTGATGGGACAATACGGTAGGTAGGTTACTAGGTTGGTTGGTGAAAGGAGTTCAATTATTGTGATAAGTCAAAACAGTGGGCCGGCCACGCCATTTGATTAAAATATACTCCTACTTTTAACATCACATTAATTACTTTTAAGATAAATTCTATTAAATCTTCTCAAACTATTAATACAATCTATTACCTAAATTATCAATTGTAACAATTTATTCTCCAAATTATCAAAATAATAACAATATATCTCTAACTTTAATAAAATGACAAAATTACCTTTACTAAAATAAAAACAAAAAATACTAAAATTTTTATTTATTTCAAATTTTTAAAGGTATTTTTGTCTTATTCAAAATTTTATAGGGGTAATTTTGTCATTTTTCTTATTTTAGGGGTACATTGTCATTGTTTTGATAGTTTATATGGTAAATTATCGTAATTGATAGTTTAAGAGGTAAATTGTCATTAGGATAATAGTTTGAGGAGGTTAAGTATATTTTATCTTATTTTTTATTACTATTCAAATAAAAAAAATCATTAAAAAACAATTTTTTTTTTTTCATTTTTTTATAATACAAAATATTCTTTTTTTTTCTTCTTTACATTAATCCAATCTACTACGGTTCTTCATTTGTCAAGCTTCTTGCCAAACACACCCTATAAAGAAACGGTTTGGAAACTTTTTGTGTTGGGGAAAAAAATAATTAAAAGATATATTTTGCAACAATTCATTGAAAGATGAGTGACAATTAAAAAAATTTTTCTAACTAAAATAAAAATATAATTAACTTTATTTAAGTCACTCGGAGTTATATGTGTAGTGACATAAATATTTAACTAGGCATAAGTAGCTTAGTTAGAAGGGTTAACTTGGACTTTGGGTCACTAGGATATGCCAAAAGGGCATTTTGGGGAATTGGACCTTTGGACCGGACGTATGCTACTTTCTAGTGGATGTATGCCCTTGTCTTTTAGGGCGAAAGTACGCTAGGTTAGGCGAACGTACGCTCTTGTCTTTTAGTGCGGACGTACGTTACTTTTTGGTGAACATACGCTAGGAGACCATCTGACATACGCTGACATATAGTACGCCGTACTCTATTAATAATACACGGTCGTACGCTCAAAAATACCGGACGTACGCTACTTTTTGGAATACCCTCCAGATAATACGTAGATGTACAAAACAGCTTTTGAACAGATGTGTAATAGTATCGGACGTACGCCACTTTGGCCAAACGTCCGCTGTTTTCTGGCCCTATAAATACCCTCTCACCCCCTTGCCAATTTCACACCAAATCCGCCCCTCAACCCCTTTCTTTGCCCCCAAGTTGTTGGTAGACCGTTTTGTGAGTGTTTGTGAGGTTTTATGAGTGTTTCGGTGCTGCCGGAGGAGGAACTCTTGAGGTTTTGCTTCAAGGAGGCAACACTTGGTTTCCTTAGCTTTTTAATATGTCGTTATGATGCTCAATTGTTGTTTCGTATAGCTAGTTGTAGTTGTTAGCTTAATTATGCTTTAATCTTGCTTAGGCTAGCGTTTTGTTAAGCTTAACGTTGTTATTTTGTATGGAGGTTTCGATCTATGTTAGGAGGCCCTAGGAAGCTTTTGTTGGCCTTAGGAGTCGGAGAATAGGTGGACAGTGGAGAGAAAGTGAGGTTCTTCCTAAAAGACGTTAGAGCGGACGTACGACCCTTCGTGTCACAGTGGACGTACGAACCCGAGCCCAAACGTACAATCAGTGTGTGATAGAGAAACCCTATTTTCATCAGCCGCCCATAGCTCCTGTTTCCTTGTTGTAGAGTTGTTTTAGTAGAAATAGAACTAATAATATGTCTTTTCTCAGTATTCAAGATTATAGAGCCTCAAGAGAATTACATGGAGGAGCTTTATGGCCCGGGTGAGTATAAACTCACATGGATGCTTTGTTGTTACTTTATTGCATTGCATATCCATTTTATTTATATTAAACATGCATATTTTGCAATTCTCATGAAATACATTTTGGAATTACAGGAAACTCTCTTTTGTGAAAACGTGTCTGTTAATAAGATAATAATGAGACTTGTAAAATTGTGCATGTAAAAGACTGATAAGACTAATTACATCGTATGACATGGTACACCAGTATGTGCGGTATAATGGCCATGGGCTTACTATACAGGTTAGCTTTATGGTTAATGTGTGCGTGTGTGAGGACTTTACATCTAATGATTCGTGACCAACGATGTAACCATTCCCAATGAATGGTCACTATAGGACGGACGTCATTAGCGGTGTGGGCCACCTGAGGTTGGACTCGGTTGTGTCGCTAGTGTTACGTACGGTATGTTTCGTGCAATGACTGGTGCACCGGCATTATACTACAGGTCCCTTGGGACAGCGTCAACCCTGTTGAGAAGGGGTAATATCTCGGTTAGACCATATTTGTTAAACTATTACCGTTACTCATGATTATAAGCATATTTTATATTATATATATCACCTGCATGATAACTGTTATCACATAATGTTGCATGTATTTTATAAATAAAAAAATCCACAAATTAATGACGGGTACGTCATATGAATTTCTACTCACTAAGTCGTCAGACTTACCCTTGTATTATTTAATTTTTTTTCTTCATATGTACGATTATGCTATTATAGATAGTGGATACCGTGAAGTATTCAGTCTTGTGGAGGATTCGATCCAAGAGATGTTTGAGGACTTATTATAAGCTTAAGCGGTTACTCATAGTAACTAGTACTTTTGAATTATACTGTAAACTTAGGGTTTGATGCATTGCTTGCATATTAAGGATTATCATTGATCCCTTGTAATGATATTATGTATATAGTATGATTTTTACTGCTTTGATGATCTTTGATTAGACGCTCTGGTTATACTGATTAATGTTTATAATACTTTTATTACTTCCGCTGCTTAGTATCCTCTATTTTTGAGGAGTAGAAGTCCCAGAGGTCTTGTTTGGAGTGGAACAAGGCTGTGAGACAAACCGTAAAATTAATTCTCAAGACGTTACAATATGACTGTTGACTTTATTTGTTTGGACTTTTTATAGCTTCTAACCTTCTACAATGACTTTCTAGTTGAAGGAATTTTTTTATTTTTTATTTTATGGTAAAATATTATGAGTAAATTCTGAAGAGAATCGTTAACGGAATATAAATCAAGAATCATTATTCAAATATTTTATCTAATATAGGTAATTAATTTTATAATTTTGTATCTAATGACTATCTGGTGGTCTCCTCCCATGGCGGGCATGTAGATCCACTCCTTTAAAAGAGATAAATGTTGCACAGGCACCACGACCTCTGTGAGGAGTGAGCCATGGACTCACGGGACCTCCCCAACTCACTCACAAAGGTTGCCTCAATCTTTGTAAATTTCAATATTTGAGATATTAAATTATGAAAAATAATAAAGTCACAATTTAAATTCAATTAAAATTCAACTTTTCTCTTAAGTGACCATTGTTTTCTTAAAAAAAAAAAAATGCTAGTAAAGGAGAGAGAGAGCCTTAAAATAAAAATTTGGTACAGGAGTTGGGTCTTAGTTAGATTTAACTTGTAGCTGTATCACACCTCTTAAATTATAAAATCAATAAGAAGAAAAAAAAGATTTAAGGATTAAGGATTGTTCTTGTCCAAATTTTTCTATTAAACAAACACAACCTAAATTCTGAATTTTACAAACAAATAATTAGTTACAGAAAAATTATTAGAATAATTCGTCAATAATGTTATGTTACATAGCTTGATTATCATGATTATGTTGTATTTTTCTTTCATATAAGGGAAAAATATAAAAAAGTCTTTCAAACTATCAGTCATTTACAATATAACTCTTAATGTTCAAAATGTATTAAAGTAGTCCTTCAAACTATCAAAATGTATAAAAAATTAAAGGCCACTTATCTTTTTATATTTTTATAATACCCATATTATTTTAACAAATAAAATAACTGTAAAAAATAAACTAAACAATTTTTTTTTTTTTAAAAAAAAAAAAAAACCAATAGGCAAATAAATACAAAAAAAAAAAAAAAAGTTTTTTGGAATAAATAAAGTATTAGTCACTGTAGTTGGTCTAAATTACAAATTACTTCATGTCGTATTAAAGTAAAATCAATGGGGGAATGAAATCAATTTTTTAACAGAATTTGACTCTATGAACTAAATTGTTTTTTTTTTGGAATATCTCAAGAATCGGACCTTTGATTTTTTTAATACAATATGAATAATCACTGTAGTTAGCTTAAATTATTTATTTATTCCATTTTTTTTTTTTGTATTTATTCGTCCATTGGTTTTTTGTATTTTTAAAAATTGTTTGGTTTTTTTTTTTTACAATTATTTTATTTGTTAAAATAATTGGAGTATTATAGGAATATAAAAAAATAAGTAACCTTTTTGATACATTTTGGTAGTTTGGGGGGCTACATTAGAGAGCTGTATTGCAAACGGCTAGTAGTTTGGGTTTTTTTTTTTTTTTTAATATTTTTTTTTTATATATATATTTTTCCCTTCATATAATCTTTTTTTTTTTTTTTTCTTAAGCCATATAATCTGTTAAATAATTATACGAAGAGACTCATTGCAATAAAGCCCATTCTGGTCTTTTTGCTTTTGCCTTTTCGGTGAGTGTCTGTCTTCTTTCCTCCAGATTACCCATTAAAAAAAAGGGTTAAATGCATCTAAGGTACCTGTGCTTTGAGCCAAAATCAAACAAGTACCTTGGTTTTTAAAAATATCACAAATGGTACTTGTGGTTAGCAAATAAACTCATTTGGTACTTTCGTCAGGATTCCGTTAGTTTTTTTTAACAGAATGCCATGTTACCTTACATGTGGTGTGGTACCTGTGGTTTCAAAGTGTCACGTGACGTGATACTTGAGTTTTTGGGTCATGTCATTTTTTTAAAAAAAAAATAAAAACCAAAAAAGAAAGAAAGAAAGAAAAAATATTGAGTACCCCGTTTGCTTGGGGTGGTTCGGCCACCTGGCTGGTCTAACCCTCACCTTCTCCGGCGAGCCCCTGCCCTCTCTCTTTTCTCATCGTCCCTCCCAATCGCTCAACCCATCTCTGTTTCCCTCTCTATATCACACTGTGCACGTGTTTCTTCCGGTAACTCCCAAATACTGCTGGATAGATTTAAACAAATGTGGAATTTTTTCTACCTATAAAGAATGAAACAAACTTCATGGTAGAAAAAAATTGAATACTTGTTTTATTCTGCATAATCCATCGACGTCAACTACGGCACTGTCGCCAACAACCTCCCACCACCTTCCAAAGTCGCCACCTTTCTCAAAACCCAGACCACCATCGACCGCATTAAGATATTCGACGCCAACCCCGACATCCTCCGCGCTTTCTCCAACACCGACATCTCCGTGACCGTCACCGTTGGAAACGGCGACATTCCCTCCCTAGCCAAACTCCCCGCAGCCCAGTCTTGGGTCGCCAATAACATTCTGCCATTTCACCCCCAGACCAAGATCAACCGCATCACCGTCGGTAACAAAATCCTCACCACCTCAAACAAGAGTCTAATTGTGCACCTTTTGCCAGCCATGAAGGCGTTGAAGTCAGCCTTGGACTCATCAAATGTTACCGATGTTCAGGTTTCCATGCTGAACTCCATGGGTATATTGTCTAGCTCTGAGCTGTCGAGTTCCGGGCAGTTTCGACGCAGGTACGACAAGGTTGTGTTTAGTGTGATAGAGATAGGGAAACAGAGATGGATTGAGCAATTGGGAGGGACGATGAGAATAGAGAGAGGGAAACAGAGATGGGTTGAGCGATTGAGAGGGACAATGAGAAGAGAGAGACGGTAGGAGCTCGCCGGAGAAGGTGAGGGTTTGGCCCGTGGGTGGCCGAACCACCCCAGCCAAACGGGGTATTCAATATTTTTTCTTTTTTCTTTTTCTTTTTCTTTTTTTTTTTTGGTTTTTTTTGTTTTGATTTTTTTAAAAAAATATATATATATAACGTGGCACCCAAAAAATCAGGTACCATGCCACGTCGTTAAAAAAACTAACGGAATCCTAAAAGAAGTACCAAGTGAGTTTATTTGCTAACTACATGCACCATTTGTGATATTTTTGAAAACCAAAGTACCTATTTGATTTTGGCTCAAAGCACAGGTACCTTAAATGCATTTAACCCTAAAAAAAAATCTTCATGATTATGTTTATCCAAGATTTAAATGTACAATAAATGCCAGAGAATTTGGGATTGGAGGAATTTACGTGGCTACGCTATTAATGTGTGAACCAAAATATAAAATAAGAAGCTCATTTTGCCGGATCCAAGTAGAGATTATTGAGCTCTACGTAACTGTGGAATGACTTATAGATCGTGTTAATTTTTTTGGTTATTTGTAATATATATATATTTTTTCTTTAGTTTGATATGGTAATTTTATTTTCACTTAACAAATAAAAAAGTGGATTATTTGCTATTTAGAGCTTGTTTGAGATTGCGTTTGAGAAATAAAGCTTTCAAGTAAAAAAGAGTTTTTGGGCAAAAGCTTTTCATTTTTAAGTTTTTGTCAAAAGTACGTTTTGACCATTTTTAAGCTTGTTGGATCTTTAAAAGCGTTTTTAATTTTTTTTATTAAACGAGCATTTTTTTTCTTCAAATGGATGTTTTGAGTATTAAAAACACTTTTAAAACATTCAAACGCAATCTCAAACAGACCCTTAAAGGTATCATTGATACTGGTATTTGTTCTTAGAATATCAACTTAGTTGGATATGCAGATTTTGCAAGAGATCATGATAAGAGAAGATTCATTATTGGCCACTTTCAATTATGCAGAGAATCAGCCAAAGATGCCACCTTTCAAGCAAATTGACACTTACAGAAGGGTTTAAGAATAAATTCCAAAAATAAACAAGATTAGCAAAGAGAAGAAGATAAGACTGAGGTTTGAAGATGGCTGAGATTCTTCCATCTTCGAAAAACCTAGTGGGGGCAACGATTTGTGTAGCCTTTGAGGTGGCGTGAATTGTTTGTCTGTTATCTGCTGGGGAGAAGGTGGATCCTGGCCTTTTCGGATTTTTCTGTTTTCCAGGGATTTTTTTTCAGCTTTTCTTTTCTGATCTGATTTGTGGACATATATGTTTTCTCTCTAGCGGGAACCCTAGATGAGAAGGAATTGTTTTCTCAAACCTGTTGATTAAGGTTTTCTGAGAAGTAGCTGTTTCTCTATAATCTTTTTCTAAGATTTGCTGAGAGTATTTCTGAGTTTTACGTATAGCAATGGGAGATGACTTGCTGAATCTCTGGGGAAACCTGTCCCGGTCAAAAGTGGAGGATGGCGAAGTAGAAATCGGGGCAGCAGAGGTGAAGAACACTGTCCAACGAGGACAACATTGTACTGTGGGAAAACTAGTATCGGAAAGAATGGTGAGTAAGGAGACTATCAAAACCTCGATTATACGGTGGTGGAGAATAAAAGGAACATCTACTTTCAGCGTTCTTGGCGAAAACCTATTTTTGATTGAATTCGAATTAGCGAAGGATAAGACGCGTGTCCTTGAAGGTGGACTGTAGGACTTTGAAGGAAACCTTTTCTTGGTTGAGGACTTTGATGGATGTACATCCCCCTCGGAAATCGCTTTCGCCAAAGCCTCCTTCTGGGTCCGAATGACAAACTTACCTCTTGCTTGCATGGGGCGAGAGGTGGGTTTCAAACTTGGTGCTTCAGTTGGGAAGGTAGAGGAGGTGGACACGGATAAGGACGGGGTCGGATGAGGGGAGTTTTTACGTGTAAAGATCCTGATCGATTTATACAAACCCCTCTCACGAGGACGTATGTTGAAATTTGAAGGGAAATCAACTCTTGTCGGTTTCAAATATGAATGTTTACCGAAATTTTGTAGGTGTAGAGGGCTGTCTGAAAAGAAGTATGATGAGGAATCAGGATAATGCACAATATGGCCTTTGGATGAGGGCAAATTCCCCTCCACGTCGTGTTGAAAAACCCCATGAACATAGGGAGCCAGCTAGATTTCAACAATCTACGATGATGGGAGGTTCAAAAAGAGAAGGAAACCAGGACAGGAGAGGGTATGTTCGACGGAGGAGAATCGATTCTGGTGAAGATGACCTGAACAGCGTACCAGTCCGGGAAAAACGTACGCAAGCCATGAATGGAGAGAACGACTCTTTTGGCGAGAATTAAGGGGGTAGTAATGATACTTTCCAATCTAAGGCAAGGGAAAAGAAGGAAGGTGAATTTGTCCAAGGTATGAAAGATTGTTTTGAAAAACGGTCAAATTCATTAAATGAAGATTTAAATTGTTCCCAAGATGATAAGAAGATCTTAGGAGAGCGGGAGGAGCATTTTTTGAATGTTCCACCTCTTAAAACCGAGCAAGTGAAGCTAGCGAGGTCGAAAAATGAGCCAACTGTGATCTTTCCAAAAAACGGCCCTATTTACACAGCTATTCCGAAAATGAATGAAACGGATGGCACAAAAGGAAATGTTAACCAGCAAGTGTTGGGCTTTGATGGGGTTTTTTCAAGCCCAGGCGGTAAGTAGTCAGGCCTAACACTAGCAGATGTAGCAAAGTCCGTTAAGGATGCGAAGGGGAGTGGATCGATCCCAAAAAGAAAAACCAAGGAGGGACCCTTTGATCAAAATGGGCTGCACTCATCTAGAAGGCGCAAAAGAACCTTGGAGGATAATGAAGGAGGTGTTGGGCCACAGTAGGAGGACGAATTGGGAGGTGAAAATATATCAAACAATGATGGTTCGAGGATGGCGGAGGCCGGTTTCCAACCCCGCCGACTGCAATGATCATACTCAGCTGGAACTGCCGAGGGCTTGGGAACCTTCGGACAGTTCACGAACTTCGCAAGATGGTGCGAGAAAAGAAACCCAACTTGGTTTTTTTAATGGAAACCAAGCTAAGAAAAAACAAAATGGAGATGGTAAGAAATAAACTTGGCTTCAACAATCTATTTGTGGTCGAGTGTGTCGGGAAAAGTGGAGGCTTGGCTTTGTTTTGGGAGGATGGTTGCGAAGTAGAGGTGCAAAATTTCAGTCGTAGGCATATTAACGCTGTGGTGCATAGTCGTAATATGAATGTGAATTTGAAACTCACCGGCTTTTATGGCCATCCGAATGTTACAAAACGTTATGAGTCTTGGAATCTTATCAAAAATTTGGAGAGGTTGACCCCGCACTCTTGGGTTTGCATTGGGGATTTCAATGAAGTGGTTGCTGACTCAGAAAAATCAGGGGGAAACATTAGGCAAAACAGTCATATGCTTGCTTTTCAACAGGCCCTTGAGGAAGGTGACTTAACTGACTTAGGTTTTGTGGGACCTAAGTTTACATGGAGTAACTGCCAAACGGGTGTGACACTTATCCGTGAGTGCCTTGATCGTGGGGTTGCAAACCGAGCCTAGAGGAATACTTTCCTTGATGCTGAAGTTCATGTAGAAGCCTCAACTTGCTCTGATCATGCACCTCTGTTTTTAAGCCTGCAGCGTCCTCGAGGAGGTGGAAGGAAACATGCACGTTTTTATTATGAAGCTGGATGGGCTTCGAATAAAAATTGCCAAGAAGTTATAAAGGAGGCTTGGGGGAGAACCATGCAGCAAGGAACGGTCTGGGCCCAGTTGAAAACTAAATTGGCGAGATGTGTGGATGGGCTCAAGGAGTGGCACAGGAGCAGAATAACATCCCAGGAGAAATAGTGAAATCACAAAGGAAACTTTTAAAACTTCAAGCCATGGAGGACTCCTCAGACCAGTCAGAGATCAAAAAAACAAAAACTGATTTGCACTTGTTGCGGGATAAGGAATAAATGTGGTGGCGACAAAGAGTGAAGGAAGAATGGCTGAAGTTAGGAGATCGAAATACCAGATATTTTCATGCCTGTGCAAATGCAAAAAGGAGATGTAACCAGGTGGATTTTCTCATTCATAGTAGCGGCCAGCGTGTGGATAACCCAGGTGAAATAGAAGCTATGTTTACGGAGTACTTTTCAAGCTTGTTCACCAAAGGCCCCGAGGGAGACACTAGTTCGTGTATACAGCCAATGGAATGCCGGGTCACTGAGAGTATGAATGCGGCTCTGGTTCGAGACTGTAGTATAGAGGAAATTGAAAAGGCCTTATTCCAAATGGGGCTGTACAAAGCACCCGGAGCCAATGGATTGAATGCAAGTTTTTTCCAAACAAATTGGCCCATTATGAAGGAGGAGGTATGTCATGTTGTGATGAATTGTTTAAATACGGGAACCATTCCCCAGGAGCTCAATATGACCCATATTACTCTTATTCCTAAATCTAAAAACCCCATGAACGTAACGGACTTTAGACCCATAAGTTTATGTAACGTCTTGTATAAACTTATCTCTAAGGTCCTTGCAAACTGCTTGAAGAAGATTTTGCTGACGATTATTATCCCGACCCAAAGTGCTTTTATCTCGGGGAGGCTTATCTCAGATAATGTACTTGCCGCCTATGAATCCTTACATATGATGCATACGGGGATGTGGGGAAAAAAAGGTTTTATGGCCGTAAAGCTTGACATGAGTAAAGCTTATGATAGGGTGGAATGGGGTTTCTTGGAGGCGGTAATGGATCGGATAGGGTTTGACAGACGTTGGATTTCTTGGGTTATGATGTGTGTGAAGTTGGTGACATATTCTGTGATTGTCAATGGGAATCCATTCAGACTCATTACCCGTTCTAGGGTATCCGACAAGGGGACCCTATCTCACCGTATTTGTTTCTACAATGTGCAGAGGCGCTAAGTGCGTTGATCACCCAAGCAAACAGGGGGGGTCATCTTACTGGTGTTCCTACCTCGAGAGGAGGCCCGGTGATTAGCCATTTATTTTTTGCAGATGACAGTTTGCTGTTTTGCAGGTCGACTCTGTCACAATGGAATTATTTCTCATCCATATTACAACTTTATGAAGGAGCTTCGGGGCAGAAAATGAACTCCAATAAGACAACAATATTCTTTAGTCGAAATTCATCTAAGGGGGATAAGGAGCAGATTCAGGGAGTAGCTGGGATCCCTACAAATCAAAGATATGACACTTATCTGGGCTTACCAGCCTTTGTTGGAAGATCACGGACGAAGGCTTTTTGAAGTATAAAAGAAAAGGTATGGAAAAGGCTCCAGGATTGGAAAACCACTTTTCTCTCTCAAGAGGGGAAAGAGGTTCTCTTGAAGGCTGTGGTTCAAGCAATCCCTACCTACTGTATGAGCATTTTTAGGATTCCAAAAAGTCTCTGTGCGGAGATAAATTCCTTGATGATGAGATTTTTTTGGGGGCATAAAGCAAAGGAAAAGAAAGTTAATTGGATGAGTTGGAGTAAATTGAGCTTGTCTAAGGCTCAGAGAGGTCTGGGCTTTCGTGATCTATGCAATTTTAATAGTGCTCTTTTAGCTAAGTAGATTTGGTGGTTGTGGAAATTCCCAGGGAGCCTTATTGCAAATATTATGAAAGCAAAGTACTACCTGGAGTGCTCGGTCCTTGAAGTGCCGTGTGGAAAGAAACCCTCCTTTGCTTGGAGGAGTATACAAAGCTCATGTGACCTGGTCAAAGATGGTTTGATTTGGAGAGTTGGCAATGGTAAGAAGATACGAATATGGAAGGATAAGTGGCTCCACTCACCAACTACCTATAAGGTTATATCCCCTCCAAGAATTCTTGATCCGGACTCCACTGTGAGCTCGCTGATAGATGAAAACACTAAATGGTGGAACCAAGCTTTGTCGACCCAACTTTTCTCCAAAGAGGAATGCATGGCTATCCAAACGTTACCCATTAGTGCTACGGATAAGGAGGACAAATTAATATGGAGAGGGACGGCAAAGGGCGTGTTCTCGGTACGAAGTGCTTACCATCTGCAAAATGATCGGGATTTGGAAAATAGGGCGGGAGGGTCCGATTACATCAGAAAGAACAAGCTGTGGCCTATCATATGGAAGCTGGATATCAAAAATGCGGAGAAACATTTTATTTGGAGGGCTTGCCATGATTCACTCCCGACAAAAGTGAACTTGTGCTCACGCAGGATTATCATGGACCCGTTATGCCCAATCTGTGAATAGGAGCCGGAGTCCACCTATCATGCTATGTGGGAGTGTCCTTCTGCACGTGATGTATGGAGTGCGGGTTGTCATATTTTTCAGAAGAGAAGCTGTGAGGGGCCGACTTTCATGCGGGTTGTGGAGGAGCTCTACGAGATGTGTGACAGTCGAGTTTTCTGCTTGTTTATAAGCATTGCTAGATGCATATGGCTTCGGAGGAACGGCTTTGTACATGAAGGAACTTTTGTCCATCTTGATATTCTGGTTAAACAAGCCCAGCAGGAGGTGGAGCTATTAAAATCTCTGATATACGAGGAAAAGAATCACAACGATGATCCCCCAGGTGACCTAGTTGTCACGGCTTGGCGAGCCCCGCCTCAGGGGTGGTACAAGGCCAATTGAGACGCCGGTGTTGACCGAAAGAAGGGAAGGGTGGGTCTGGGGGTTATTATTCGTGATCACAACGGTGCTATGTGGGCAGCAAGAAGTCAGACCAGACATGGTTTTCTTGACCCAACTGCAGCGGAAGCTTGGGCGGCCCTTCTAGCAGTACAACTTAGCAGAGAATTGGGGATATGTCAGCTCCAGCTTGAGGGGGACACAAAGAACGTAGTTGCTGCAGTAAATGCTGAGGCACGGATGAGAGTGGATGGGGTCAAATTACAAAGGACATACGATCTTCCCTACATTTCTTTCCACGGTGGGAGATGGGATATTCTGGACGTGATACAAATAAAATAGCTCATGTCTTAGCACATTTGGCTGTTTCTGATAACATGAATATGGTGTGGATGTACAACCCACCGGATTGTATACGTGAACTACTGCAAGCAGATTCCCTTGTAGTGCGGATATCTTAATAATATGATCTAATACCTTTTCAAAAGACTGAGGTTTGAACAATAACAATTTTAATCCAATTTCTACTATTAGACCTCAAAACAGGCTCCCATTAATTCTAAGGTCTTATTTGGTTCGCAGATTATCTAGTCCATTAAAAAAGGATTAGCTATTACTAGGAATAGAAAAGTGTGGAATAAATTAATTATTCCTATTCCTTTGTGGTTTTATTTTCCTAAAATACCCTTATAATACAAATACAATTTATATTATTAAGGACTTTTTTTTTGAAACATAAGCAACTATACTGTAATTTAATTATTATTTTCTAATTATGTCATGTATGTGAGATTTTTTTTTTTTCTTCTTTCTAACAATACCCATTTAGATTTTCTCAAACAAAAATATATAGTTAGAGAAAAAAAAAAAATCAAACTCAATATTGAATTTTACGATCCAAAAAGTCCTAGAACTCATGAGATTTCATATATTAAAGAAGAAAATGCCCCTACAATAAATCAAAAAAGCTATTTATAATAGCCTTAAGTAAACCTGGAAGCCTGAAACCTTCACATTTCATAGAACAAATAAATGTTAACCATCAAACTTCAATAAAAGTCACATACCTTTTTAAAATATATATATTTTTATTTTTATTTTTTATAAACCTTTTTTAAAACACTTAAACCATAATAATATTAAGCACAACTTAATAATAAAGACTGTCAAGTATTAATAATGCCATTTGTATCCACGTAAGGATTTGAAAAGGTCGTAGCCCTTCCAAATGTTACAAAATAAATAAATAAAAAATACAAAAAAAAAAAAAAAAAAAAAAAAATTGACTTCTTGGGAGAAACAAATGAACGAGTGAACTGAAGAGTATGTCTTAATAACCCATACAAATCTTTCGTCCCTAGGTGAGAATTACTTTATTATTATTATTTTTTCTTCTGTATTGTGAAGTAAAAGCTTGCTGCGGTAACCATATAATATGTGGTAACAAGTTCTATTAAAAGGTAGTATTGATTGAAGTGGCAAGTGACACAAAAAGACAGTGACAAGCTTGCTTAGGTAAAGTTGTTGGGTTTTTATTTTTTTTAATTTTTTAAAAATTTAGAGAGCCCTTACTATCAGGTCCAAGTGTAAATCAGTCATTTTATAGCATTCAATCACTATGTGACACATCATCAATGTAAAAAATGCAAAAAATAAAAGTGAGAATTACACCAAATCAAAGGAAAAAAAAAAAAAAACCGTTAGCCTTGAGACCCACGCCATGGGTCTGGTTAGCGGTGAATGCCTCAAATCCCACCAGCCATGACCTGCCTCAAAACCAGTTTATAATACCTCAAAACCCGTTTCTAATGCCTCCAAATTCATTTATAATGCCCCAAAATCCGTTTCTAATGCCTCAAAACTTGTTTTTGGATTAAAAAATAAAACCTAGAGGTGGGAAGGTTAATCATTTAGAGATTTTATCACCATAAAATCTAGTGTATTTTGGTTCAAGTTATTTTGTGCACTTTTTTAAAAAAAAATTTAAATTTTTTTTATGTTTTTGCTTATGTGTCAGTTATTGATTGGGGTTGTAAAACTGAGGTTTTAAGGCTTATCCTGATATAAATTAAACTCATAAATTTAACTACCTCTTTTATTATTATTATTATTATTTTAACCGCACGGTAGTGAGCAACTACAAACAAAATTAAAAGTTTAAATTAGAACTATATTTTCTAATTAGTCTCCACACATCACAAAACAAAACAAAAATTAGTTACATTTAAATTTGATGATGATAGTTAGGCTGCTTACCTTTTGATTAAATTACATTTGGAAAACTATAAATTGATATCTCATAATATTGGATGCTCTCATGCGGATTTAGACATCTTATGCTAATTAACTAAGAGCATCTCCGGCAGAAGAAAGCAAAATAGCTATTGAAAAAGTATAAATTTTTACTTTAGCTTTCATTTTTCTATACACACTCTAATAGATTTTTATTATACTCTTTATTTTCTTTAAATATTATTCGTGTGGGGAGAGAGTGAAAAAAAGATGAGGAGAGAGTGAGTAAAAGAAAGAAAGTGAGACAAAATAATAAACAAAATTTATAGTGTGGATAGTGAATCGGCTAATCAACCTATTTACTAGATTAAAAAAAAGTTAAATTGCATATTCTATTGGAGACAAGAAAGTACTCATAATAGTCAGGTTTGACTATTATTAGGAATTTAGCTACTTTTTTGGATATGCTCTAATATATATATATTGATGTCAGATTAATTTTGGAATTAACAGTTTGGGAAAAAGCAAGTCAATTATTTTTCGGGGTTGATCACCACAGTTTGGTAAACTAATTATAAACTAGAGCATTATATAAACTAATTACACCCACTTGAGTGCTATGGTTGCTTCCAAGTTCTCCAACACTTGAAAAATTTTCTTTTCATCATTTGATTACCAAAAAAAAAGGGGTTTTGATATCAAAGAAAGTGTAAAGACTTTTTGTCTTTCTTTTAATCCAAATAAGAGAACAAAGAAACCACTAAAAAATGAGAGTTAGATAACTAGACGTTTGGTAATTTCTCCTCTGACCAGAATAAAAGATCCCATTGAAGAGGGCGCAAGGTGCCCCTGCTTTTTCAGGGTTCCTACTCTTCCCATTAGATTTTCAAATTGGTTGATGTGTTTGTTTGTTTTTTTTTTAAGTAGTTGACATGGAAAGCTGCATCAGCTGGTATGAAGCTAATATGAAAATATAGTGTGAAGATTAGCATTAGCCTTATAGGAATGCTAGAACATCACCAAGTAATACAAATAGGCATATATGTCGAACAATTACAATCGTTTTAAAAGAATATATACACATTCTTCTTTTCAATAAGCCTCACCTTGCTTATTCCCACTCTAATGGCCAGGTTCAAACTCCAGAACTCTGCAGCTTACGCTAATAAAGAGGGATTTGTGCCGTTTGGCCCAAAGGCTGTTGGCGAAAAAATTATTAAATGACCACTCACAGGCAGCAATTAAATCTCATTGGGCAGGTTCCACCAAGCAAATTTTTATCAGCTCCTGCCAAGCATGCTCATAAGGCATTAACCAAAGTCAAAATATGTTTCTTCTCATCTTCTTGAATGGTTAGTGTACAACACTTTTTTCTCACATCTTGGTACTAAGAGTTTTAGAACCAACTTAACCCAGTCCATCCAAACCATACCCATTATCATTGCATTCAGTTGAACTAAAGCCCAAGGGCCAAAAAGTGCATTACTACGCAGATATAATTACCCAATTACAAAAGAGGACTTGAACTTCAGATCTTCACTCTCTCTATCACTTCTTCACTAGAACATATAAAACAACACGGCTGCTGCAATAATCTGGATGCCATTGTGTCTGATCCACACGCCCAACTATGAAACCCTTCATTGCAACTTCTAGAAAGTATTCAAGGATAGCGTCTGCCACAGAATGAAGTATTTAGATCAATAGTATGCATGGAAAGAAGAAACAATAGAGTTCTTACCATTTCGAAGTTCACCAGACAAAAAGATGGTTGTTTCAGATCCACAGAGTTGCAGTAGGGTAGCCACCAAATCTGCCACTGCTTCCTCACTATAGACTACATCTGAGCCCAGCACTGAAATAATAGCAATTTATAAGTAAAAGTCATCCTTGAAAAATTAAAAGAGAAAAATCAAACCAAACAAATGTCGATGAGTATCAAATTATAAATTTTTTTGGCAGAATCGTGTAATGAATACTACCAAGAAACAATGTGGTGGTCCACACTGAAGAATGAAAGCAACCAAAACAGTCATTATTACACATATATATTTGAAACGCCGCCAATTCCACTATAATAGACAGATATATGCTTTTCATACTGATACCCACACAAAAAACCCTCACAGAATGATGGCTGCAGGGGTTCAATTGACATGACCTGGAAAATGATTGTCAGAAAATCGATCCTTCAGAGTCGAACAATTTTTTTTTTTGATAAGTAAAAATTGTATATATCAAAAACCCGTAAGGGGGCGCAATCAAATACACAGGGGGTGCACCACAAAGAACAAGGGGCACAACACAGCATACAAAAGAGAGCGTCTAGACACCAAGGGAACACCAAAGCTCACAAGGAGCTCCCCAAACAAACCACCCTCACCTAAACACCCTAAACCAAACCCTATTCAGCCCAAGAATTACACAGAATCCATCTTGCCCTATGACCCGGGCCACGCGATCGATAAGCTAAGCTTATCTTTCATCTCGATCAGCCAAGCGACTTTCCGAGCATCCTCCTCCTCATCGACCTTCCAACCCCCTTCGCATGCAACTATACTTAACGAGCGGATGTCCTCCTCCTCGACCACCAAACGCCCCTGCTCACGGGCAACTAGGTTAATCCAACGAAAATCCTCTTCCATGGCCTTCAGGAACGCCGAATGATCTTCATCCTTAACCTCTTCGTTGATCCTTCAGAGTCGAACAATTAATGCTTACAAGCCAAGAATAGATAGTAAAGACTAAACAGGAGATAGGCACGGGTCATAGTTTGACCATGAAATGGAATATTTCAATTAAAAGAACATATATATACACACCAACATTATTAGCTTCGGATAAATGTAATATAATTGTAATAAGTGAATTCAATAAATCTTAAAACTTATGCTTATGCTTAGAGCCTTATTTATGCCTCAACTCACAAGAAGAGAAATCGCTTTGCTGCATATCTCCTTTTATAACTATGAACTGATTCTCTAATTTCCAACTCAATTCCCGTCGGGTCAGGCTTTTTCATTAACGAGTTGGGTCCAGAAGATATAAATTTTTTGACTATAGTTTGAGTTGGACACAAGCTGACAGTAACTCAAATTAAACTGAACAGCTATAGGTTTGATGACAGTACAACTTGGACTGCATTACCAATACTTGACAGGCTTTAAAATATCCCGATATCAGTTACTTAAACATCACTACTCGAAACATGATATGACACTAAATTTGACCATCAAAATAAGAAGAAAAAAGTTGATTCCACCATAATGTCTCATTTTCAAAAATATTCTTCATTCTGTTTCCAATCCTTTAATCTCAAAACAAACTTTGGCTGACTTAACTATTTCATAATAGTTAATATAAGCAAGATTGTATCTCTAAAAGCAGAATCATTTCGGTCCCCTATATGTATATTCATAAACTCTATGCACCAAGAACAGCCAACTAAATCAAGACAGGCATGATGAAATATCATCATTAGCATTTGGTATATCTTTTATCACCAGACAACGATGTAGACTCATGGTCCAGCACTAACAAATTAATGTATCTGTTTTCAGTAAGGAAGAACTAAAGGAGGCAGGCTTACTACCATAATCAGGTTTTTGTTCAATTAGCTCCCGGTCAGGATCATCTCCCCATAAAAGTTCCATCACAGTTGCAGAACCCCGCACATTTCCATGTCTCAGATTGGCTTCAACATTCTTCTTCAGTAGCCTTAGTCTATCAGGCATATCGGTAAGGATAACTTGACTACCCAAAAGAGCTGCAACGCAACTGGAAAACAAAACAAGAATAAATGCCTCAAGTAAGAGAAGCAACTCATTTCTGGTCCAACCATTAGATAAACATCTAAAATCTAAGTGAAAACTCTAGCCTTCATGGGTAGGGCTCTCTTAAACAGATGCTATTGACATTATATGTTCTGGGTTTCTTCCCATTCAAGAGACACTCCACAAACAAATACTGACGGGAGTGTTATAATATAAATTAAATGTTAATCTCTTTCTATTTGCTTAAGCTTTGGAACAAAGTAGTTATTTAATATAGAATCATAACAGAGATCCTAAATTCGAACTTTGATCGTTTATCTCGGAGTTTGAGCCCAAACATAAAAAGAAATGTTAAATGTTAGAATATAAATTAAATGATTGAATTTATTTTTTTTATTTGCTTAAAGTTTTAGAATAAGCATAGAGTTCATGATCAGATTATAGCGTATAGAGATAAAGAAAGGATAAAAGTTAAAAAGAGATTGCGAATTACAATTACCCAACTAATCCACAGCCAGAGCCCAATTCAACAACCTTCTTGCCCTGAAGAAGAAGCATCCCTGAATCCACAGCATGCTCTAGAAACTTCGCCAGCACAACACCACTGTCCCACATCACTGCTCCAGTAACTCCAGGCGTACTCTGCAGTTGAATAAACCAAATATTCAAGAACAATGGCCCAGATACAGCTGCTAATGATAGGAAAAGAAGAAGAAAGAGGGATGGGATACCAAGGAAGAAGGGGACTGGAGAATGGAGAGAGAATGACCGCAGGCGTCGAGTCGAAGTTGGTGAGAGGATTGGGAGACGAATGCGTTTGGTCTGGAGAGAGTGGGCTGTTGGATCCCCCAGAGCAGCATGGTCTCCTCAGCAGCTGATTCTTCTCCAACCAATAACACCCTCGCCTTCCCTCCGTACGATCCTATCCTCACCATTGTCACCTCTCCTTCTTCCATTTTTTCTTCTTCATCCGCAGTGGCCATGACTGCTGGTCTACTTCTCGTGGGGTTTCAAATTGGAAAAGGGTTTTGGTATTTTTTCTTTCTCATAATTCTTAACCCGAAATTAAGTGGTTAAAGAGTTAAGGTTAACAGTCTAATTCGTTTTATTAAATTAGTTGAGTTAAATTTTATATAATTTGATATATATATATAGAGACTATTTAAACTTGACTCTTTAACTACTTAATTTCGTATATCAAATTTATATATATATATAATTTGAACTCAACATACGACATAATGATAGAAAATTTTTGACATGACTCGTGAGAAGTTTGACCCGTTTAATTAAATAGATCAAATTAAACTTGATTTATATAATCTTACACATGCATTATCACAATTCGAACCTACAAACACAAATTATCACTCCTAAGTTTAGTTCCATAGAAAATATAACAGGATATTTCTTGTTATAAAAATTGATCGTCCATATTTTATATTATTATATTTGAAGTAAGATTTGGCTTAGGTAAAAAAAAAAAAAAAAATTAGGAAAAAATTCACTTTACCTCTCAAAGTTTAAGGTGTTTTTCAATTTGAACCCCAATGTTTAAAAATTTGTAATGTACTCCTTAACGTTTTAAAAATTTACAATTAACACCCTCCATTACTAATTGTCATCTAATTGGACAGAAATGGCATCACATGGGTTTCACATGAGATTTATATGTTGCGTCTTCTAATTTTGCATCAAATCTAGCTAATGAAATAACGTAATTGCTCTTCATTAAAACTCAACGCATGTTTTGATTTTTTTCTTGTTAACCTCATTTGAAACCTTTTGGGTGTCATGTGAGTGTTGAAGTGAAAAAGAAAATGAGTATATGCCTCTTACTTGCTCATATGTTGGCAATTTCAATGTATTTAGACAGCAATTAGTAATGGATGATGTTAATTGCAATTTTTTTGAAATATTAGGGAGGTTTTAAAAAAAAAAAAACTATTCAGATTTGTTTTTACTCTCTCATTAAAAAACTTAGAATTAAATAATTTTTTGAGAAAAAATCTTCCATATGAGAAAACAAAAGGCCCGCCAAGAAAGAGAACAAAATGAGAAAAAAGAAAAAAAAAAAAAAAAAAAAAAAAAAAAAAAAAAGAAAAAAAGAAAGGAAAAAGTTCATAAACCCCCCTCAAACTATCACAAAATTGACAATGTCTCCCCCAAACTTTCAATTGTGACAATGTCTTCCCCAAATTATCAAAACATTGTCAATGTTTCCCCCAACGACGAAACCACCATCAATAAAAAATACTAAAACTTCTAGAAAAAAAACATAAAACTAAAAGAAATTAGAAAAATCTAAAGGGTGGAAAATTAAAAATTATAAAAAACAAATCCTTTGTATAAGAAAAAAAATGAAAAAATTTCAATTTTTTTTATAAAAATTGAATTTTTTTTTATAACTTTTTTAAATAAAAATTTCTGTTTTTAAAAAAATAACAATTTCTGTGTAAGAAAATAAAAATTTTCGTTTTCTAAAACAAATGAAAAAAAAAATCTTTTGAATAAAAATTCATTTAAAAAATAAATTTCGTTTAAAAAATAATTTTTTTTTTTTAAAAAAAAATTGTCCTTTCTAAATTAATTTTTTTTTTTGTTTTTTAAATAATTTTGTTTTGAGTTTATAGGGGTATTTTTGTTTGAGAAATATATAGGGGTATTTTAATCTTTTTGCTAGCCTTAGGGGGGACATTAACAATGTTTTGGTAGTTTGGGGGGGACATTGTTACAATTGAAAGTTTAGGGGGACATTGTCAATTAAGTGGTAGTTTGAGGGGGGAATATGGACTTTACCCAAAAAAGAAAAAGAAAGGTTCTTGTCTCAACTAACGGTGCATTCAAAATTAGGACTTTGCATATGAAAAATGCAATTTTAAACCTAATTGTGAAAAATTAATCACTTTGAGAATGCGTTTTTAAAATGTTTATGATTTAAAAACATAAAAATATCTAGGAAAAAATTCACTTTACCTCTTGAAGTTTGCAGTGTTTTTTAATTTAAATCCCAATGTTTAAAAATTTGTCATATACCCCTTAGTGTTTCAAAAATGTACAATTAACACCGTACGTCACTAATTGCCATTTAAGTACACAAAAATTGTCGACATAGGAATAGGTGAGAGGCATCTGGTCTTTTTCTTTTTTACTCCAAAACACCCACATGACACCCAAAAGGGATTGACGAAAAACAAAAAAATCAAAACAGTCATTGAGTTTTAATAAGGGGCAATTATGTCATTTCACTAACTAGGTTGGGTGCAAAATTGAAAAACACAACATAAAAATCCCATGTGAGACGCACGTGATATTATTTTCATCTACTTAGACAACAGTTAGTAACGAAGGATGTTAATTGCAAATTTTTGAAACATTAAGGAGATACATTACAAATTTTTAAATATTAAAGTTCAAATTGAAAAACACCTCAAACTTCAAAAGGGTAAAGTTAATTTTTCCTAAATATCTATGTTTTCAAATCGCAGGCAATGTGATAAATTTTAAATTTTAAAATCGCACGATTTTAAACACTGCAATTTTAAAAGTCAGACATTTCCCATTGACTGATGATTATTCATTATTGTATGCTAGTCAAACATCAAGTACGAATGAACGAGTGTAGTATACAGATGAAGGTAAATGTCATTCAATCTCAATTTGTTGTGGGACTTCTTCTTCGGCCTTTGACCCCTCTGCATCAATTTCTTCCTCTGTAATTCCAGAAGCTTCGACCGTCCGTGAAATCCATTCGTTTAGTGGGTCTTCTTTCAAATCAAGCCTCAAAAGCCCCGCAAACATCCCACCCATGAATGCAACTGGCTCCTATGGGAAACACGGCAGTAGATTTCAGACATTAGAAACCATATTCCAAGTTTTACACAAACGCATTCTCATGGCTATTTCGACATGCCATATAATGGGAAATCAAAAGATAGTTGATAAAGAAAATCACATGGAAAAGGAGCAAAGATAATATATTAAGAAGCAGAGCACTTCACCATTGGCAACGTTATTTATTACAGCGAGAATTCGTGGTATATTCAGATCATCAAGCTCTCAGATATTTGATTCGTTCTAAGACAAATTTATGGAACAACTAATCCAATATGAGTTCCATAAGGTAGAAAAATAAATTTATTTTCTTTAACACCTAATTGTTGAGCTCTCAGCTCGCCACTGCAGTGATCAAAATTTAGAGAATCAAGAAATTGCTAGTGCTCCAAATTAATCTTCCCTTTGCATACACTCCAAAGAAAAAGTAAAAAGGAAAAACAATAAGAAACAAGGAATGGAGTCCTCAAGGCAGTAAGCCCCTGGATGGCCTGATGCACTGTATGGTAGAAAGGCGCTTGCCCAAGCAAAGTGAGGGCTCCAATATATAAAATTAGTCAAAAGATAGACAGTGAATTTGCAGTATCTCATATCTAATGAGTTTGACCAATATAAGTATATTCATCGTCGTCATCGGCATAACTAATGGAGACAAAAAACATTTATAGAGATCCCATTTTACAGTACTGGGTTTTGGTGCAATGAAGACAAAGAAGAGAGGGTCAAGAATAATGAGACGATACAAACGAGAATGAAGAAAGATCAGAAGTTTCTTATCATTAGAGAGAGAGAGAGAGAGAGAGAGAGAGAGACCAAATGTCATGATTGTTATTATTCTAACAAGCTTCCTATTTATATATTTCATTTGTTCTTCACTAACATTAGGAAGGTAGAATATCATTGTATGAAGATGCCCCTATTTAAATTATGCCTAGTTAGTGAGTCACGTCAGCCAAGGAAGCAAAAGGCAACTGCCTTCGCAAAGTCACCACATAACATAAAGAGTAATAAGGGGTTATCTATACAGTCTTCCCTTGCCCAAGTGCCTAAGTGAATGCCATCTCAATTCTGACTACCTGCATCAACCCATTCTGCATTCCAAACCCTGTAGAAAATTGTATCGAGGCCATGAAGTGACAAAGTGGGCATAATATCTGCTAGCCTCTAGAATCAACTACTAAAAACAAAAGTACCCATAATACACACAAGCAACAAAGACACAGAGCATTACTCACTTTGCCATCACAAATTAGCAAGAAAATTGAATTTAAGACTTTAGTAAAAGTTATATTTGGACAGTTGCGTTCTTAGCTCCTTCAGTGCTTAGCTTCCATGATTTCTTTGTTATTTTTTCTTTTTCTAGCTAGGTATTTCTCTTGTATACTTTCTATGCACCCAAGTAGCTCCTTGTGTTCTTGGTGCCTTCCGAATTCAGTTTAACTGCACTCTCTTGAAAAAATGGTTATGGCATTACACTATGCATATGATACCATGAAGGGAGGTTGGTGTTCCAAGAAAGTTATGGGAACCTTTGGAGTGGGAGCATGGAAATATATAAGGAAATGGTGGTGAGTTTTTTTCAAATTTTGTTAGATATTTGGTGGGAGATGGATCCAAAATCAGGTTGGCATGATTTTCCTCAGGTTATCCAAAGTAAATATTTTCTCTAATGCCATCATCCAAACAAACAACGTAATTTTCAAGTGAGCCTTAACTCTCCAAATACTCTTCTAAGAAAATGTGGAACCAGCAAGAATGGACAACACATGATAAAAGGACCTCACTCAAACTTCTGCATTTTGGAGGGGATCCAACATTTTTTTATCGATCACCACCTTGCCTCAATCTGATAGAATACAAAAGCACAAAGAAAGAAGTGACCAAATCTACCTCGCAATTATGCATTGGTCTCGTAAAAGAGATATTCTACTGAATATTTTCATTAATGAACTGCATATTATCCAACACCCACGCCTCCTTATAGTGCGCAATACTAAACAAATATGGAAAAGTGCTTTTAGAGGCTGGTCCTCACACCACAAATCATGCCAAAACCTGATCTTGAATCCATCTCCCACCTCATATATAACAAAACTTGAAAAAACTCTCCACCCCCTCCTTATATATTTCCAAATTGATAAATGATTGTTAGAAATAATATGTCAGAAAAGTTCTAAATAAAACTTCTCCAAGAAAATGGTATGATGTCAAACTTGAAATAAGTCCTGTATAAGACACTCATCACCAAATTTACAAATGAATGTTAGAAATATTATGTAAGAAAAGTTGTAGACATAACTTGTCCAGAAAAAACAACATATGGCAGCAAACTTGGAAAAAGTTGTGTGTAAGATATACAATCACCAAATAAAGAAATCTGTCCAATGGTCTTGATTAAACTACTTCGGATACTTAAAGTGAGTCTTCAAGCATAGGGTAAACTCTAGAAATCAAGTCTTATGGCCTGCCAGCTTCATCTAAACATGTGGCACACGCATGAAATTCTGTGTGGGTGGCATGTGTGAGTGCATGTCGGTGAGTACATATGTGTGAATGTGCATGCGTGCATGTGTGTGGCTGTATTGTCTGTGCACACGTGTGCTAAGAGAGAGAGATCCAAGCAGAAAATTAATACAAATAAACCCCTTCAGTAATTGAATCTCTTGACTCATATGCAACCTAAACAAGAATTAAATCTTCTTCAATAGAAAATAAATCAAGAAACAAGGTGCTCAATATTTACTTGTGAGCTCTATCGTGGTAGCTACCCAATTATTTAGATAAAAGTTTAGATTGACACCAATTAGCTCATTTAAGGCTTTCAGAATAAACTTATGTTATTTTTAAGTGAATGCTCTCTGCAAACTATTACTTTTCCATGTAAATACATAGAAGCAATTTTTCTATTTACCTTAAATTTCTTTTGATTAGTAATCAAAATCTTATTAGAAAGAGATGTAATCTATGGATATAAGAAGTATATATAGATCTCTTCTAAAAATTACACACTAAAATTCAAATTATCAACAAAGTCTACAAATGAAGGGATGTGAACATTTCCAAAACCAGTAGATCAATAATACAATACCACATTAATAAAGCACTAACTCAAGGAAGACAACTCAACACAATTAAATGAGTGGTTATTCCTCTCTCCACATACTGTCCACATAAGGCAAAAGGGGGACACTTTCCAAGTAGAACTACTACTATATGCTTCCCAAAGAGACCTTTATAGTTGAAGTACACCTCAACCACTTTCTGAGGCATTATCCATTGAAACCCAATAATCACAAATTTATAGAAACATAACTCTCTAGCAATCAAGAATTGAATTATCAGGTGATCAATTGTTATCACTACACTTAAAGATGCAACAGAAGTTCACAACGATGATGTTCTTTTTTGTGAACCACAGATTTTTTCCCAAAAGCAGCTGTCAAAGTAAAAAGTGCAACTTTCCTAAGGATTATACTCTTCCAAGGAAATTACATACCGTTATAACTTCTTAACACCTCATAACAAGAGTAAACACTAAATTTACCTCCACATTTGAGCTTCCAATTTAACATCCCATCAATAATTGGCGCATTCAAATATAACATATCACAAGATTCCATGAGCAAATCCTAATTGAACTAATTTCATGAGTGAACGTGACACCAATAAGTTCACGCAATACCCAATTCCGAAGACCAAGAGCAACATACAAAAGGAAAAAGAAAGCGCCAAAACATGAGAGCCATTAGCAGTACCTACCAACGAACAAAAGCTCAAAACACCCAAGAAAATGAAGAGGAAATAGCGACGGAGATGTTGTTTTACAATAGATTAAAATAAAATAAAGGGTAAAGCAGTAGAAAGTAGTACCCCAAATACCTTAAGAGCTTCTTTGAGAATGGGCTCATCGGTGGGATTGAAGAAAAAAGCTTTCACCCCATTTTTGTTATTGCTATGATAACTCCTTAATCGAACGCTGCTGCTGCTGTTGCGGCTCAGCTCTTTTGATGACTTTAAGGGGTTGACCATGGGGTTCTTCGATTTCCACTGTCATCCATGTAATATATATATATATATATATACTTATTTTACTAAACACAAAAACACAGAGGAAACAGAGAGGGAGAGAGAGTAATTAGGAGGGTTCAAGGGCCACGCACCAGTGAACATGGCGAGGAAGAACTGAGGAGAAAGAGTGACATCTTTTGAGTTTCTCTGCCGCTTCACTACCAGCCTGCTATACGTTTTCTAAGGTTACATTTTATTGTCACTTTCTATCTTGTCTTTATATATATATTTTACAATTAGATGGGTAAATATATTATAAATCCTTGAGTCAAAACATCAAAATTGTAAAATCTCTAGCTCCATGTGGGTTGCCGCAAGCTACCTTATATGGGCTGGAGGTGGCTTTCCGCCCATCCCTAACCCCAGGGTGGCCGGAAGTTAGGGGTGGCTTTTCGGCCACCTGGCCCCTTCATTTTTTTTTTTTTAGATTGAATTTTGAAATTAAATTAATAAAAAATTAATATTCTAATGTGGCAAAATGGTACGTTTAGTTTAGGACTGACGGGCGTTAAACATTTGGGGGAAAATCTAATGGTAGGAATTTTTTTTGCATTTTCGATTGATCAAGGGAATAAAAGTTCTTTTTTTTATTTTTTTATTTTTAGGGATTTTATAGTTTTTGCGTGTTAACTCAGGAATTTATAATATATTTATCACAATTGGATATATATATATATATATATATATATGAGATAGCTTCAGCCACCCATTTGGACAAAAATGCCACCCCAGTTTGCCCTAAGAGGTAGTGAGCCACCCTAAAAGGTTAATTGAAAAAAATTGTTAGGTTTAGGGCCATGAGAGTGGTTGGCCTTTGGGGGTGGACGAACCACTCCTAAACCAGCCAGTCAGGGGTGGCTGAAACCACCCCAGAACAAATGAGGGTGACCACCAATAAGGTTGTTGGTTGGTCTGGGGTGGTTTCAGCCACCCCTTTTTGCAAGTTGGAGGTGGCCGAACCACCCCAAAAGGTACTTGGAGGTTCCCCTAACCATCCCAAAATCGGCTAGAGGTTGCTCCAACCACCCCCACATGCCTTAGGGCAAAATGGGGGCCTTATTTTGTCTAAAGGGGTGGCTCTCGTCTTTCAATTTTTTTTAATGTTTTAAATAATTTTTTTTTTGAATTTTTAATTAGGTATTGTAATACTTCGATAAAAACAACCTTTTCAAAATAATAATGACTCATTACAAAAACGGTTAATGATTTCATAAAAACATTGTTTTGAAACAAAGACCTAAACCCTTGTAAGAAACACAACCCCTTGACCCTTTTGAGGCAAGACCCAAATCCTACCTCTCTCTAACCAAACGTATGCTAGGGGGACCACCTGAAAGTACGCACTTGGCCCTTAGTGCGAACGTACTCCAGACGACCACCCGAACGTATGTTGACCAGTGTTTAATCCAGTGGCCAAATCCTCAGGGCGTACACCTGAACCCTTTTATCTAACGTGTAATAGTACTCGAACGTTCACCCCATAGTACCGTTCGCTCACACCCTGAAAAATATTTTTAACCCATTATCAACTTTTCCTGAAAATACCATGCTCCAATTGTCTATATAAGACCCCCATTCGACCTTCAGCTTCCCCTGCACTCGAGAAACCCTAGAACCTAGTTTAAGGAGTGATTTTGTAAAGGAATGAGGAGATTGGAGGAGTTGCCCATCTTCTAAGGTAACCCCCTTGCCCATTTCCATAACTTCCATGTTGTTCTTACTGCTTTCCTAATGTTATAAGTTTTAAAGATGCTATGACAAGCTCTTTGTAATACCCCAATAAAAGTCAACCTTTTTATTAACCCAAAACCCTTCCCTTAGGAGTAATCGATAGGGATTTTCAAAGAAGGGATTTAACGAGACCTAAAACCCTTAACTTTAACCTAATCACATCTGAAACCTTTAGAAATAGAAGCCAAACACTGACCCATAGGGGACTGACGTATGCTAGGTCTGGCGGATGTACGCCTCTGTCTATAGTACAGACGTACGGTGGGGGACCACCGGATGTACGCTCTGCAAATAGTACACCGGATGTACATGGGACCACCGGACGTACACTACGTTTTGGAATACCCTTTGAATAATACGTGGACGTATGAGACACCCTTTGGACTGATGTACAAAGACCACCGGACGTACGGTAGGGTTGCCAGACATCCGCTGCTCTATCAAGGAGTTGGTGGCGAACTTTTCCTATAAATAGCCTGCCCCTCCTCTTCATTTCTCACGCCTTCTTCTTCCTCTGGTGTGCTCCTAGGCTGCCAGAACCCTTCCTTAGTGTTTTGAGTAAGAAACTTGTGGGAGAGAGCTTCAACAGAGAGTTTCCGAGGAGAGGAGACCATGTCCGTGCTTAGCTTCGGGGTAAGCTCTATTCCCTTTGTAATTATCACCTTGTTATCTTATGTTTCTGTTTCAATGAGAACTCCAAGTGTTCATTAAGCGTTCTTTTAAAGATAACGATGTTTTCAAAGAGTTTTCTCAAAAGATCATGGTTCTGCAATTTCTTGCGTTGCATGTCCTGTTTTACTAGCTTAGAAGAGGTCTAGAAGTGGTCTAGAAGTCTGTGATTTCTATTGGAAATGTGCACTGTCCGAATCTTGCAATAGTGTACTTAACACACCGAGCGGACGTACGCCATCGAGGGCGGACGTACGGTCAGTAGGTAGAGCACCTGTTCTTAAGTTTCACACATGTATGCCTTAGCTTAGCCATAACTCTAGGTTTCATAAGGCTTAGAATTACAGTGTCTTGTATCCGTTATAACAGGAAATAGCTTAGTTGGAGGATACGCTCGAATTTGCGAGGTAAGTAAACACTTACACCCTTTTTACGTAAACCGTGGGATATGTCAGTTGACTGACCACGCGTATGATATAAGCATGCCTATTTTTTGTAATCATTTGATAACTGCATTATTCAATGAACTACTAAGATGCATTGTAAGACATGGTATGCCGGTACAAACGGCCATTAAACTGCATATTATGGTCAAATGTGTGCGTTATGTGAGGGCTGTAGATCCATTGGTTTGGTGACCTTGATGCAACCATTCCCAATGGTTCGGTTAGTACAGAACAAATGTCATTAGTTGGTGTGGGCCACTTGGGGTCGGACCTGATCGTGCCACTAATGTTACGTACGGTATGTTGTACAATGGCTGGGGCACTGGCATTGTATTATAGGTCCCTCAGGACAGCATTAACCCTGCTGAGAAGGGGTAATATCTCGGGTAAACCATATATGAGAGTTATGACCTATAAAGCATTATTCTTTTCTACATCAAAACAATTAGGCACTTATCGCCGATTCTACACCATGGAGCTTTAAAAACCCTAAAACCTATGGAATGGTGTATTAGTGGAGGTAATGCCCTTTTTTGGCTATTACTCGAATTGCACGTTTACTTTTATTAATTGGGCCTATGTCATACCTAAGTGTGGGGTTTACTTACTAAGTCGTTAGACTTATGTGGTTATTATTCCTTAGGAGATCTGATTCACCGCTGTGGAAGTGGCTAGATTTGCTATTGCCGGACTGGCGATGCTTTATCTGTAATTACATGTTTGTCTTTATTGTTTAGTAGCTCCATGTTCTTACTTGATGAATTGTACTGCTCTCAGATTTATACTCACCTTCCTTGCATTTACTCTGACAGTTTTTATAAGGGTGATTACTCGTTGGATCACAAGTTGGCCCAACTGGATAGATTGCCAGTGACTCCACCGGATTAGAAAAGGCTAATTTTGGGGGCGTTACACTCTTGTACCCATTTTCTTACAAAACCAAGAAACATTTTCAGTAGACTTTAAAACGCCTCTTTGATTCTTTGAGTTGCATGTGCCTACTTAGTAGCCTAAGATGAGATATATCAACCCTAAGATTGGATAGAAGCCTCAAAACATAGTTTCAAGCTTTTGGCCTAGACACCTAATTGCCAAACATGTGCTCCCAAGGCCAAATGTTCGACTAGGAGGCAAGGCATCCATCCCTTAGCTCCAAATATGCAATATTAGGGTTCAACACCCTTTTTACTAGATAGAACCTTAGTACCATACTCATAGGAGTTCTCTAGTATTGCGCATAATGATATGTCGTATTTCGTTATGATGTCAAAGGACTTAAGCAAGAGCACGAGGTAAGCAAATACTTATGAACACTTTTTTTAAAAACGTGGGATATGTCAGTTGACTAACCACGCATATGTCAGCTTACGAACAATGACCACATTTCAATTTTATCTCTTTTTCTCTCAAACCAAACACCTCCAAAGTGATTTTCGGCCAAGTCTCCAAGGATTTTAAAGGTTTTTCAACCCACTAAATGTATTAAAAATGAGGACGATGGCACGGAAGAAAGCTAGCGCAACACCATCTATATCCTTACATACTCGGTCATGTAGACTTTAGAACGTGATGCAGGACACTCAAAGTCTCGAGTTCGAGCTCGAGGTGGAGATGCAGGACGTTGACAAGGCCCCAGTGAACGGACATTATGTAGAGGGGTTTATCAGGGAGGCCAGCAGCACCACAGATGACGGGGATGATGACCTCATCTATGACAAGGATCGTTCCCAGAAATACAAGGCTCAACAACGATAGAAGGCCTACGTTGATCGCCAGATAGTGGTGGAGAGGGGAGTTGACATAGCAAATCTTGACGCGCTCGCTCCATGTATACGGGCAATGCTGGATGCCCAGGGGTGGACAAACATGGTGGGAGATAACTGCCCCGCGGTTGAGGAGTTGGTCCTAGAGTTCTATGCCAACATTCATCAGAGGTGCGGCGACTTTTTTCAGACACGGGTTAGGAGAAAGGAGATTCACATGACTCCTACCCTCATCAACACCATCATAGGGACACTACGAGTGCATGACCCAAAGTACCCTTGGCCTGTTGACCACCTTCCCACTTGCGTCGAGTTGGATGAGTGCTTCGCCAAGGGGCGCCCTCATCGGATGGAGACTGAGGGTGTAATGCCCCGAGAATTAATTAACTGGTAATTAATTCCATGGTTCGTCTCACAACCTTGTTCCACTCCAAACAAGACTCCAAGACCTCTACTCCTCGAAAACAGAGGATAGTAAGCGGCGAAAGTAATAAAGTTCTATAAACATTAATCATTATAACCAAAGCATCTAGCCAAAGATCATCAAGGCAGTGGAAATCACACTATATACATAACATCATTACAAGGGATCTATGCTAAACCTTAATATGCAAGCATGCATCAAGCCCTAAGTCTACAACATAACTCAAAAGTACTAGTTACCATGAGTACCTGCTTAAACTTGCAACAAATCCTCAAGCATCTCCCAGATCGAATCCTCCAACAAGACTGGATGCTTCACGTTATCCACTATCTATACAGTAGAATCGAACATATGAAGAAAAAGGGAAATAATACAAGGGTAAGTGATCGGTGCCAAATATTGTATATTTGATCCCCCTTAACTAATGTTTGTTAAGCTCTTAGCATTGTTAATATCTAACATTTTTGTGTTGTTTTAGTGTTTTAATGTGTTGTAGGGCCTTAGTTTAAAATGTGGTTTAAAGGGGTGGAAATGAGCAAATAAGGAATCATGGCCCCTGCCAGTGCGCTTGAGCGCACTTGGTGCGATCGAGCGCACTACGCTCGAGGGCATGACCCACGATCGAGTGCATGCCTCGTCACCTCGCAAAGTCCGCGCCACCCTAGCCGCCATCGCTAACTTGCTTGCGCCGTGGGAATTCTGGAGCGGTTACATGCGATTGAGCGCACATCTCGCGATTGAACGCACTGCTATCGAGCGCATGTCCTACGATCGATCGCACACGTGCCTGTGCTCGAGCTCAATGTCTGCAATCGAGCACACCCCTGACCTGGCAGCATTTTAAAATTTGTCTATAAATAGGACCTTTATGTTTTCTTGTAAACTTACATTTGGAGGCGCCCTTAGAGGCCTAAAACCTCTCTGTTCTTCACTGTAAACCCTTCTAAATGTTATTTAATTATTTAATGCTTATTTTTCTTTGTCGATTGTCTTTCTTTAGCATGAGAGGCTAAATCTTCAACTAAGGTTGAAGATGAAGCCTCACTATGGATTTATTTATATGCTTTCATAGTTAGTTTGTACGTTAATCCGTCTTTTAATTGTCATGTGTGTTCGTTTCATTTCAATTTCGTGAGAAGATTGCATTGGTATTACTCTCTGTGCCCCGCCCAAAGAAACCCGTGGATCCCCTTGCTGTCGTTTTCTCCAACAAAATGGCTCTTTGATGAGCCGCAGACACGTTAACGGGATCAACAAGATTTAATGGATCTTGAATGTTTTGTCGCTGCCCCCCGATGTATCGAAATACTAATTGATCGCCCGTCTCGGCTAGATCAACCCGTGTCAAATATTTATAGAACTCCTCCGTGTATTCATCCACGGTCTTTGAACCTTGGCTTAAATTTTGCAGCCGTTGATACATGGTTCAGGTATAATTGTATGGTAAGAAGGCCGGCCGCATGTGTTTCAACAGTTTCTCCCATCTGTTGATTTTTGATTTGCCTAGCTGAATCCTTGATTGCTTTAGTTGCTGCCACCATGCTGCAACTCTTCCCCGGAATTTGGTCGCGACCAAAGAAACTCGTCGATCCTCAGGTACCCCCTTAAAATCAAGAACTTCTTCAATTGCCGCTATCCAATCCAAGAATTCCTCGGGTTGGAGACCTCCGTTGAATTCTGGAATATCGAGTTTGAAACCGGATTCCCACCGATTGGCTTGAGCTTGTACAAGAGGTTGATGTCTGTGCACTCCGTGCTCCTCAAAAGGGTTTCCGTCTTCATCCTCCATATGTGCATCTTCCTCCTCTGATTCGTGTGGTGAGGGTATATGCCGACGTCTGTCTCGACCACTCCCAATGGACAATAGTTTTGTGAGGGCTGCAATTTGTTCCCTCAAGCTCGCAAATTGTGCCTCCGAATGTGCTTGATAGGCTGTCGGTGGTTCTTCTCTAACTGGTTCTTCGCGATCATTCACGTCCCCCAAGTGTGCAAAACGGTTACCCCTTCCCCTTGTGACTGGCGCCATGGAAAGAGACTGGGCTCTAATACCAACTGATGCAGGGATAGATCATGTATAATCAAGAAAACAGCAAGTAGAAGGGATAAATATTCCAATGATTGTGAGACTATCACAAGATCAAAGAAATCTTCTCTAAATAATAGATACTATCTAAAGTTTGAAGGAAAATAACCAAGAAACTCAACTCTGAGTATTCTTATTAACGAAATCAAATAATAATAATCTACATTCTCAGGGCTCTAAGCATTTATTTATAACCCCAAGACTTCTAGTCCTAAGATAACAATGAAATAAAGTCAACTTAGAAGTCTACGAAGGAAAGCTAAACCAATTAAAAGACTAACAAAGAAACCTAATTCAAATAAAAGACTGAAAGATAAGATAAAATAAAATACTAACAAATAAACCTAATTTAAATAAAAGACTAATAGATAAGATAGGTTATCCTAATCTACATCATATAGCCATGCCCCCATTGAGAGTTGTCATTTGCTAAGGTTAATTAGATTGTGTCTGGGCCAGAGAACAATACTTGGCACACTGTTAGAATTCTGGCTAGATAATTTGATCATGTTTGCCATTGTTGTCATTGGTTTTTTTTTTAATTTCCATTATCTCCATATTATATTGCCTTTTCTGCCTACAATTTGTCAGATCTTTCTTCTCACTGTTTCCGGTGCAGGTGGTAGTGTTTTCAAGTATCAAATATATGATGTTGCAACGTTTTGAATGTTCGTTCTTCTTTGTTTTTGTCTTTGGATTTTCTTCCCAATTGTGGGAATATTTATCATCCATCCTAAACACTTCCTACATGTATTGCACTACATATGGGTACTGATGTTGAACTCTCTAGCTCACATGCATGTACAAATGACTCAATTATATGTTCCCAGATTAAAGGGGATCATGTTCATGTCCATTTTTTTTTTTTTTTTTTTTAACTTTTTCTCGTTTTCTTCTTTTTGTCCAGGACGGAGATATCATAATAGAGATGATGAGAATCAATAAGCATCATTAAAGGATGATGAGAATCAATAAGCATCATTAAAGGATCCATTGCTGGCTGATTGATGGTTGATTAGAAGGATTAAATGACTGATTGGCATCCCTATTTCAGACCTTTCCAATTCCATACCAATTGATTGGCTGATTGATATATCTATTGAAGACATTCCTTAGGTGATTTCTTTTCTTGGAAGAGCTGCTAATTTAAGACGAAATCAGCCTTAATTTTAGAATTCTTTTATTTACTTTTTTATTACTTTCCTCTAATAATTCGTATTCCTATTTCAACCATGCATTATAAATAGCATGGACTCATTGTATTGAATGACATGAAATGAAATGAAATATTTAAAAAGGTGAGGTTTGCTTCTTCTATTGGTTCTTCAAAGAACTGCTGAACTTATCAAGGATTCTTCCTTGTGGCGTTCAAACTTTATACCTTCGGTTCATGATTCTTTCATAATCATTGGGTCAGGGTTTTACTTCTTTATACCTTTGGTTCGCGTTTCAATTATAAACGTTGGGTCAAGGTTTGCTATCAAATCTGAATTTTAGCTTTCTTGGGTCTATATTCCAATATTGTTGTTGGGTCTCAACGGCATATCATTGAGGTTCGCATCA
>CM017327.1:25598104-25737643 GCA_006937295.1 Carpinus fangiana
GAGGAGAAAAAGGTAAAACTCGCTGTTATTGAGTTTACTGACTATGCTATTATTTGGTGGGATCAACTTGTGATGAACAGAAGGAGAAACCATGAGAGGCCTATTGAGACTTGGGAAGAAATGAAGGCCATCATGAGGAGGCGGTTTGTCCCTAGTCACTATTATAGGGAATTGTATCAGAAATTACAAAGTCTTACTCAAGGCTATAAGAGCGTAGATGACTACTACAAGGAAATGGAGATCGCTATGATTCGGGCTAATGTAGTGGAGGATAGAGAAGCTACCATGGCGAGGTTTTTGAATGGGCTGAATCGGGACATTGCCAACGTGGTGGAGTTGCAACACTACGTGGAGTTGGAGGACATGGTGCACATGGCAATGAAGGTGGAACGACAGCTTAAAAGGAAAAATACTCGATCATTTCAAAATCCGGGCTCCTCTACTCCATGGAGGTCAAATGGGAGGAAAGATGAAGGGGCTGTTTTTAAGACCAAAAACGAACCACCAAAAAGGAGGGATGAAATCCCTAATGTCAGCAAAGGTAAAACCGAATCCCAAACTCGCAATCGTGATATTAAGTGTTTTCGTTGTTTGGGAGTAGGTCACATAGCTTCACAATGCCCAAATAAGAGGACCATGATCGCACGTGTTGATAGGGAGGTGGAAACCGAAAGTGAGGGCGATGATGACCAAATGCCAATACTTGAAGATGTTTGTGACGATGATGTGGAGTATCCGGTGGAGGGTGAGTCACTTGTGGCTAGGCGTGCTTTAAGTGCCCAAGTGAAAGAGGGTGACATAGAACAACAAAGAGAGAACATTTTTCATACTAGATGCCACATCAACAATAAGGTATGTAGTATGATTATTGATGGGGGAAGTTGTACTAATGTGGCTAGCGCTATTTTAGTTGAAAAATTGAGTTTACTTACCTTGAAGCACCCTAAACCTTATAAGTTGCAGTGGCTGAATGATAGTGGGGAGGTTAAGGTAAATAAGCAAGTGTTAGTTTCTTTTTCAATTGGAAAGGTCTGAAATAGGGATGCCAATCAGTCATTTAATCCTTCTAATCAACCATCAATCAGCCAGCAATGGATCCTTTAATGATGCTTATTGATTCTCATCATCCTTTAATGATGCTTATTGATTCTCATCAAGAGATTTGGTGTTTGACTGCTATGTCTCAAAGAACATGAGCTAGCTGTTCCATGTTTTTATACTTATATATATGCTTGATGTCAACATTTATCATGGGTCCCAATGCATCAATCACATAAATGACTAAATAATTACAACTGTAGTGTGTAGATCTCATATATATATGCTTCCGTTTGATTGAGTTTAAATTAACTACCATGATGATGTTGTGATTGAGCCCACTTTAGGGATCTCCAAGGTTAAAAAAAAGATTGTGATTATGAGAACAAAATATTATATGCATTAATTGGTATATTTACTAGTTCGGAATCTCGGCATATTTATGGTGACATGTATTTGAGTGGACCTCAAATGTTTGAGCCAAGGCACTTGAGAAATTGTCATGGTTCTGAGTTTTGACAAATACTTTAGTGATTTAACTTCTAGATATCAGAATATGCCTTACTGATCTTAAATCAGTTTGATCAAAACATGGTTGGCTTAAAATTGTACTACATTGTGCTTATACTGAGTTTACACTTTATATCATTGTTTTTTAAAACTTGCAAATATTGTCACGGATGACTTCACCCCCCAACAAATAAAAAAAAAAAAAACTTATTTAATATAAAAGCAGTTGATTATGTTTCCTGGTGCTGTTACTTTAGGTGGACCATTTCCAATTTATCGGCCGTATTATATTGGATTAAATACAAATTAACTCTATGTTTTATATTTTATTAGGCTTCTCATTTATTTTTTGTTTCTTTTATTAGTTTCAGTTAGTGCAGAAAAGTCAAGGCGGTCTCTACGTTATTCGATCGCTTAACTTTCACGGAGGACGCTAGGTGGTGTTTCTACAAACGTACTATGTGTTGTCACGTGACGTTTGATCACATTGTATTTTTTTTTTTTTGTTTTTTGTTTTTATAGGTTCTTATTTTATATATATTTGGATAACACTGTTGATGTATAGAGACAGGTTTTTTTTTTTTTTTTTTTTTTTTTTTTTTTTTTTTTTTTTTNTTTTTTTTTTTTTTTTTTTTTTTTTTTTTTTTTAATGTGGTTAATTGTTACGTGTGTATAGCTGGATAACAGTAAATGTGTATAGTTGGTTAATTTTTGTAATATAAATGTGAGTATTGATTATCATCTTTTGATTATCCATCAAGTTCGTAACGGATGAATATATATATTTTTTATATAAATGTGATTATTGATTATCATGTTGATTAGTGATTATAAATGTGGTTTTGATTATAGAGACATTTGTAATGATTTATCAGGTTGGACGTTTAAAATTAGCCGGTTAAAAATCAGGAAGGAAAAAAAAAAAAAAACCATTTCCTAACGTGTAATATCATGACACGTTACCCTGGGGTAACGTGTCATGATATTACACGTTAGGAAATGGGTTTTTTTTTTTTTTTCATTTAATAACGTGTGAATAGTAACACGTTAGCAAATACTAACGTGGCACACTTCTAACACGTTAGTAATTCTCCAGTTCTAACGGGCACATTAGTAACGTGTAATAAACGTTAGCAACGGCATGTTAGGCCCATTACTAACGTGCCAAAGGGCTTAAAACGTTAGTAATGGGCCGTTACTAAAATATGGGTTTTTTGTAGTGAGTCTTCCACTGCAGTTTTCTTGTTATGACAAGAAAAGTTAAAATTCCTGAGTCTTGTCCCATGAGGGATAGGGCTGGGAGGCGAACCATAGGATCACTTACTAGTTAATTGATTTGTCCATCAGAATCGTCACATATAGTGACGATTTTTAGCCCTAAACCATCACAGAAAAACTATCACTATACTTCTATTTTTTTGTAGTGCTTGTTGGCAAATCAGTCGCATATACATGAAATTTACAAAGTCTTATATGAATTAGAAAAGTAATTTTATTTGTCACGCCCATCGCTCTCTCATTCCCCGTAAAGCAAAGACAATTTTTAAGTAACTACAATAAATAATCCATATATAATAATTTTTGTACACGAATTTAAACTCTTTCCTGGATATAATTATTAGATGCACGAGAGTTTGAGTAACAGAATTTACAAATCATCGAAAAGTAAAGTAATATTTATGGTATGATGAAAATACAGAAGGGAAAACAAAATTACAAATCTACCACTTTCATCTGCCTTGTTCATGATCATGCCTTCTAGTTAAGCAGATTTGGAAGCCATTTACCAATCGAGCCGAGGGAAAGAAGGACATTTGATCTTCCTTAAGTTGGGTCCACCTGACAACGTGCATGCAATACATTATCTAATTAATATATATACACATACGTTTTTAAAAAACATATCCCTTTTCTTGGATTCTAAATAGTAATTTAAAAAAAAAAAAACACTAATTTGGTTTAACTTTGTAACAAAATTTTAGAAGGATTACTAATCATAATTAGAGATTAGAGATTAAAGATTCCGAACCTGTATGTAGTTAGAAAGTAATGGAGAAATAAAGCAATTTGGAGGCGAGCCAACTCTGCTCCTGGACAAAATCTTGCACCTCCTCCGAAGGGAGAATAGAAGGGGCTACTTCTCCAGTTTCTCTTTTCCTTCATTTCAAATTTCGTTGCTAAATTAAATTGAAGGATAATATATATATATATACATACACCATCATATATTAATATTAAGTAATTAATTCCACTATATATATATTATGTAGACAAACCTCATTTTGAGGGTCCATCCATCTCCAAGGGTTGAATGTTTGAGCTCCCTCGTACACATTCTCGTCCAAATGAACAGCCGAAAGAAATGGAACAACAAAGCATCCTTTGGGAATAACATAATCTACAAATACAACATTATTCATAAATTATATCAAAAAAAAAAAAAAAAAAAAAATCTAAAGAGGAAATATAAACAACCTATGACTATCAAATAAAATGTTTCATGACATATGTGTTAGTTCATGTATATAGAAATTAAATAAAAAAATAAAAATGAAATTACGTACCTTGGTAATTAACATCTTCTTTTGCCTCCCTCATTAGCCAAATTGCAATACCCCCAAGACGAAGTGTTTCATCGACAACACATTGAGTGAAGGACATGGCTTTGTAGTCCCGCCATGTAAGAAGTTCGTCTCCATTACACTGACTCCTCAGACTTTCTTGTTCGTCCTGTTCAGACATGAAAATTGAGTAATTCTAGAAGTTCTTATTGTATCACTTCAAAAACAGTCAAAACATGCGAATCCTATGATGTTTGTTTTGAATTTATAAGATTATTATATATGGTATACGTACCAGAAGTTGCTTCATTGCTTTGGGACAGCTAGTGAGGAAATAAACGGCAAAAAGCATTGTCTTCGCAGTTGTTTCGTTGCCGGCGAAGAGAAGATTGATAATGAAGTCCGGCACCGCATCATCGGGTAAGCTTTCTTCTTCTACTAGCAGTCTCCCAAGTACACCACTACCACCTTCTGGTGCACCTTCTTCTCTGTGCACCTCAATTATCTTCTTTATCTTGCTTATGATTTTCGCCCTTGCCTGTTCAAAACATATTACAATATTCATATTGCTCGAAAGATTTAAGAAAAATTTCACTTACACCCTTTGAAGTTTTTCCTAAATGGTTTGAAAGACAAGGGAAGGATATTTTTGTCATCTCAGGATCTAACGGGCGATCTCTAAAAATTTTTATATATAGCACTATAATATTGATTCTACAAGAACTAAGATCCTGAAACATCACATGTATAACTATCACCTGTTAATTTTTTACTTCAGCTTCCGGAGTCATTATTTTTTCTAACTCTCTCTCTCTCTCTATATACATACACTAGACTGTATATGGAGATATAAAGAATAATTCATATCATATTTATTTTATATTAGTTCTTATGAAGTGTTTTAAGTTTTTTTTTTTTTTTTTTTTTTTNGTGGGGGGTGTGGGGGGTTAAATATATAACATAAAAAGTCACTTAAGCCAATATGAAGTAAATATGATAGTAGGCTCGTAAAGAATGAGACAATTATTTTCACAAGTTACCTTCATGGCAGTGTGATAAGCAAAACCCTTCAAGTTTATTGGAATAGATAGACAGCCATCCACAAAGTCAGAGAACAATTGAGCCATCTCATTCACTTCTTCATCGCTTCTAACTCCCAATAGCTGATTTACCATTAGATTGATAGCCACCTATATATATATATAATATAACCAAGAAATTATATATATAAAAATTATATAATTAATGTAACCATTAATATAATTAACGTGCATCATGCAAAAGTCACTTGCCTTTCGGCACACATCCTGCAGGGAAACAACTTGATTCTCGTCGGATTTCCTGAAAGTTTGAAGCATAACCATCTGAATATCTTTCAAGAAATGGAACTTGAGCTTATCCAGCCGCATCATGTTGGAGGCAATTGCATGCAGTTTCCTCTGTTGCTCTCCTTGCACAGTGATCACCCCATTTTTCCCGACCAAATCTCTGAAAGATTTCGGATAGCACGACCGGAACAATTTCCCTTCGTTTTGCATTACAAATCGGTTGAAGCTCGGGTCGGCTGACACCACCGAGCGTTTTCCGAACAGGCTGCATGAAAATATCTTCCCAAACCTTTTCACCTGCTCTTCAACGAAGCTGGGGGGATGAGAACTCGCGACAGCATGGTACCAGCTGATACTGTCGCCGACAAACGGCCACCCTCTTCTTCCCGGCGGCAGCCTGTGTGTTCTCTTCTTCTCTCCCGTCTTCATTTGTAATATCATTCTTGTGAGAAAAACAATGAACAATAGCATTGCAGCCATAAAACCCCATTCTCCTGAATGTATTTCTCTCATTTTCTTTCAGAAAGAAAAAAAAAATGGCAGAGAGAGAGAGAGAGAGAGCTCTGAAACCTCACGGCAGAAAAGTCTATCATATTTATAGTGAGCTATATTAATTTATAAATTGCTTATACAGCATTTCTGCCGGTTGAAAATACAATAAAAAAACGCCGAGAAGCTTCGTTGACATAATTTAAGTTTCACACACACACACACATATATATACATATATTTAGTAGAGCCATGTTGCAGGATTTCCTTATTTATAATATATTTTGTAAGCTATACTCTAGGGACTTGGTCATTGCACTATATATATATATCAAGTTCCAAATATAAAATTAATTATATCGTCCTCTGCAAGATATGATCAGCATATATATTACGTTCCCATCTGTAAGAAACACAGTTGTTTAAGAGAATGATCTTTCTAGAGTACTTCTTATCATGCATACTAAGATTATTGTTAATATAGCTAAAAAAATATAGAAAACTTCCTCGCGGAAGAGAACATTTATTTAAAATATAAAGAATTCATACTCATGTATTACACCGCACCGATTGACGTGACTTTACATGTCACGTTACCGGTGTAAAAAATGTATGATAAATATGCGTGAGGAATAATATTTGTTATCTTTTTATATCTTCTTGGCAAGAAAAGGTGGTGAGAAACTCCTTTAAAGAAAAGAATAGGGAAAGATACGCATGTGGTGAAAAAAGCTTGAAATACCTTGCTATGAAGGATAGGTGATCATTTATCCCTCATAGAGCAAAATTTCAACATCTAAAAAGGGAAATAAATCGTGATTATCTTGTCGAAACAGAGAGTGACCTCGCTCCTAAAACTGGTAATAATTTGTATCTCCCAGGAGCTTTAGAAAGACAAGGGGAAGGGGGAAAATGTTTTATTCATAGAAAAGGGAAATGGGTTTACAGATTAATATTACAAGTATTTATTGTGTTATTTTTGTATCCCTCCAAGGATGATGTAGCTTTTTTTTTTTTTTATTTTTTTTATTTTTTATATGTCCGCACAAGAGGGAAGAAGGGAGATTCGAACTAGTGATCTTCGCTTCATTAGGCATGGTCCCAATTGATTGAACTACCTCTTAAAGACGATGATGTGACTCTTAAAATCATCATTGAGCTTATGATCGATTACTACTAAATTTTTTGATTTTAAAAGCCACCTCGTTTTGTAAGCAACATAAAAAGTGTTTTTTAAACTACTCGGGTTTACATACTATGTGCCAAAATAGTCCTTTTTGAGTGAATTTAAAGTTTATAACTGTACTTTTCAACTGTAAAAAGCTTAGAATCAGGTGAGTGCTCTTCAAGTTAAAGAGATATCCTCATGACTAACGTAAGTTAATTTGACTCACTTTCTGTATGTGTTTAATTTATTTCTAAGCAATATAATATATATTATTCGACTTGTCAACTTTATGCCTTTAAAAACCAAGCACATCCACCAGTTTTGGAGCTCAAGAATGAGACGCGGCTTTGGACACTTAATTAATCACTAATACTAGCTTCGAGCAACCCACCAAAATGAACCCACCTTGACTGTTTTATCCCTTGTGGTTGGAGTAGGGGTTGTTAATTCTTGTTCTCGTGTTGAATTTGGTTCGTGTTAAAACACGGATATAAATTTATTAAACAGATCAAATCTCTTAATTCTAATTCACTAATTTTGTATTAGATTCATGTGTAGTTCATGTGTCGTGTCAAAAATTATCAACTTTAAATGTTGCATGTCAAGTTTGGATCATGTCGAGACATGTATATAAGACAATATAAATTAACTCTAATCCAACCCATTTAATTAAGCGAATGAGACATCTCAACTATAACTTGTTACTTTTATGTTGGGTTTATATGGATGTTTTGTTTTTTGGGGGGACAAAACTGTCATTGCAATATATGTATTGAAAAGACAAGAGGTGTGTTGTACATTATGGAGCCACTAATCAAGTCAAAGATGTAAAGGCATTTGAAGGCTAGTTTTGAGGCTCTTTCCAAGAATTAAGGCCCTGAATTTCAGCCGCAACTTTGCCAAATAAATATTAGCTATATGTGTATAATGATTCATATCTAGATCACAACATGCCAGCCACAGCCAGCCAAGCACATTTCAATCTATTCATTTATTTACCCTTCCAGCTGTTGGTTTTTGTATCAAATTAATTATTTGATCAAAGAGGCACACTAGGAAAAAGTCAGAAAGCACCATCTCACTAATTCTTATAGTAATAATATAAATAAATAAATTGATTAAAACGATGGCGTTTGATTATACTGCTTGGAAAAAACAAACGTAAGAATCTATACATACAGATTTTTTATATTTCCTATTTTTTATTGATTTATTTCTTCTAGATGGATTGAGAACAAATGTAATTTTCTACAAGCTATGCCTTCCATTCCTTTGCAATTCTTTATTTCCTTGTGGATCTTATTATAATTATATCCAAGTCCCATAGAGTATATCCCCATTTGTCGCCCGACACATAGTTCTTGCTTTCCCTGGGTGATGGGAAACAAGTTGTGGGTGGAAACTAAGATGAACCGGTGAGGATATATATATATATATATATATAACACGGATATATCTTTTAGATGATATCAGCAAGATTCATTGAAAAATATTATATATGTTGAAGCAGTTATTCAGTAAGTGAACACCGAAAAACTACAAGACAATAAGATATAAACACGACAGCTTGATGGTGTAAACAATGGGAGAATAATTCTGATGTCTAAGTAATATATTCTTCGGAGAAACGTTATAAAAGAAGATGCTTTGTAAAAGGGATCGTTACCATGTTAAATTATCAATTATCCAAAAAGTTTAAGCTGATAAGAAGAGGTGAATTTAATCACTTAATCATTATTTTAACAGATCTTATATATTCTAGATACTCCAGGTAAAGGAAGATGCTTTGTCTTCTAAAAACCCAAGCTTATTATTCTATTTTTATTCCATACAAATTAAATATGCTAACTAAGTATCAGAGTGTTTTCGGTCCTCCCAAAAATTGATGGATCATTTGACACTTTCACTATTTTGTAGGTAGTTCATCACCGAGCAGGCCGTACAAAAAATGCATCAATAGTATTTAACACAAATAAATAATAATTTTACAAATCACATCATAATGGAGATCATGAATTTAGAGAGTTAACAAACGAAAGGGATTTTACAAGGGAGAGTATAAGATTGAAGACAAGAAATTTTGGAGGCTAGAGAACAAAGAGAACTTAAAAGTTTTCCTATGATGCTTGTTTGAGAAGTGCTGCCTACTTGATGAGCTTTACTTTCCAAATTTTATTTTATTTTATTTTTATTTTTATCATTCTTCCTTTCGAAGATTCAAAAAGAGTGTGTAATGAAAGGAATAACTCCATTGTACATTGACATCCCTAATAGGGTAAAAATGTATAGAGATCTCATAAATCATGTGATTGCAATGATATTTTTAATTATGGGTTAAATTCACTTTACCCCCTTTGAAATTTTAGAAGTTTTTCAATTCGAACCCCAATATTTAAAAATTAGCAATGTACCCCCATGATGTTTCAAAAATTTACAATTCAGATCATCTGTTACTAATTTTCCGTCTAATTGAATGGAAATTTTTTTTTTTTAAAAAAATTGAGGGTAATTACGTAATTTCTCAAATTTCTGTCCAATTTGATGGGAAATTAGTAACGGAAGGCCTAAATTGTAAATTTTTGAAACATTGTAGGGGTACATTACCAATTTTTAAACATTAGGGTTCGAATTGAAAAACTTCTGAAACTTCAGGAGGTAAAGTGAATTTAACTAGGGGTGTTCAAGCGGAGCGGTTATAACCGCCTCACCAACCGCTAACCGCTTATAACCGCTAACCGCTTTGTAAAATGGTTATTAAAAACCGCTAACCGCCTATGGCGGTTGCGGTTAGCGGTTTTAGAGGTATGAAAAAGCGGTTATAACTGCTAACCGCTTTTATTTATATATAATTATATAAATATATATTAATTAAATATAAAAAATAAACAAACCAAAACGACGCCACATCCCCTCTCTCACTCGTTATATATTATTTATATTATATAAGTCTATAAGATGAAGCCCTATATTGTTTTCCCAGACATTCACATTTCACACAAGCAGCAGTCTCTCTCTCACAGAGTCTCACTCGTTAGGTTTCATCTTAACTTTGAGTTCTCCCGAAGCCGCAGCCCCTCTCTCACTCGTCTCTGTCTCTGTCTCACTTTCGTCTCTCAGACTCTCACTCGTAGGTTTTGGTTGTAGTATGTTGTGATCATGGTTTCAGACTTTCAGTGAGTGATTTGTAGTGTGAAATAAACCCAAAAAATATGAAAAATGAAAGCCCAAAATATAAAAAAAGTCCAAAAGCCTATTTAAAAAAAAACGTTTAAAAAAGCGGTTATAACCGCTTGTTAGCGGTTTGAATAACCGCTAACCGCCGGTTATAAAATATCTGCTAACCGCCTAGGCGGAGGCGATTGTAATTATTGAAAATCTGATAACCGCCTAAAGCGGAGACGGTTGTGGTTATTGCAAATAACCGCCGGTTATAACCGCTTGAACACCACTATAAGACATATCCTCCTCACCATTAAGCTAGGCCCGCTATCTCCGGTAATGAGTTCTTCTTCCACGTCCCCGTAGTCGTCGAAGGTTTGTTGCTCTTCTTCATCGCCTTGCTCATCGAAGGCGTTTCCCGAGTCAATAAGTAGACCCTTTCCATATTTATCTCCCTTGTGGCAATCTGCAATTCTGTGGCCTGGTTCACCACACTTAAAGCATTTAGGCCCATTTGTCGTTGCGCTCCGGTTGGGTGGGCCGGTTGTAATTGGAGCCCTGTTTGGGATTGTTGATTAAGTGGTGTTTTGAGGTGTGAATGACTCATTGTAACGAGTCGTGTTACCCCCTGTGATACGTCCAAAGAAGCCTGTGGGTCCTCTGGTTGTCGTTTTCTCCAATAGAAGGGCTCTTTGATGAGCCGCAGATACGTTAACGGGATCAAAAAGATTTAATGAATCTTGCATGTTTTGTTGCAGCCCCCCGATGTATCGAGATACTAATTGATCATCCGTCTCGGCTAACTCAACCAGTGTCAAGTATTTGTAGAACTCCTCCGTGTACTCATCCACGGTTCTCGAACCTTGTTTTAAATTCTGTAGCCGCTGGTACATGGTTCGGGTGTAGTTGTATGGCAAGAAGGCCGGCCGCATGTACTTCAACAGTTTCTCCCATCTGTTGATTTTTGATTTGCATAGCCGAGTCCTGGATTGCTTCAGTTGCTGCCACCACGCTGCAGCTCTTCCCCGGAACTTGGTTGCGACCAAAGAAACTCGTCGATCCTCAGGTACCCCTTTGAAATCAAGAACTTCTTCAACTGCCGCTATCCAGTCTAAGAATTCCTCGGGTTGGAGACCCCCATTGAATTTCGGAATATCGAGTTTGAAACCGGATTCCCACTGATTGGCCTGAGCTTGTACAAGAGGTTGATGTCTGTGCACTCCGCGCTCTGCAAAAGGGTTTCCGTTTTCATTCTCCACATGTGCGTCTTCCTCCTCCGAGTCGTGCGGTGAGGGTATCTGTCGACGTCTGTCTTGGACATTCTTGATGGACAATTGCCTTGTGAGGACTGCAATTTGTTTCCTCAAGCTGACAAATTGTGCTTCCGAATGTGCTTGATAGTAGGGGTGTTCAAGCGGTTATAACCGGCGGTTATTTGCAATAACCGCAACCGCCTCCGCTTTAGGCGGTTATCAGATTTTCAATAACCGCAACCGCCTCCGCCTAGGCGGTTAGCGGTTATTTTATAACCGGCGGTTAGCGGTTATTCAAACCGCTAACAAGCGGTTATAACCGCTTTTTTAAAAATGGGCTTTTGGACTTTTTTTATATTTTGGGCCTTCATTTTTCATTTTGGGTTTATTTCACACTACAAATCACTCACTGAAAGTCTGAAACCAAGATCACAACATACTACAACCAAAACCTAACGAGTGAGAGTCTGAGAGACGAAAGTGAGACAGAGACAGAGACGAGTGAGAGAGGGGCTGCGGCTTCGGGAGAACTCAAGGTTAAGATGAAACCTAACGAGTGAGACTCTGTGAGAGAGAGACTACTGCTTGTGTGAAATGTGAATGTTTGGGAGAACAATATAGGGTTTCATCTTATAGACTTATATAATATAAATAATATATAACGAGTGAGAGAGGGGATGTGGCGTCGTTTTGGTTTGTTTATTTTTTATATTTAATTAATATATATTTATATAATTATATATAAATAAAAGCGGTTAGCGGTTATAACCGCTTTTTCATACCCCTAAAACCGCTAACCGCAACCGCCTTAGGCGGTTAGCGGTTATAAAAAAGCGGTTATAAGCGGTTAGCGGTTGGTGAGGCAGTTATAACCGCTCCGCTTGAACACCCCTACCTGATAGGCTGCTGGTGATTCTTCTCTAACTGGTTCTTCACAATCATTATCGTCCTCCGAGTGTGCAAAGCGGTTACCCCTTCCCCTTGTGACTGGCGCCATGGAAAGAGACTGGGCTCTGATACCAACTGATGCAGGGTTAGAATGAATATAATCAAGAAAACAGTAAACAGAAGGGATAGATATTCCTAAGATTGTGAGACTATCACAAAATCAAAGAAATCTTCTCTAAGCAAAAGATGCTATCTAAAGCCTGAAGGAAAATAACCAAGAAACTCAACTCTGAGTATTCTTATTAAACAAACTCAATAATAATAATCAACTGTTTTTCCAAAAGGTCTAAGCCTGTATTTATAGGCTTAGAGGCTAAAGCAAAAAAGAGGTTAACATAAACTAGGATTACACATCCTAGTAGGAAAAGTAAACTAAAACAGAGTCCAATAAGGAAAAGTAATTAAAAAGACGGTTTAAGCCAAAACACGGCTAAGCGTCCGGACGGATAAGTGGCCGTCCGGACGGGACACTAAAAGTAACCCGTCCGTCCGGACGGGGATTGAACGGCCTGCGAACGGCGCGTTCTGGAAGCTTCCTGGAAAGCTACGGGTCCGGACGGGCTGAGGGGCCGTCCGGATGGTGGTCTCTTGTTCTTCGAATTTGTGAGCGTGTCACTATCCTCCGTGGTGCCTTCATGCTTACGTCACTCCTGGTTGTCTTCATAAACTCTGGGGCTATCTGATCCACATCACATATTCAGACATCTGATGTCTTTAATGTCAAACAATTTGTTCCGTTTATAGATGACTCGTCAGATGAGGATGCAAATTCGAGGACGAATTCTCTCCAACCTGGGGAGGATGATGTAGATTAGGATAACCTATCTTATCTATTAGTCTTTTATTTAAATTAGGTTTATTTGTTAGTATTTTATTTTATCTTATCTTTTAGTCTTTTATTTGAATTAGGTTTCTTTGTTTGTCTTTTAATTGGTTTAGCTTTCCTTCGTAGACTTCTAAGTTGACTTTATTTCATTGTTATCTTAGGACTAGGAGTCTTGGGGCTATAAATAAATGCTTAGAGCCCTGAGAATGCAGATTATTATTATTTGATTTCGTTAATAAGAATACTGAGAGTTGAGTTTATTGGTTATTTTCCTTCAAACTTTAGATAGTATCTATTGTTTAGAGAAGATTTCTTTGATCTTGTGATAGTCTCACAATCATTGGAATATTTATCCCTTCTATTTGCTGTTTTCTTGATTATACATGATCTATCCCTGCATCACTATATATGTTTCTCTTTGCAATTTTAGTGTTAAAAATATATGTCTATGTCTTTTACTATCTAGTTCCATGCATAAGAACAAGTTTCTAAACAAATATAACTAAAACTTTCTATCAACCGCTAGACTTTTACACGTTAACATAGTTGATTACGTCAAATATCCAACCAGCAGTCAGAACCAAGCCAAACATATATAAACAAGCAATTTGCACTGACAATCAACACAAATTTTCAACTAATTACAATTTTCCAAAATATCACATATATGTACCGCAATAGACGTAAGGTGGTTGTCATTTTGTCGCCTTCGAAAGACGAGACTTTTTTGTGATCGAGGCCAACTTTTGAGTATTATTGCCATCGTCATCTACGCAAATTTTAGTTTTAGTGTGTTATATACGTTCATCTGGGCTATGAAATATATGCACAACCTATTTTTAACTTGTACGGAATTTAAAATTATATATCATGTTTATAATGTATGCTGTATGATCTTATTAACTGATAATGAAATGTAACATGTTGTTACCTTGCGTGCTATCTGCAGATGATTGGGGGATGATACGTGCCGGTGACCCAACATCCTGCAAAGCCCTCTCAGTGGTCACCTCCGGCTCAAAGATCACTACTCGATACCCCTTAAGCGAGCGGAACCGCTCCTCGTAAAGCGCCACCTGATTTGCCAGCTACGAATCCATGTGCTAAGTAAACTGCTCAGTAATCGCAGCCATCAAGGACTCAATCTGCTGCTTGTGCTCCTCCCTTTGCTTGGCCATGAGCCCCTCAATCTCTTGCTTATGCTCTTGCTCTTTCAATTAATGTGCAGACTGAATCATTTTCGCAACTACGGTGAGGGGGGTAGCATTCTGGGACCTCGACTGGGACGGTGTGTAATAGGAATGGATGTGTCCCCGCACCGGTAGAATATTCTTGCTCACGCCGCGAACACGACCTGCATACTCCGGCTTATTGCCGTGAGCCTGTGTGATTGGTGTCAAATATTGTATATTTAACCCTCCGTTAACTTATATTTGTTAAGCCTTTAGCATTGTTAATATCTAACTTTTATGCTTGTTTTTAGTGTTTTGTGTTGTGCAGGTCATTTCAATAAAATATGGCCATAAAGGAGAAAAATGCACCAAAGGAAGAAATGGATCCCTGCCAAGTGCGTTCGACCGCACTTGGTGCGTTCGAACGCACTCACGGTCGAACGCAGGACGCACGGTCGAACGCAGTCCCAGTCATCCCACAGATCACGCAGTTGCCCTAGCCGGCCCTAGGAGTCCATCACTTCTAGCTTGCACCGTGAGATATTCTTGCGTTCGAACGTGGAGTGTACGTTCGAACGTATAATTCATCACTGCGTTCGAACGCACAGCCTGCGTTCGAACGCAGGCCTGTGACCTGTCAGTCTATAAATAGGTCCCTTAGTTCATTTTGACGAGAGTTTTTTTTTTTTTTTTTGGGCGAGTTTTTGAGAGCAGCTTGCCACCTTAGGCCTTGCTCTACCCTTTTCTTTGTATCTCTTTCATTTTATTTAATATTAATGCTTTGTTTCCATTTCTTTAAGCTTCCTTATCACATGGGAGGCTAAATCCTCAACTAAGGTTGAGGATGTAGCCTCACCATAGATTGTATGTTCATTGTTTATGTTCAAGTTGCATATTTCCGTTATTTTCTTATTGCTAAATCGTTTCTCACTTGGTTTGGTGACAAAACCAAGTGAGATTGCACCGTAGTCGTTTATTTTTGGTTTTTCGTCCGATGGATACATTCCATCCTTCGGTTTTCGCCCATTTATCTATAGTAGTTTGTGTCTTAACACATTCACTTTGGATCCTTTGGGCCTTAAACCGTTTATGGTTTGTCTTTCGTCAAATGGACGGATTCCTTTAATCCTTCGATAGGCGCAAAAGATAAAGTGTTTTCTAACCGATAGACGGATACGTAGCTTAGCATTTTCAATTTGCATTTTTGACATGGTAAGGTGAAAACCTTAGCCTTAGTGTTTTATTTTCTTTACGTTTCCGCATTAAATTAATTTACATTTTTGTTATCACTAATCACTCACTTCGAAGCTAGGTTAAAGTAACACTAACCTAGACTCAAGGTTAAATTCGTTTAAAACAATACATGATTCCCTGTGGGTTCGATCCCGCACTTCGCAAAAGCTATATTACCTAACGGTTCGTTACATTGCGAGTGCATTATAATTTGCACATTACTGTGCATTTGCATCGTTCAGTGCCCACCGAACCGTCCCGTTGGGCCCCTCTACCTATTCGGCGGGGTTAGAATCCGCAAGTCGGATCATCTCATTCTGTACGTTACATACCCACGGTCATCTTTTAGTCTAAATATTAATCATAAATATAAAAATTTACACAAATGTATTTCAAGCATACCACTCTCTCCTCAACCAGTGTATTTGGATAGCCACCGCCTTTCTTCGTATAGGTCTTTATGTAATTCGCTACTCGTGTTGGGGCTTTACCCGTTTCCATGACCTGAAAAAATCCCATTTTTATAAACATATTTCCACATTATAATAGTGGAATAATGATTTATGTAATTTGTGTGTATGGGGTTTGACATGCATACAATCTTATACGAGTGTTGGGCGAAGCTCTTTGAGCCGGTGCAATGTGGTGTGGTATACAAATCTCGTATATGTTTCATATGCGCGGCATATTCCTGCGCACACAAATTACGTCATTAATATGTGAAAAGATAAATAATTATAATAATTATTATTACTACACAACTACAAGCAATAGATTAACCTACCTGATTCTTCTTCTCACACCACTTCTCCAACAATATGTCCACGTCTACCTGCTCAAACTTTTGGATGACTGAAACCCATCTCGCCTTCATTAAGTCAGGAGTGTCATTGACTCGAATGGCGAGTGGCTTTTTCAATTCGTGTCGCCAATACTTAAGCTTCTCGCCCATGTCCCGCCACAGGTCCTTTTTAATTTCAGCAATGTTGGAGCCGAGCAATATGTGGAACTCCTTCTGCATTAGTGAACAATTGAGAAATTAATAAACCAAAGCATTATATATTAAATTTCACATAATAAGTTATAAGTTTCACATAATATTAAATCATTACATAATAAGTTTAAGATAATCTTATATTTTATATAGCGTATATAACTTATTAAGTTTCACATAATAAGTTATATACGCTATATACAATATAAATTCATAACCTATTGAATTATACTTACCATCAACACCTTAAAAAATCGCTCATTCTTTTCTAACGGTACTTTCTTCCAATCGTCTGATACCCAGACAAACGAACCGCTCCTGACCATCTTGCTCATCATCTGCTGCCATTTGCACCCGCTTCTCCCTACGGGTTGCGACATACCATTGAACTCCACTATGACCCGCTTTTCATCTGGTATTGAATATAACTTGTGGGAGTCACTGACGTTGAGCACTTCAATATTGTCATTTGTATCTGCATTTGGTAAGTACAACATAAATTGACTATCAATATTTAATGAAAATAAATAGTCATTACATATTTGAAATAAACCGTCATTACATATATTGACTATCAATATAAATAGTCATTATATATATTTATATTTGCATATTTATACGTCTAAACATACCTATAGTCCAGACTTCATTCTTTTTTAGCCGTGGCAAAGTAGGGACCTCAAGCTATGCTACATACTCTGACTGAGGCTGTACTATATCCTCTGACTAAGGCTGTGCTATATCGGCCAAGTCGGTCTGTGGTATATCATGTGGATCATCACCATGGTCCACATCGTCTCCCCTTTCTGGGGACACCTGCCGCTCCACAAAAGCATGATCATCAACATTAGTACGCTCCAAACACCCCACCGTAGGACCATATGGATTGCCCACTGGGCTCTCTGATCGTGGTCTGTATGGGTCTGGCTGTCCCATAACGATAGAGGCAGCCAAAGGGGTGTTGAACTCTGAAAAACCCTGCTCATGTGGGAGTATTGGTTGATACACTGACTGCGGGGCAAAGGGGGTACGCATGTCCTGAGACTGGCTGTCATCACCAGTCATCTACCTCAACGCGGAATGTGGGCGCTTCAGGCCCCTTGTCTTTCCACCATGAATACTCATGTTTCACTGCAACATTTATCACATTCTAAATTAATTAATATGACCGAGAAAAATATAACAACAACTCAATAAGGAAAATACTGGCATGTAATCATAATTGCAAACAAACAGATATAAAAACAACTGAACAATCACATGAATAAAAAAATAAACACATACATGCCAACTTAATTTATATGAAATCACCTAATCGCTTCAATAGGTGGTAGGTCGGTTCTGTCGTAATCTATGTCATCCAGATGTGGATCATAATGATGATTATGATCTAACTGGAGAGGCTCGCTCTCGTGGTAGTTTGCTTGTTCGTCATCAGCCCCTTGACCCTGACCAACGTCGTACACATTCCTAGGTTTGGTCCTTACGATGCAAGCCCAATCGGGGTCCCTGTCATCGTCGACGTAAAATACTTGTGAGACTTGGGAAGTTAGCACATAAGGCTCATAAGTGATTTTATCCCCCCTGTGTACAAGGTTCTTGAAGTTTACTAGCGTTAGGTCATGCTTGTCCAACTTGTACCCCCTTCCTCTTGTGTTGTCCGCCCAATCAAACTTAAACAATACGTACTTAGTCCGATCGTAGTAATCCACCTCAATTATTTGAGTTAGCTTCCTATAGTACGTTTCGCCATCAACAGTGGGCACACACACGCCACTGTTCTGAGACCTCCTTCCCACATCATATGCAATTGTGCGGAACAATTTTCTACTGACCACATATCTGTTATATTGGATTGCTGAGACCTTTGGCCCTCTACAATGCATGACCAGTTTCTCCCCCAATTCCATCCCCTGTCGATCATCCAAATTATCCACCTGCGGGCGTAATAAAAGCGTATATGTGCCCATTAACTATTTATGTTAAAGAAAATGAGTGAGAAACAAATTTCTAGATATAGTGAAATTATTATGAGCACAATTGTCTTACGTAGTCACGGTACCAATTGCAAAATTGTTGATAATGTTCAGTCTCCAACTGAGTGTCTGTCATTTGCCCCATATTCAAACTTCTCCTAATCATTTCCATGTGCACCCTACAATTGAGTAAGTCTGTTCATTTTAGTGCGCTAGTAGCAATGCATCTTATTAAGTTATTATAACCATAACTAAATATATTACGACTTACATCCGCAGTTGTTGAAATTCGTCCGAGTTGAACATAATAAACCGATGAATCTGTATCATTGTGATTCGATCAAGGTTGACTCGTGTTCCTGCCCCCTACACCCATCTGCATTTCTTTGTGGCCTATTGTGAACTGTCGGTGCACTACTTAAATATGCTGAGTAGAACGTCACTAACTCAATTGCTATGTATCCCTCCGCAATGCAACCCTCAAGAGCTGCTTTGTTGTGAACATTGGATTTGAATCCCCCAAGGCTCCTACACATCAACACTCATTCAATCGTTACACTTTTCAACATATGAATTAAATGAGTTTACTGTGAATTTAAAATGGTTTACCTCTCTCCCAGATACATCCACCTGTACTGTACCGGTCCACCGAGTCGGTATTCACGAACAAGATGGACAACAACGTGGACCATGCTAGTGAAGAAGCTGGGGGGAATATCTGTTCCATCAAACACAGAGTCATACAGACATGTTCCTGGAGTCTATCCAATGCCTCGTGTGTGAGTGTCGTTTCGCATATGCCCTTGAAGAATGTAGACATATCAACCATAACCTTGATCATGTTGCTTGGCAATTTCGATCCCCTCAATGCAATAGGGAGAAGTTGTTGCATGATTACGTGGTTGTCATGACTCTTGAGACCTGACAAAGTGCGGTCATTCATTCTAACACATCGGGATATATTCGAGGCATAACCGTCGGGCACCCTTACATCTTGAAGCACTTGTAAGAAAGCAGTTTTATCTTCGGTCGACATCGTGTGAGGAGCAGGCGGCAAATACATTCTCCCGTCATCGCCAATGTACGGATGCAGTTTAGGTCTCAAACCTATTTCCTGCAAGTCTTGATGTGCTTGAAGGTTATCCTTGGATTTTCCTTTAACGTCTAGTATTGTGCCAAGTATGTTGTCCATCACATTTTTTTCGATGTGCATCATATCAATGTTGTGCCTCAACAAATTATCTTTTCAATACGACAACCTGAAAAAAATACTTTTCTTTTTCCACAATATTTCAGCAGCCACTGGTTCTTCTTGTGTCTACTTATTATTCCTCTTCCTCTTCTTCTTCGTCTTCTTTTCTTTTTTTCTTTTTTTTTTTTTTTTTTTTCTTGTGGTCCTTTTTGGTCGATTCAGGGGGCTTTGGTGTCTTCCCGGCACTCTCATCTCCGAATACCATCCCTTCTAACTGTCTCAATATTTCATCTCCACTTGGCACTTCGGGAGTACATTCTAGTTCCTGCATACCGTCAAACGTACACCTATTCCTCCTAAACGGATGATCCATGGGCAAGTTTCGCCTATGACCCATAAAACAATATTTTTTCCCGTGTTTTAGCTATGTCGACCTTGTCAAATACATACAGCAAGGACATGCCTTTACACCCCTCGTAGGCCATCCTAACAAATCTGCATACGCCGGGAAGTCATTAATCGTCCACATCAACTGCGCTCGCATCATAAAATGTTTTCTTCTTGAGATGTCATATGTGCGTGCCCCTACATTCCACAGTTCCTGTAATTCCTTAATCAGGGGTTGAAGGTACACATCTATATCCATTCCAGGCGATTTTGGGCCTGAGATAACCAGGGATAAGATAAATGATGATTGTTTCATGCACATCCAATGCGGCAAGTTGTACGGTACAAGCATTACAGGCCAAGTACTGTGGGATGTGCTCATATTGCCAAATGGGTTAAACCCATCTGAAGTTAGGCCAAGCCTTACGTTTCTGCTGTCAGATGCGAAGTCTGGATGTAAATTATCGAATGACTTCCATGCTTGGCCGTCGGCCGGATGCCTCAAGACGCTGTCTTTTGTGCGGCCCTTTGCATGCCATCTCATATTGTGCACGGTACGCTGTGACATGAACAACCTGTGCAATCTTGGAATTAATGGAAACCAGCTCAATACCTTTGCCGGACGTTTCTTACTCGCCGATATAGGTTGGCCATCATCATCCAAACTCACTTCATCCTTCCACTTAGATTGCCCACATTTAAGACATGACTCTAAGTCATTATTGTCCTTCCAAAACAGCATACAATCGTTACGACATGCCGGTATTTTCTCATACTCGAGCCCCATGTCCCTTAGGAATTTTTTGGCCTGATATGTATTATCTGGCAAAGCCTCACCATCATCAGGCAACAATTGATTGACGAACTCAAGGAGAGCCGAGAAAATCGTGTTAGTAACTCCACCCGAACACTTCAAATTGTACAGGTGTACAGTGGCACTGAGTTTACTACGTCTGGTCTTCCCGTGAAGTGGCTTGTTTGAATTTTTTAGCAATTCATCGTACTTTTGGGCGTCGCCTATGTCAGGTGCATTATCCATAATCTGTTCTTCACCACCTTGTGCCCCGGGTTGAGGCTGATTGCTGTCTTCCCTGACATCATGCACACCGAACAAATCACGCAACATTGCTTGCATATTTCCACTCACATCGTCTGTGCTTGGACCTGCTTCTGTGGCCGGTCTCGACAAGTTGGTTCCTTCAACCCGAGATCGTATAGGACTCTCGCCGTGATAAATCCAATCCTTGTATTGGGGCCACATTCCTTTACCCCCTGTCAAGTGGTCGTATACCAAGGTCGGAGTGTGCCGCCTGTTAAGGCGACACATCTTACACGAACAAAAAATGAGTCCATCTGGAGTCCTATAATTGAGTATTGCAAAATCTACGAACGATCTACAACCGTCAATGTATTCCTTCGAGATCCTAGGCTTCGTCATCCAACTCTTGTCCATATTGTTACTACGTAAATTAAAAAAACCAATTAATTTACCTGCATTATATATTGGGGCAGTAAACATAAAAAACAGCTAGGTTTATTTGGGTTTACTAAAAATTCAATTAATTAACAATTAGATATATGTTGGAAGGAAATGGCATCTCAAAGCAAGTAGATATATGGTCATATATATAAAATTGGATATAACTTATTCTATGGGTGATAATATTATAGTTAACAAAGCAAAACTTCATCTTAGTTTGATTTGGTTAATTAAACAAAGATTCAATTCAGGTAATTAGTATGACAATATGTACGTACTTAAATTATTTCTATGCATGTCCATAAAGCCATTTCAATTTTCATGCCCTAAGTACTTATAGAATAATAAGTTTAAATAATGAGTATGCACAAATACAATATGAATCGAGAGATATAATTGCATTTTTAAGGATGGGATAAAAAATAGCTTACCAAGAAAACAATAACGGTGGGAACCAACACCTACCAATCCCTTATCTTGCAATCGTATGGTACATATAGAATTATATTTCCTGCCTAGCCTACCGCCTCTTCAGCAAACTTCAAAGCTAAAACGTTCTCATCTCCTAAAAGTACTCTTTGTAGGTGATTTTTTGTGTTTTGTGAAAATAGGCCGGGGCCCTGAACATGGTCGAATGAAACAATATATTTAGCACAAAATATCTTCAAGTGATAAATTAATAGTAGAATCATTGGGTCTATATAAATCATCCATACAAACCTAATTAGGTCAATTTGTAAAGATTTAACCTTCACATGTAGTCTCCATCCAATTGAATTATCCTTTATAAACACAATCATGCAAACACGATAACCCAATTAATAAAACAAATGGCACAAAACTCAACCTATTGCCAAAATCTTTCCCTTTTGATCACATCTTCAGGAAATAAGATCATTCATGCTTCTTGTTCTATTGTCGATTATCTTTAGTTTATTAATTTATCTTGATGTAGGTTTCAGGCAGCTCCTTGAAACTTCACTGTGTGTTGAAATACCAACCTAATTTAAATGGTGAATTCAAATAATGTAATTAAATGCATTTTTAAAAGAATCAAAGAGGGAATATACGCGATCCCTTGGATTTGTCTTTCAGTATAACTTATGTAGCATTTGGTTATGTATTTGATAATTTGCCTGAGGTAATGGGAAGTTGTAATGCTTATTGTTAAATATTTCTAACATCGATCATTTGCATGTTGATAGTATCATGATGACAAAACTCACATCAAGGATGCAGTGAAGTTGGGGAAGGTAGGATATTATGAAGTTGTTGTCTCTTCCCTTGGCATATTTTTAATTTCAATTTTTTTTTGCAGTTTACCTTGGTGTCGACCTGGGCGTTCGAAGACTTTAAGGCAGCTATTCTTGAATATCTTGGGTCTTCACCAATATCAGATATCAACTTAAAGGTACCTTAAAAAAAAGAAAAAAGGAAAAATAAAGTTTTATTGACCTGTATTTTGACATTTATCGTGTCTAAAAAATCAGAATATGTAGTCATATGTGCAATTTGGATCTATGGTTCAATTCCACTTGAGCTCATTGTCATTTAATGGGTTGATGCTGAATGAAATAAATTCATGTTTGGGTAGGATTTAAGTTCTCTGAAAATGATATCCTTCTTGAGTTTTGAATTTTTTTCCCGATGGACATCACTCTTGTGGGAAAGCTTATAATTTTTCTTTTTACTCATCTAATCAAAAGCTAGGCATGCTTGCACCTAAATTGACAAGAATCACTTCTTTTATATATATATATATACCAAGGGGGAGGGGGGTGGAAGCGCAGTATGCAATATGAAAATAATGCAATAATGAAAGTAACGCATTACTGAAAATAGCTGAAAGCAGTAGAACCATCTAATCTGGCGGTATTGCATAACATAAATTGCAATAATGTAAAGAAAGCAATAGAACCGTCCAATCTGGCGGTATGCAGTAATGAAAAGCAGTTAAATATAAAAGCAGTAAAACCGTCCAATCTGGCGGTATGCAAGTAATATAATGAAAGTAACTGAAAATAAATATTGAAAATAAACTGAATAAATCAGATAATCTGAACTGGAAATATTATTGAAGTGTTAGAAACACACTTACAAAAGTAGAAGAAGAAAAGGAAATATGGAAATATGGAAGTAGGAAACTAGATGGAAATTACAAAGAGGAAATCAGAAATCAGAGGAAGGAGAAATGGTCAGAAGGCTTCGGGTAAGAATACCTCTCAAAAAACCTCTGCTTTACATTGAGGGGGAAAAGCTCTATATATAGAAGAACTTCAGAAATTGCAGGAATAAAAGTACAAAATAAAGTACAAATTTTTCACTCATGAACAGTAGTCGTGAATAGTGATTTCTGAAAATTCTTGAATCTTTGTCGGACGAAAATTTCTACATTTAGGTCTTCAAAATAGTCTAGAATCTTGAAAAATCTTGGGAAAAATCTTGTAAATCTTGAGAGAAATCTTCAACAGGAAAATCTTGAAATCTTCAAATAGGACAAATCTTCAGCAGTGGTGCTGAGCAAAATCTTGGGTAAATAGGACAAATTTGAAGCTGGAATCAAAATCTTGGGTAAATCTTCATAAATCTTCAAGTCCAGGAAAATACTCTTGAGTATCAAATCCAGAGTTGCCAAACATTTCTCTATGCGGGTTGATGGTAGCTTCGGAAGATGCATCAGATTCTTCTTCTTCTTCATCATCAGAACCAACATCAAGAGATTCCAAAAATGCTTTCATTAAGGCTTTCTTTTTCTTTTTACTCAAGGAAGTCTTCTTTTTTAGGAGGAAGAAGAAGCAGGTGGGGAAACATTAGGAGCATGTGAAGCTTCCTTAACTGTGGGAATAAAAACATCAGGGGTTAAAAGAGTAGGGGGATCATTAGAAAGCAAATTCTGGATAGTTTTGGAAGGTAAATTAAGGGTTTTGGGAGCATGAGCCAATTCTTTGACATTTTTGACAATGTTATCAATGGAAAATTTGTCTCACCACTTAATATACCAGTGTCTTTCAAGCTTGTCTTCAACAATGACATATTGCCATTTTAGAATCCAAGGAATCTTATATTTTTTGACAAAATGGAGAATGAGGGGGAATTTGGAACCATAATTATCAGTCTTAAAATGGTCCTTAAAAAGAGTGAAACTTTCAACAAGTTTAAGGGGAAGAATATCAGGGATAAGACCAAAATGAGTCCACCACCTAGAAAACCAAAGGGGAAGAATTCCACCAAAATGTTCACGGTCAAAAGTAACAAACCATGAATGGTCAAAATTGGGAGTTTGGTAAAGGAAAAATTTAGACCAAGCATCAATGTAATCATAATAATTGTAAGGAGATTTATCATTATGAAGTCTGGAAGAGGCCGGGTGATCACCCCAATCTTTTTCAGAAATAATTCTGTCAATATAAGCATTGTGAAAAATTATTTTCTTGGGATCAGACTGGCAATAAATTGGCTTTTAAAATGAAGGGACTTGGTCTGCTTCAAAATGCTGGTATAATAAGAAAGGGTTTTCTTGGGATGCTCAGGAATCCAATGGAAGTTATGGGGAAAATAAGAGAGGGCTAATTCATTGGAGGATTTGATGGAGGCACGATTCATTTCAATGGTAAACAATTGTTGGAAATAGGGGATAGCCATGTAGGCCGAGGGTTTTTTGTAATCAATGAATGAAATTCTGGATTTCTGAGGGAAATCCACAAATGGATCAAAAGGAGAAATCAAAGTACTGGAATAAGAAACTGGTAATTCTGGACTAAAAGGTGAAAACCTATTAGCCAATTCGATTGAAGAAATCGGAGAAGAAGTAGCAATAGTTGACTCTGGTTTCAAAACCAAAGCCTTTGAATCAATCTTTCCTTTATCTTTTTTACTTTCCATGGGCGGCACTGCAAAATTCATTAATAAGGAAATCAGGAATTAAATTATCAAAACTTTTAATATATTCTATATTAAAAGCACTCAAAATTAATTGCCATTGGGCAAAAATCTATTTAGATGCAATATTTTCAACATCTTTTTTCAATATGTATTTTTCAGAAAATTTTTGTAATATATAAAATTGCGCATAATTCCAGGATCCAAAATGAAATCGAACAATTTATTCAGGAGATCCTGGTGAAACAAGTTGTTTCAGAATACCCCTAAAGCCAATTTCAGAGGCATTGGTCTCAAAAATATTGTTAGAAGGAATATCTAAATAAGGTGACATTCTATGGGTTTTAGTCGAAATTAAATTCATGGATAACTGGGAAACATCAATTTCGAATCTAGAGGCAAAATGGAATTTAACAGGGACACTCATCTTAACTGTAGAAACTCCATCTAACTCGGCATTGAATGGGTAAAGCATAAAAATAAAAGGTATTCCAATGATAACCTTATCAGTCATATTCTTAACAAGCACAAAAGGAATATGAAAATAAACATTATCTTGGCAAACATGAACTTTATTCAATTCATAATTAATTTGCAATTTGGTTCCAGTGGCCGAATTCAATTTTTGAGTAGATTTTTCAAAATATTTGCTTGGGATAAGCTCTTCTTGAATGCAATTCAGATCAGCATCAGAATCAATCAAAGCAATAGCATCAAAAGCATAATCTTGAGCAATAACAATATGAACTTTAGTATACCATTTAGGGGGAACAACTCTGTTGATTAGGCTGATAATCTTAACATCATTGGGAGACAAAATATTGTTGGATTCTTCTTCATTGGAATGCTCAGACTTGTTATCTTCATTATCAGAATTGTGTTCTTGAAAACAGTCTTTAAGTTTTGAAATTAAAAGTCCTTGTTCCAAATTTTTACTATCAATTCTTAAATCATGCAAATCTTTCTTTAAATCAACAATATCTTTCTTGATATTACTAATCTCATGCTGCAAATCTGAGATAGTAACAACTTTAGATTTTTGTTTGGAAAATCTTTCCAAAGTTTCTTCAAGAGAGATCTTGGACTTAGGAGTTTTGTTAGCATCTTCAATTATTGTTTTCTTGAGTTTTTTAAGGTATTCTTCCTTTAACTCAGAATTTTCAATTTTTGAAATAAGAGTAATTAACAAGTCTTCTTGTTCTTCGGTTTTAGTTAAAATAGAACAAGTTTTTGTTTTGTTGCAACAAGAATCAAAACATCCAATTTTAACATCTTCAGAAAATTCGCTTACTGAATGATAATCAGAATCATCAGAAGTTAAAAAATCTTCTTCAGAAGAAAAATCAGAAAAATCATTATTTTGCAAAATCCTAAAAATATTTTCTTTTTCACTTTCTTCAATATTTAAAGCATTAATTTCTTGTTTAATCTTTTTGGGAGGTTTCGGACACTTATCAGCAAAATGTCTTGATTCTCCACAATTGAAACATTTTCCTTGTGAAAAATATTTATCAAATTTAGATTCCTTTTTTGTTTTGGGTTTTTTAGAAAATTTCTTTGAAGGCTTATTAAATTTTTCTTTCTTGTAGTTATTGTAATATGGAGCAGGTTTCTTTTTGAAAACTTTATCAGATTTTTTCCTATTTTTCCTTGATGGAGCAATAGGAGGCAATCCATATTGTTCACAGAAATTACCCATTTCATATTTAGCCTTCTTAGCATTTTTTAATTGTTGTCTAATCATTTTCTGATCAATACACATTTTAATACCAAGTTTTTTGACAGTGGAAAACAAGTCACCATAAGTGATTTTTTCATAGTCAATTAAACCAGTATTAGCATTGATCAGTTCATCTTTAACTTTGTGAGCAAATAATGAAGGTAATCCATCAATAAATTTTTCTTTCCAGTAAGGTTTTTGACTATCAGTTCTAACCATAACACGAGAAAGAAAGACATTTTGGTACCATCTATAATCAGACATAATAGGACACCGAAGATTATTCAAATAATCAGAAATTCGAGAAGTAATATTAGAAGGAGTACCAACAAAATGTTTAATGATAGTATAAATCAAAGTATTAACACAATCTAGTTCGCCTCTACCAAGTTTTTCATAAAAAATGGGAAAGCCATCTTCAGTCTTCTTGACAGCTTTTCTAATTTCTTCTCTAGAATCTTCAGTGAGATGTTTGTCCCACCAATTTCTAAGAGTTCCAGAAAATCGAGTAGCAAGCAAATCAACAATTTCTGATTGGCTTAAATTTTGATTGGTGTCATAGGCATTAGCAACCATCGACATATGATTCATTTTATTCATCAATTCTTGTTCAGACAAACTGTCACACTCCCAAGAAATAAAAAGGGGAAATGCGAACTAAAGAACTATAAGTAATTAAGGAAAATATTAAACACATCAACGCAATTTAGAAGAGACAACTAGGATAATAAGACTTTAATATATATGTTTAAACTATTGTTTAAGTACATAGGACCAGGGATTCCCACAAAAAAATCAAAAGTGACTTTACAAAAGATTACATCTTCTAAGTCAGAGCCCTCCTACTACAATATCCAACTGTACAGTCCACAAAAACAAAAAGACTGCACTGCCAGGGCTTAAACCAACTATCTACAAGGAAATCCCAGGTTCTGCAGCTCCTAAGGATCTGCAAAGCAATAGGTGAAGGTATGAAAGTCGTAAGGCCATATGTCAGGGTCCGTTATCACATAGACTGCTAGTGGAAGCCCTTCCCTCAAAAGTATTATGAACAGAGCCATCTGAAAAGATTAAAGGGAAGAGGGGTGAGTTTGACAACTCAGTAAGTAGCCACAATACCAAAATGCAATAAAATATGCTATGCAAATTTTTGATGTCATAACCCAATAAAGCAAGAAAAATAAGGAATAATAATTTAATACGAGAATGGTTATTAATTATAAAACAAGCTAGCACTTCCTTCATGTTTCCTTTACTTAACGATTTTACCCTTTGACCCATCGCCACAATTTTACCGTGAGCGACGCACGTTTGGCTTGTCCTGTAGGACTCCTTGGCTCACCCTGTCGTCACAGGAGAGAGCTACCAGGTTGGGAACTCCCCCTAGGTGGAGGCTACTTGGCCGGTAGCACACACCTTCTCATCACCGTCCTTCGGTGTGCTTGCCATGCTACCCTTGTGATCTGGTACCGACCGTTGCTTCAGTGCCTCAGGGTTAAACAATAATTATCATAAAGTATATGTATATTTATTTCATCATTTCATAAGCTCGTTCGTAATATACCATGAAGCTTTTGAGAGCTAGATCCATTTATAATCACATTTGAGTAAAGAATTAAGAGAATTGTAATACATAACAAGGACAAAAATAAAATTTAGGAAGTGCAGTTTAAGGAATGGAATAATTTATAAAATCCCCAACATTTTATTCTAAAGATGTATAAAACCGTTGGGGTTTTTGGCATTGTGTCCCCTTACCTGGAGTTGCTATTGTTTGTTGTTGAAGTACTCTTCTAACTACCTAAATAAATCGAAAATGTTGATTTAGAAAAGTAATTATAACTACAACTTAAAGGTACTTAAATAATTAAATACATATAAGTATATATATATACTTAACAAATCCAAGGTCAACATTCGAGAGACTCTCTGCCAAGATCTACCTATGTATACATATACTTATATAGATACTAAAATAATAATTAACTACACGTGTATATATATATATATATATATATACTAAAAATTAATAATAATTACCTACACGTGCATAGTTTAAACCCACCAAAACCGAGAGAATATTTTCANATATATATATATATATATAGATACTAAAAATTAATAATAATTACCTACACGTGCATAGTTTAAACCCACCAAAACCGAGAGAATATTTTCATGCAAGTTCTACATATATCTATATATATATACATATACTTACAAATAGATATGAGCACTCATCATAATCATATATATACATCACTGTCCTCCACTCGACAGGTTCGTAAATTAATATATATAAGTATAAATATACAGAATTTTAGTGTTCCAAAAATACTACAAGTATAAAATTATAATTGAGAGAGAAGTTTTTCAACTGAAGTTGTTGGTGTGTACGAAATGCAGAAATTAGCCTGTATTTATAGGCAGTAGGGGGCAATGAACGTGAGACACATACTAGGAGCATGTGTCTTTATTTGAGAGTTTTGCTACACGCGTGGCTGGGTAAGTTAAAAATAAAAAGACACGTTAAAGGCTTTGTTGGCTTCACTGTGCGATTCTGCCCTTACATATGGCAAGTAGTAGATTTTCCTTAAAAGGGGTGGGGACACATTGAGCTTGAAATGGCTCTTCATGCCATTTTTTTTTTTTTCAAATACTATGGGCTGTAGGCTGAAACCGACAGCCTCACCTAACATACATATAATAATAATAATAATAATAATAAATATATCAATAATAATAAAATCATAATAATAATTACTTAATATATATATTTCTAATAGCACTTAAGAAATAAAAAAAAAAAAGCTCTCAAATTCTATTTTTAAATATATAAAATTTATAGGACATCACACAAACCATCAATATTCCATTGATACAACTTATTAGAGGAAACAGAAAATTGGCATTGAAGAAATCTTTCCTCAAATTATAAATCAGGAGGAGTGGGTCTGGAATACCAATTTTTAGCAAAATTGACAAGCTTAAAATTGTCAAAAATTCTTTGGAGTTTTGGCTCCAGATTAATTTTTCCAAAATTTTCTTCAAGGATTTTAATATCAGAATCAGTGGAATTATGAGAGGATATGGAATCTGTGTCAGAAAAATCACTAGTTTTCTTCTGGTGAATTACAGAAGTACTAGCCTGGTTTTTGTCAGGTTTTAATTCAGAAAGCATTTTCTCAATTTTTTCCATATTCTTCTGGGAATTGGTTTTTAAACCAAGAGGCTTCCTTTTCTCAAGAAGTGAAATCAAAGGTTTTTCAATTTTGGGAGAAATTGGGGAAGAAATTATTTTTTCTTCAATACGATCTAATTGTTGTCCGATCGTGTGTAAAGATTGGTTAACAAAATTGTTTTGTTCAATAATCTTCCTACATTCGGGAGGAGCATCACTTGTTGATTTAAAAGGAGAACCTTTGACAGTGACTTCATTACAATCAATGAGAATATTTTCAAGAGGAGGATGGGAAGACTTAACAATTGTCTTGTATTCTTTAACAAAATTCTTTTTGACAACATTTAGAATATTGTCAGAAGGGAAATGTTTTTGAAGAAAATCAAAGAACAAAATATGTTTTTGAGACTCAATCATTTTTTGTGCCCATTGGACCTTAATGAGGTCTCTTTCTCTTTCTACAAATCTGGCACGATAAGCATGCCGTAAATCTCTATTCTTTTTTGAAGAAAAATATTTTTGCAATGCTGGCCAATCAACTTGTGAGAAAAAATCTTTTGTAACCGCATGAATGACATTACACTGGTGAGGAGGAGGAAGAGAACCATTGAAATCTGAAGCAAAAGGAGAAGTAGAATCACCTTCATCATCCTTGTGATGAGTTTTGGTTGAATAAAAAGCAGAAGAAACTTGAGAATTAGTAGAAATTCCTTTCAATTTCAAATTGGAACGATCAGGGGGAGGAAAAATCAAATCTTCAATTTCTTTATCTCTTTTGTGGGACTTCAGTGGTTGTGGAGCCAACAAAAGAATTTCTTTTTTCATCAATAAGAAGTGGTCTTTGAATTTGGTTAGAAATATTTAAATCTGAAAAATTAATTTTAACAGATCCATCCAAATATTGTTGGATGTAATCAAGATTGGAGGTGTCATTAACTACTCGAGCTGGCTTAGATACATTTTTCAAAAGCCATTCATTAGGAAGATTAATTTCATCCCATTGAATCATTTTTGGAGTCCGTATGGACCGTATATTAGCATCTTGAGTAGAACTTTGAATTAACAAAGTAGATTCACCTGCATTGTTAATTACAACCTCAAGATCTAAATTAGTTTTCATAAGTCTGTAATAAATTCGGTCGATGATAGCAAAAGGTCTACTACCTTCTTCCATGTCATATCCAGAAGTCAAAACATTCAAAGTTAAAGCTTTAAGCATATTAATATCATCCAAAGAAAGGGTCAAATTAGGAAAAACATCAAAATGAATTGGACCATCAAACAAAGAAGATTGAATCATACCAAGGATGCTAATTCTGAAATTAATAAATCTAGCATCACGCAAGCATAAAAGCACAAAAGCATTAATTCCAAGTCTGGTTAAAGGTTTAACAGCAACTTGAACAGATCCAATATGCAAAAACTTGTAACCTTTAGCCTTAGAATTTTCAATAAATCTTTTATTAAACAATTGAAATGTTGAATTATTTCCAGAAATAGCAAATGTTTGTTCAACATTTATGACAGAATATTCAAATCTCCAAGAAGATTTTAACCAAGAAGTAGTATAAATATCCTTAGAAGTTTGGGAATATTCCATTTATTAAAATTAAAAGAATTATCACTTTCAAAAGAAAGTTGTTCACTATTAACAATATCAGGTGGTAGGCTCGATCTAGAGCTAACAAAAGAGTTTGATCTCCACATTTTGAAAATCAAATCAACTCACAAATTCACTTTCTAGACATCAACTCACAGAATCACTTCCTAAGTATCAACTCACAAAATCACTTCCTAAACATGTACTATCTTACGGAAATCTAACTACACATACCTAAAGTCACTAATATACATACCCTTCACCAACTGCCCTACAACACGCCTTCCCTGGCTTCAAAAGGGACTTATAGGTAACCTGAGGTGATATCAACTAGGGTGGTAGGTTTACAACCGGAAGACAGAACACAGAAAGAAAGATCAAGAGTAAGCAAATACACAGAAAGATCAAAAGTAAGTGGACAACTAGAGAGATCGCAAATGGAGTAGATCAGATTCACAAGCAGTAAAGAACAAGATCTAAAGGCAGCATAAGGCCACAACTCTTATGGCTCTGATACCAAGGGGGGAGGGTAGTGGAAGCACAATATGCAATATGAAAATAATGCAGTAATGAAAGTAATGCATTATTGAAAATAGCTGAAAACAGTAGAACCGTCCAATCTGGCGGTATGCAGTAATGAAAAGCAATAGAACCGTCCAATCTGGCAGTATGCAAGTAATGTAATGAAAGTAACTGAAAATAAACTGAATAAATCAGATAATCTAAACTGGAAATATTATTGAAGTGTTAGAAACACACTTACAAAAGTAGAAGAAGAAAAGGAAATATTGAAATATGGAAGTAGGAAACTAGATGGAAATTACAAAGAGGAAATCAGAAATCAGAGGAAGGAGAAATGGTCAGAAGGCTTCGGGTAAGAATACCTCTCAAAAAATCTCTGCCTTACATTGAGGGGGAAAAACTCTATATATAGAAGAGCTTCAGAAATTGCAGGAATAAAAGTACAAAATAAAGTACAAATTTTTCACACATGAACAGTAGTCGTGAATAGTGACAGTGAATAGTAATTTCTGAAAATTCTTGAATCTTTGTCAGACGAAAATGTCTTCATTTAAGTCTTCAAAATAGTCTAGAATCTTTAAAAATCTTGGGCAAAATCTTGTAAATCTTGAGGAAAATCTTCAACAGGAAAATCTTGAAATCTTCAAATAGGACAAATTTTCAGCAGTGGTGCTGAGCAAAATCTTGGGTAAATCTTCAAATAGGACAAATCTGAAGCTGGAATCAAAATCTTGGGTAAATCTTCATAGATCTTCAAGTCCAGGAAAATATAAATCTTGGGTAAATCTTCATAAATCTTCAAGTCCAGGAAAATACAAATCTTGGGTAAATCTTGAAATAGGACAAGTCTGAGGTTGGGCAAATCTTGTCTGAGGTTGGGCAAATCTTCAGCAATTCTTTTCTTCCTCTTCATCAGAACAATTTTCCAAGGAGTCAAAAAAGTTCTTGATCCATTCTTTCCTTTTAGAAATGCTTGAAGAGCTTGGAGAAGAGTCATGAATCTGAATTGAAGGTGAAGCTTTAGAGGCTTGAGCCATTCTTTTAACATTTTCGACAATAGCATCAATTTTTGGCTTTTGTCCCATAATTTGGCTTGATACCAATATCTTTCAATCTTGACTTCTCTTTTGACATACTGTCATCTCAAAAACCAAGGAATTCTATAGTTCTTAACAAAATGCAAAATAGGTGGGAGATTAAAGTCAAAATCTTTATGATTGAAGTTATCCTGAAAGAGATTGAAGGCCTCAACAAGTTGAGGAGGAAGAACGTCTGAAATAAGACCAAATTGTTTCCACCACTGGAGGAACCAGATAGGAAAAGTGCCTTTGAAATTTTTGTCAAAATTAAAGAACCAGAAATGACTAAATTCAGGAGTTTGTAAAAGCATGAATTTAAACCAGGCATCAATATAATCATAGTAAGAATAGGGAATAACAGAATTAACAAAAGGTCTCAGAGAAGAAGGATGAGTTCACCAGTCTTTTCAAAAATGAATTTGACAAAATATGCAATATTGCCACAGACTTTTAGGGGACCCGAAGATTTGGAAAGAATTGGATGGAAACGAACAGATTCAGTTTGAATTAATCTAATGGAAATTTGGGGGAAATAGGAAAGGGCTAATTCATTGGGGGATTTAATATGGGAATGGTTCTTTTCAATAGAAAATAAGTACTGAAAAGAAGGGATACGAATGTAAACAGGAGGAATATGAATAGGAGGAACATAAGAAACAACAGGGAGAGGGGGAGTAGATTCTGGTTTTGACTCTAGTTTTGAGACCAGATGCATAAAATCAATCTTCTCCTTGTCTTTTTTGCTTGCCATGGTGGCACTGTAAAAATTCACGAGTAAGAAAATCAGGAATTGAATTATCAGAGCCTTTAATATATTCTATATCAAAATCAAAAGAACTCAAAATTGCTTGCCATCAGGCAAAAATTTGTTTTGATGCAATATTTTCAACATCTTTTTTTAATATGTATTTTGCAGATTTGCAATCTATTCTCAACAAAAATCTTTGATTAAGCAAATCAGATTTAAATTTTGTAATGCATAAAACAACAGAAAGAATTTCTTTGTTAATAGTACTATAATTAGATTGCACAGTATTCCAGGATCCATAATGAAATCGAACAATTTGTTTCAGAATTCCTCCAAAACCAATTTCAGAGGCATCAGTTTCAACAATCTTGAAAGCATTGTCAAAAGGGATACCTAGGCAAGGTAAAGTTTTAACATGCACTTTAATTTGTTTGACGATGGAAGTATGAACATCAGTCCAGGGTGGAGGATTATTCTGTAATCTATCAAACAAAGGTTTACAATATTTTCGTAAATCTTTGTAAAAATTGGCAATATAATTCAGGGAACCAAGAAATCTTTGAAGTTTGGTTTTTTCAATGAGGACATCTGGAAATTTATCAACGAACTGGATGGCTCTATCAATTGGGCATATTTGGCCCTCAGAAATATCAAAACCAAGAAACCTAATCTTGGTTTGAAAAAGTTTAATCTTTTTGGCTGAAACAACAAGACCACTATGTTTAATAGTGTCTAGAAAAGAATTCAAATATTTCCAATGTTCTTCAATGGATTTGGAGAATATTAGAACATCATCAATGTAAGCAATGGTGAAATGGGTGAAAGGATTGAAAATGTCATTCATAATATTCTGAAATTCACTGTGAGCATTCTTTAATCCAAAGGGCATGACATTCCACTCGTAATGACCAAATGGAGTGGTAAAAGCAGCCTTATACCTATCGTGGTCATCAATCTGGACTTGCCAAAAGCCTGACTTCATGTCAAACTTGGAGAAAACTAAAGCATCACTTAGACGGCTAACTAGGTCCTTGGATAGGGTACCTAATCCATTGTAGCACATCATTGAAGGGCTTGTAATTAATAACTAATCTGGGAACTCCTCTTTCTATCTCAGCATTTTTCCTAACATAGAAAGCAGCACATGACCAAGGGGATTTACTCTTATGAATAATACCCTTTGGAAGCAAGTCAGCAATTTCTTTTTGACAAAATTCTAAAGTCTCAGCATTCATTTGAATGGGTCTGGCCTTAGTAGGAATCATTTTTTCAGAAAAATCTTTGACATAAGGTAAAGAAACAATATGTTTCTTTCTATGCCAAAAAGCATTGGGAAGCTCAGAACAAACAGTGTCAACAATCTTGTTATTGAAAGCAAAAATCTTTGATTGCAACAATTTATCATAGAGTTGATCAGCAATCCTTTTGTATTTAACTTCTTGTTTAAGGAAGTTTAAATGTTTAGTCTTAGTAGAAATTAAATTAAGATTCAATTGATAGACCTCAATTTCTAATCTTGAAGCAAAATGAAATTTAACAGGGACACCCATTTTAACAGTGGACACTCCATCTTCCTCAGCTGTAAATGGATAAAGCATAAAAATAAAAGGAATTCCAAGAATCACTTTATCAGTCATATTTTTAACAAGAACAAAAGGAATGTGAAAACAAACATTATTCTGGCAAACATGGACATTGTTCAATTCATATTTTATTTGTAATTTGCTCCCACTGGCCGAATTCAATTTTTCAGTGGATTTTTCAAAATATTTACTAGGAATAAGTCCTTCCTGAATGCAATTCAGATCAGCACCAGAATCAATCAAAGCAATGACATCAAAAGCATAATCTTGAGCAACAATAATATGAACTTTAGCATACTATTTTGGAGGAACAACTTTGTTAATCAAGTTGACAATTTTGACATCATCAGAAATCATGTTATTGCTAGATTCTCCTTCATAAGTATGCTCAGATTTGATGTCTTCATTATCAGAATTATATTCTTGAAAAGAATCTAAAGAATTTTTAAGCTTTGAGATTAAAAATTCTTGTTCCAAATTTTTATTATCAATTTTTAAATTATGCAAATCTTTCTTTAAGTCAACAATATCTTTTTTGATGTTACTGATCTCATGCTGCAAATCCGAGATAGTAACAGCTTTGGTTTTTTGTTTAGAAAATCTTTCTAAAGTTTCATCAAGAGAGATCTTGGACTTAGAAGTTTTGTTAGTATCTCTAATCATTGTTTTCTTGAGTTTTTTAAGGTATTCTTCTTTTAACTCGGTCTTTTCAATTTTTGAAATAAGAGTAATTAACAAATCTTCTTATTCTTCAGCTTTGGTTAAAACACTACAAGTCATATGATTCATCAATTCTTGTTCAGACAAACCATCAATTCTTTGGAGTCTTGGCTCTAGATTAATTTTTCCAAAATTTTCTTCAAGGATTTTAGTATCAGAATCAGTGGAATTATGAGAGGATATGGAATCTGTGTCAGAAAAATCACTAGTTTTCTTCTGATGAATTATATATTATGAATAATAATTTTGTTAAACAAAAGGGAAAATCTCTCTTACATGAAAAGTATTCAAGTGAGCAAACATCCTATAGGCTTCTACAATTTAAAAAATTAACTAGTTCTACCAGATCCAAAGAGGAGAAGTTAGGAATATGTACAATCCAATCGAAAAGGATCTCATAAAAGATGATTTTAAAGAAAGTATGTTGGACTCGCAGTCCTACTAAATATGCCGATTCCTTTTCTCCAAATACTCAACATTATGAAAGCAGCAATAACATTCCAGATGGCCTCTTTGATCATAACAAATTATTATTCTAAGCAAATCAAGAAAAATCCAATTGAACTCTAGCTATACCAATTAAAAGCAAATATTACATGTGTATCACAAGTATTAATAAGTTTAATAAACCTCACCAGCTGTACGTAAGAATCTCACGACTAAGCTTTTATAAAGGTGAAGAGAGATGTATGGTTAAGGGGCACTATATTCATAGTATCTTTCTTTTCTTTACATTTTTGCTTACAAATCAATTTTCTGTTCTTTTAATTACTATTATTACTATTATAATTAATAATATAGGCCAGGGTCTCTTTCCTTTATAGTTTCTGTACGTATACTATTTAAATAAGAGCTAAATTTGGAGCTAGAAAAAAAAAAAATCAATTTATCAAAGAGAGCAATTTTTCAAAGGAATATTTAAACATCAAAGTCCCTATGATTTTATAAGGAATTAAACATCAAATTCCCTCTTCAGCAAACTTCACAACTAAACGGTTATCATCCCCTAAATTAACATCTAATCAATTTGAAAAAAAAAAAAAAATTAAATCAAGATTATATATATATGCATACCGGGGATGGAGAGAGACCGGCCCAGAGAGGAGAGTGAGTCTGCGGTGGAGATGGAGGAGTTCGCCGGAGGAGATGGCCGGGGGTGGGTGTTCGCCGAAGTAGGGGAGACGACTGGAGAGAGCTGCGCGGGATGGCCGGTGGGGGAAAAAAAAAAAAAGATAGGGAAAAGGCTGAGTGGGAGGATGGGAAAACGGGAGAAGGGAGAAGGGAGACAGCTGAGTCGTGGGATGAGGGGAAAATGGGGGAGAGGAAAGATTCCGGCTTCGGAGTCTGGAGAGCTGGCGCGAGAGAGGCGGGAAAAAGAAATCGGGGGAGGAAAAATGAGGGGAAGAGGAAGAAAGAGGATGGGGGGTGCGGGCAAGCTGTGGGCCACGCATCACTCCCCCATTCCTAACGTTAGCAAATGCTAACGTGGCACTTTGCTACGTCACTAAATTGTGGGAAAAAAAAATTAAATATGCATGAGTAGCTACATGCATTCCTTTACCCACACGTAACTTATGCATGGGCTGCATGCAGGGATGGATCTACTCAAACACAATGAAACAAAAAACCCTAATTAATTAAGTATCTAACCTAATGAATTATGTTATACTAATTAATTAACTATCATAATTAATGATATAACCTAATAATTAATTAACATAACCTAATTAACCATAAATAACCGTATTAATTATGTTAATCTAATTAATTAACAATCCTAATTATATATGTTACTACTTATGTTCTATGTAATTATCTGTCATTAGCCAAACTAATTAAGGAATTATGTTATCCTGATTAATTATTTAACCCAATTAATTAATTAACATAACCTAATTAACCTTACTAATTATGTTAACCTAATTAATTAACTATCCTAATTATGTTACAAATTATGTTACACTTAATTAATTAATTAGTTAACCTAGTTAAGTAAGTATGTTAACCCAATTAATTCAATAACCTAAATAACCAATCAACTTAATTAATTAGGTTAATAGAAATAATATATCAATTAGAAATTAGGAAAAAAAAAACCAATTTCCTAACGTGCCACGTAATACACGTTAGGAAATCGTAACGTGTATCACATGCCATGTTAGGATTTCCTAACATGTCTTATGTGGCACGTTAAGAAAATGGTAACGTGGCAATGTTGCCACGTGGGTAAATGTTTTTTGTTTTTTTAATTTCCAATTATAATATAACCTAATCAATTATCTAACCCTAAAAGAAATAAATTAACTAATTTAATCCGTTGTTTAATGTTTGTGTGTCCGTTTCAATTTAGTTCGTGACAAACTGTGTTGATTGTTATTTGCGAACCATTAAATGGCCAATATCCGTTGTGATAGGTCCGGGGTACATCGAATGATTTTATCGAGTCCAATATCCGTTGTGATCAACGATACATTGGATGATTCGATTTCAGTTCAATATCCGTTGTGACTGTTTAACGGATAATACATCAGATGATTCGTATAGGTTTTATAATAGCAATAGGACATGCATGATGGTTAATCGATAGGCGGATTTCTAACATTATAACATGTATCTAGATGTGGTGAGGTGGAGTCTAGACCGTAGTGTTTTTATTTCTTTGTTTTTATTACATTTAATTTAGTTTATATTTTATGCACGCTACCTGTTTGATATTAGGACTAGGTTAAGGTAATATTAATTTAGGCATTTTAAATTGGCTTTTGACAAACCTGATTCCCTGTGGGTTCGATACTCACACTTGTACAACCACTTTATTGCAAAAAGATTCATGCAATTGACAAGTACTATTTTTGGTACGATCAAATTTTGGCGCCGTTGCCGGGGAATCGGTTGTTTTGTTGGAATTGATTTTATGCTTAGATTAATTTTATCTTTCAACTAGTTATTTTTATTTCAGTAATAATTTTATTTGTTTCTGTATTTTTGTATAGAAAAAAATCATTAAAAAAAATTAGAATAGGTTTGTTTGGCTGTTTTGGGTGTTTGTTTAAGTTTCTGGAAAATTTGATTCTGTTAATGCGATCGAGCATAGTCCATTGCGCTCGAGCGCACTGCTGCACCTGCGCTTATCAATTTCGATAGAAAGTTAGTTCCACAGTGCGGCTGTGCGATCGAACGCATTAGCAAACTGCCTTATATTTCTTCAAGACCCAGACAGACACTCGAGCGTATCCTTAGTCGCTCGAGCACAGTGCGCAGTACGATTGATCGCACCCTTGTTAAGATCGATCACACTTGCAATAGACTGCCACATTTTTACTCACGCTCGATCGCATGGTACCTGCGCTCGAGCACATCTCTGCAGTCAGCACCAACAAACCCGAGGGAGCTAAGTTTTAATTTTTGATTTTTTTTGTTTAATTATTGTTTTGTCTTTAATTATTTATTCTGCATGTTTTTATTTAATTTACTTGCTATTTTTAGTTTTAGTTAGTTTATTTTTATTTGTTTAATTAGTTTATTTTCTAGTTATTTGTTTAGTTTATTTTTATTAAGTTTTTTGTTTATTTTGTTTTATTTTCTGTAAAAAAATGGTTATTGTTTCATGTGGGATATTTTAAAACTGTTGGGTGAAGCATGAGTCTTCCATTTATTAATTTTAATGTTTCTCTTAGTCGTAGGACATCAAATCCTACCAATTTGCACCTACAGGAACTGTGTTTAGGCTGCTCTAGTCCTCACCATAATTCTGGTGATTATCCACATTGGGGACCAACTTCTCATATGGGCAGCTAAACACCAATTTTTCCGACCAGGGGTTTGAATCACATTCTAATTGTTACACCCCTAACCGGAATAACCATTTTGATGTCTCATGGTATGCTCATGCCTCAGGAAACTATGCTCTCCAATCTGATGAACTGCACCATCCTGAATATCCGCAGTTCAATTCCTATTATTCCATGCCTTCATCATATAATCCTCCTCCTCAAGAGTCATTAGTGCAACATTTTCCAACTGCTCATATTGATGACTTAGAGGAGAGAGTGAACCAACTCATGGTAGCTAGGTGTGCCCACACCCAGTTTCCTCACACTCACGCACCTCATCAGTCATGTGAATATTGTTATCATCATTCTCACAAATTTGATGATTGCCCATTCTATATTCATTACGTGAGTCAAATTAACAAGTCTGCACATGAGAATGTACAAACCACCACCACACTTGTTAGTGAGGAAAAAGCTGTTAGCAAGGTGGAAGAAAAGGAGGAGCAAATTGAACCCCCACAAATTTCAAATTGGTCCAATGACAAGGAAGTGAGTACTAAAGCTCACTCCTTAATCACAATCCCTCTCGAGACATAACAAGCTTCATCTTTCCAATATCTCGAAGAGCCATCTTATGTCAAGATTTTCAAGGTATCACGCACAGAAAGGTGCAAATATAGGAATAGGCATACTAAGAAAATTTTTCGAAGAAAGCAAATTTGCTACATAAGATGGTGGAACATCCTTCTAGAGGGGTATCAAATTCTTAAGAAGAAAGGATGGAAGGGATTGGTTGGACACCCATATGAACGGGGAAGGTGCGGCATTTTTTTTTCATTTTTATTTTCCGCATTGCATTTTTGATTTATTTTCTTTTTGTTATTTTATTTCCTGTCATTTCATTTTATTTTTATTTTATTCAGTTTCTAACAGCAATTAACTTTTTGATGTTTGTGCTTGTGAGAAAAAAGATTGCTGTTAGTTTGTAACAGGTGTTTAGATGTTCAAGTTTGGGGGATGCCTTGGACTTTGCACTCTTCGGTTCCTCATCCCATTGTAATGTATTTTTTGTCACATTGGGGACAATGTGTCATTTAAGTTTGGGAGTGTGGGCAAACACTTTGTCTGTTTATTTTGTTTGTTTACTTGTTTTGTTTTCTTTTTGTCTTTATATAAATTTTTTCTTTTTGTTTGTTGCTATGTTGTTGATTAGGCACAACTTACATCGTAACTGTGGATTACATGTCATTGGTGTGTTTAACTTGTTTGAACATTGCATATCATTAGAAATCCCAGTTTTTGATTCATGTGTTGGATTAGAGAAACTTCACTTGTTTGATCGATATTTCACATGTACATTAGCATTAGGGTCTGTGAGGTATGAGATTTGACTTTGAAGTGTATTTCTTAAGATTTCTAGGTTTATGATGTGATGATGAAAACATTGGCTGTTAATAATAATTAAAAAAAAAAAGAGAGAAAATCATAATAAGTTGAGCTTTTCATTGAGTAACCGGACCTTGTGCCCCATCAAGCATTGAGTCTTCGCGTAAAAAGATGAGAAATTCCAGCTTACTAATTGTATGGCTAGTTTAGGCTTTGTAGCTTTTTTTGACTTGAGTAATTAAGCCCTAGGGATGTCTTTACATCTAGTGCCCTAAAACTGCCTGGTTTGGGAGCCACTGGCCCGACACTCGTTACATAGGTCATATAGAAGCTTAAGGGAGTCAAGCATTGCACAGCCTACACAAAAAAAAATTATATTTTTCAATTCAAGCCTTGGTTGTTTTTATCACATTGTTTTCCTATGAATTTTGGGACACACGTCTTTTGAGAATAATTGAAACCCCATGATTTTGTGTTAGTTCACTTTACACTTCATGGAGCATGTGTTGTCTCAATTTTCCAACCTTGAGTGAAATGATGTTTGGATGCCTGGATGATATGGTTTGTATGTTCAACATGTTAAATTTGCTAATGATGTATGAACCATGTGTTTTTGTGAAGGGCTTTATCCATTAATAACATAGTACCAAATAATTGTTTGTGGGTGTCATTCCTGGAAAACCCTCATGAGACTTCACTCGTCCACTAGGGATGCCTAAGGGTTTAAAAATCTTGTTGCATATGCTAAATGCAATCGTTTCTCCCTCGAAAGAGGATTTATGTTTCTTGTTTTTACTGTGTTTTCAATTTTGTTTTGCTAAGGGACTAACAAAATGTAAGTTTGTGGGTATTTGATCGGTGTCAAATATTATATATTGGACCCTCCTTAACTTATGTTTGTTAGGCTCTTAGTTTTGTTAATATCTCATGTTTTGTGTTATTTTAATGTTTTAGTGTGTTGTAGGTCCTTGGTGCAAATTGTGGTTCAAAGGGACGGAATTAAGCAAAGATGGAAGTTTAGCCTCTGCCAGTACGATTGAGCGCACTTGGTGCGATCAAGTGCACTGCGCTCGAGCCTAAGGGGCACGATCGAGCGCATGCCTCATTAGCCCGTGAAGTCCGCATCGCCCTAGCCGCCATCGCTAAATCCCTTGCGCCGTGAGATTTCAGAGCAGTTATATGTGATCTAGCGCCACGCCTACAATCGAGCACTTACGGCAATGCAGTCGAATGCACTGCATACGATCGAACGCATACGGGCCTGTGATCTAGCGCACCCCTGACCTGGCAGCACACTTAATATTGTCTATAAATATGACCTCGTTGTTTTCATTTTATTTTATGCATGGGAGACGGTTTGAGGCGCCCTCAGTGGCCCAAAACCTCAATGTTCTTCATTGTAAACACTCCTAAATGTCAATTTTATTAGATTTTTTTATTTTTCTTTGTCGATTATGGTTCCCTTTAGCATGTGAGGCTAATCTTCAACTAAGGTTGAAGATGAAGCCTCACCATACATTTAATTAATTTTCTTTATGTTGTTATGTTTAGTTTAATCCGTGTTTTAATGTTTGTGTGTCCGTTTCGATTTAGTTCGTGACAAACTGTGTTGATTGTTGTTTGCAAACTATTAAATGGCCAATATCCGTTGTAATAGGTCCAGGATACATCATATGATTTTATTGAGTCCAATATCCGTTGTGATCAACCATACATCGGATGATTCGATTTCAGTTCAATATCCGTTGTGACCATTTAACGGATAGTACATCGTATAATTCGTCTAGGTTTTATAATAGCAATAGGACATGCATGATGCTTAATCGATAGGCGGATTTCTAACATGATAAAATGTATCTAGATGTGATGAGGTGGAGTCTAGACCTTAGTGTTTTTATTGCATTTAATTTAGTTTATATTTTATGCACGCTACCTGTTTGATTTTGGGACTAGGTTAAGGTAATATTAGTTTAGGCATTTTAAATTGGTTTTTAACAAACTCGATTCCCTGTGGGTTCGACACTCGCACTTGCACAACCACTTTATTGCAAAACGATTCGTGCAATTGACGAGTACTATTTTTGGTACGATCACACACACTCATGAGCAACCCAACATCCTTAAGGCAAACTCCTTATGCCTTAACAACTGCTTGATCTTGGTGCACTCAGGGCCTTCCAACCGAGTGGCCTTAATCCAAGCAAGCAATCCTGATCCAACCACCAAGTTAGACAAGCGTGTAGGCACACCCTCATCTACCACTTCTATTCCCATCCTAGCGAATTCCATAACCAACTAGGGTTGGGAAATTTTGAGAGCGGCAAGCTCCACCGTTTTCTTTCTCCTCGATGCAATAGCTACTATGCTAGGTTGATCATAACCCTTAGATCAGCTCTAGTCACCTCCTTGTCTCCATAGACAACTGTACCCAAGAACTCATTAGTCCATTCAAGTACAAAATGATTTTCTAGAATCTCTTAGCTCTTAAGTAACCTAAAATCATGTAATCTAATACAAGATCAATGGGTAGAAGATTCACTAATTGCCCTTTACCAGAATCCAAGTCCAAGAATATCATGCCTTAACATACTTCTAATGGGTAATGAACAAAATCAGGAATCTTATTATCAACACATCAACAAAGCGTAACAAGTATCATGCATTAACAAAACTCTTAGTTAATGTTACACTTTTAGGTCCAAAACCCCAAATCAAGTGCAAGTAAAACAAACATCTAGTAACCTAGCCCTTAACAACAAAATAAGGTGAATCCACATGCCTTAACAACTCTGATAATTACGCCTGACCCTTGTCCTACCATCATTTCTTTCCAGGTGAACCAGTACCATCCCTTTTGGCCTCGTTACAGTTCCGAATGAAGTGTCCCACCTTAGCACATCCATAGCATAAACTCTTCCTTGATCTGCATTTTCCAAAATGCAATCTGCTACACCTATGGCACCAACGGCTCTGTTTCTTGCTGGAACACAACTCTTGAGGTGTACTCCTCCTTAATTCCATGAGTATTCCCAATAGAACTCTTCCTTGAATCGGGTCCACGTAATGGCCTCCTTGCTTCCTAATTCCATCACCAACGAGTTTCGATTAGCATACCACCATCCCTTTGCTTCTCCAGAGAACTTGTGGGTTGCGTACTTGACTCTTTGCTCCTCAGTGCAGTCCATAACTTGTAGCAACTCCTCCAAGTTTGTAAGTCAATCCCTAGCTTCTCCAGAGTTCAGGTTCCCCTTAAACATAGGGAAATGATGCCCATAGAACTCCTTGAAAGAGCAAACATTTCCTCCACTTGGAGTCCCTTCTCCTCGTACGTTGACCAATGCCTCCACAAGATGACTTGCCATAGCTTCCAATGCTTGGATAGTGTCCAAAACGTTCCTCGTCCTTTCATCGGGTTGGGATGATCCCCTACCATCATTGCTCCCAATGACGTCGTGTCGTGGTGACATCTCTGTAGTCACAACGATCATCAGCCCTTACTTCAAAGCGCTACGCCGAGCCTCGCTCAAGACGTCAAATATAATCGTAAACCTATCCGTACTAAGCGCCTAAACTACTACCACCTTATCCAAAGTCCTAATGTAGATCTAAGCTTAAAACCTTATCTAACTATCTTAGTGCAGATCGATCATAATCTCCAAAGTTACATCATCAAAATGGTCCTAGTCCTGACTTTAATACTATATCAAATCCCTAAAATCCTCAAGTCCAACATCCTTAAGATCATAGGTATCAAAACTCTATATCCCTTGTATACATATAATCAATCCTATACTTTGGTAGATCATCTTCTAACACCTAATAGATCATGCCCTATATTCCGTTGAGCAAAAAGCTCTGATGAATCAAGATCTAACTCCTAATAGATCCATTCCTATGGTTCGTAGACCAATAGTTCTGATACCAACTATAACCCCCCGAGAATTAATTAACTAGTAATTAATATCATGGTTCGTCTCCCAGCCTTATTCCACTTCAAACAAGACTTAGGGACCTTTACTCCTCAAAAACAGAGGATGCTAAGCAGCGGAAGTAATAAAGTTCTATAACATTAATCATTACAACCAGAGCATCTACCAAAGAACATCAAAGTAGCTGGAAACAAACATACTACACATAACATCATTGCAAGGGATCTATGTTAAACCTTAATATGCAAGCATGCATCAAGTCCTAATGTCTACAACATAACTCAAAAGTACTGGTTACTATGAGTACCCACTTAAGCTTGCAATAAGTCCTCAAGCATCTCCTAGATCGAATCCTCCAACATAACCGAATGCTTCACAGTATCCATCTTTGGCTAAACTATCTATAACAACATAGTCAAATATATGGAGAAAAAAGAGAAATAATATAAGGATATGTCCGACGACTTAGTGAGTATAAATGCACATGACGTATCCATCATTAATTTGTGGATTCAATTATTTATATCACACATGCAATATTATGAGATGACTGTTTGTCATGCAAGTGATATATATAATATACATATGATATATAGAGCAACAGTTATAGTTTAACAGTATGGTCTACCTGAAATATTACCCCTTCTCAACAGGGTTGACGTTGTCCTGAGGGACCTGTAGTACAATGTTGGTGTTCCAACCATTACACAACATACTGTATGTAAGGATTCTTGCATCCTGAGGGCGAAGAGAGGGGTTTAAGGGCAGATGGGTGTGAAATGGCCGAGAGGGTATTTATAGGGCCAAAAAGCAGCGAACGTCCGGTCCAAAGGCCGTCTCATACGTCCAGGTATTAACCAGGGGTATTTCAAAAAGTAGCAAACGTTCACTGTACAATTTGTAGAGCGTACATCCGGTGGTCCCCTACCGTACGTCCGCTTGACCTAGCGTACGTTCGCGCTACAATCCAAATTGCCCTTTAAGTGGTTTTAGTGACTGATGTAGATTAGGATGACCTATCTTATCTATTAGTCTTTTATTTAAATTAGGTTTATTTGTTAGTATTTTATTTTATCTTACCTTTCAGTCTTTTATTTAAATTAGGTTTCTTTGTTAGTCTTTTAGGTAGTTTAGTTTTATTTCGTAGACTTCTAAATTGACTTTATTTCATTGTTATCTTAGGACTAGGAGTCTTGGGGCTATAAATAAATGCTTAGAGCCTTGAGAATGCAGTTGTTGTTTATTTATTAATATTGATTAATGAGAATACTCAGAGTTGAGTTTATTCCTCTTTTTCCTTCAAAATGCTAGAGAGTATCTAGATTTTCAAGAAGAGTTCTTAGATCATTGATAGTCTCAAGATCTAGAATTAGTTATCCGCTGCGTATTTGTTGTTCTTCGCTGCAGCCCACTAAGTCACACTGCATCAGTTGGTATCAGAGCTCAGTTTTCTTTCCATGAATGGGGAGGGGCAACCGTCTAGCAGACATGAATGAGGTGTACGTGCACATGAAGACAACACGTAAAGAGCAACCGGCGATTCGTTTGCGGCACATAGAGGAGAAATTTGGTGGTCTAACCGTGCCTAAAAAGGGGCATGCGCGCACCCAACACGGGGTCCCTACCAATCAATTAGCTGACATGGATGGTCCAAACGTTCATCGTCGTCAACTAAGACAGCGTTACGCGGGGGCGGAAGACAAACTTATCGCTGAAACTCGACAACACATGGAGGAGCAATTCATGGTTTTGGGGGATCAAATCAGAGCCCTCACTACCCAATTTTCCAACATGGGTGGTCATAATGGGGATGGATCTGGAGACCCTTCTACGGAGCGCGAAACGTACGGACGTCAGCACCATACGCAAGCTCATGCCAATCAATGGGGAAACGGATTCAAACTCAATATTCCGAAATTCCAAGGGGATCTACAACCTGAAGAATTTTTGGATTGGGTGTTGGCTGTTGAAGAGGTTTTTGAATTCAACGGGGTACCCGATGAACGACGAGTCTCTTTGGTGGTACACACATTCCGGGGAAGAGTTGCTGCGTGGTGGCAACAACTGAAGCAAAGTAGAGTGCGGCAAGACCAATTGAAGATCAATAGTTGGGAGAAACTATTGAAAAAGATGCGAGTCGCTTTCTTGCCCTATAAGTATACCATGGGTCGATAGTTACAAAATTGGAGACAAGGGTCTATGGCTGTGACAAAGAAAAAAGAAAATTCCTACAAAAAAGAGGTATTTAGGGAAACATGGAGTGAAGCGAAGAGTCCAAGACATGCCAATTGGGCTCCTACTNGCCTGATCATTCGCCCAGCTGTGAACAATCGCCCCCCGTGTTGCGATCGTTCGCTCACTGGGCCTATGTTATATTTTCGTATTTTTCTATTATTAAACCAATGTTATTTAATTGTTTTGGTAGTCTTAGGGCTTTAGGAGTCTTTATTTCATTATTTTATTAGGTTTAGGGTTATTGAGGGTATTTATGTAATATTTTAATATGTTTAAGGTTTGTGGCTATAAATATATGCTTATAGCCTCCAAACAAGGGAGTTGTTGATTATTATTATTTTGTTGAATAAGAATCTCAAAGTTGAGTTTTCTTTTTATCTTTCCTTGAAATCATAGATAGACTTTAGATTTTGAGAAGAGTTCTTAGATCGTCGATAGACTCCGATCTAGAATTACATATCCGCTGCTTATTGTTGATCTACGCTGCAACCCACTAAGTCGCGCTGCAACAGTTGGTATCAGAGCTCAGTTACTTTCCTTGAATGGGGAGGAGCAACCGCTTTGCAGACATGTACGAGGTGTACGTACACACGGAGATAGCACGAACCGGCTATTCGTTTGCGGCACATGGATCGTGGGCCGAACGGTTATCGTTGCCAACCAAAACCGCCATTTACGGTGGCGGAAGGCAAAATTAAAGCTGAAACCCGGCAATACAAGGAGGATCAATTTCGGGCATTGGAGGATCGATGTGAAGCCTCGCCTACCCAAATATCCAACTTGTATCGTCACAACGGGAATGGATCCAGAAACCCTTCTGCGGAGCGCCGAACACACGGAAGTCAGCACCATGCGCAAGCTCATGCCACTCGGTGGGTGGACGGGTTCAAACTCAAGATTCCAAAATTCCTAGGGGTGTTACAACCTTCAGAATTTTGGTATTGGATGTTGGTTGTTGAAGAGTTCTTTGAAGTCAACGGAGTGGCCGACGCACAACGAGTCCCTTTGGTAGCACTCACATTCCGGGGAGTAGTTGCTTCGTGGTAGCAACATTTGAAGCAACGTAGGAGGCGACAAGGCAAATTGAAGATCAATAGTTGGGAGCAACTATTGAAAAAGATGATAGACGCTTTCGTTTCCCAAAATGATACCATGGGCCAACAACCCCAAAATTGGAGACAAGGGTCTATGGCTGTGACGATAAAATATGAAAAGTTCGACAAAAAGAAGGTATTTCGGGAAACACGGAGTGATGCCAGGAGTCCACAACAGGCCAATTGGGCTCATATCTGCCAACCACAAATCCATACACCGAATCCATATTATATGGAGGAGGAAAAAGNAGTGAAGCGAAGAGTCCAAGACATGCCAATTGGGCTCCTACTTGCCAATTACAAATCCATAAACCAAATCCATATTCTGTGGAGGAGGAAATAGAATATGTGGATAGAGAGTTTCAAGAATCCGAATTCATTGATGAAGAATTTGAGCATGAATGTATTAAAGAAGAAGATCCTTCATAAGGGTTTGTAGATTGGGATTCTCCACCAACCTACGATGATGATGTCAATGAGAACGATCCAATTAAAGAACCTTTGGCATCCAACCTAGAGGAAGAATACGAAGAAGATGGGTTTTTTCTCATGTTTGGCGGCCTCTACATAGATGAAGATGACCAATTGGAATATAAAGAGCCCATGGATGACTTCACCGATTATGAAGAAGATGACTAAGGGGAAGAAGAAGAGCCCATGGGTGACATCGCCAATTATGAAGAGGGTGATGACGGCCTTTCAGATGGGGTGCCTAATTATAATGAAGAAGAGGTTGAGTATATTGATTTCCTTGGTGTTGAAGATATTTTAAATTCTCCTAATAATGATCTTGGTGAATTTTATGCAGATGAGGAAAATTATATGTTCACAAGGGAAATAATGGCTGACCCATTCTTGAGTATTTTCATGGCACCTGGAAGGGAAAAGGAACAAGAAAAGTATGGCAAAGTCAAATATTTGCCAAGTGATGTGCGGGGCTTTAATGACAAACATAGAGGTATGCCGATGATGAAGAGCATCACATTTATTGTGACATGTTGTCTTGTCTTGATCTTGAGGAAGGACGAGTGGAATGAGTTGATTGGGCATCCGAAAGACCGTGGAAAGAACCAACCGAATTCGAGGACGAATTCTCTCAAACCTGGGGAGGATGATGTAGATTAGGATGACCTATCTTATCTATTAGTCTTTTATTTAAATTAGGTTTATTTGTTAGTATTTTATTTTATCTTATCTTTCAGTCTTTTATTTAAATTAGGTTTCTTTGTTAGTCTCTTAATTAGTTTAGTTTTATTTCGTAAACTTCTAAATTGACTTTATTTCATTGTTATCTTAGGACTAGGAGTCTTGGGGCTATAAATAAATGCTTAGAGCCTTGAGAATGCAGTTGTTGTTTATTTATTAATATTGATTAATGAGAATACTCAGAGTTGAGTTTATTCCTCTTTTTCCATCAAAATGCTAGAGAGTATCTAGATTTTCAAGAAGAGTTCTTAGATCATTGATAGTCTCAAGATCTAGAATTAGTTATCCGCTGCGTATTTGTTGTTCTTCGCTGCAGCCCACTAAGTCACGCTGCATCAGTGACCTAAAGCCCAAATTTATCCCTTAACTAAGCTTAAGAAGCTTAGTTAATTATTTGGGTCACTACAAGGTATGTGGTGTAAAAAGGTGTCAATGGCTGATGAATTTCCGGGGGAACCAAACACGGAAGTTGCACCATATTTTTCAGCAAGATTTTTTTTGACATGTGCCAAAAATTGAAAATTCTTGGAATGGTTTAATTCTAAGTGCATGTGCTCTTTATGGTGGAGCATAGTAATTCTCGTAGAATTATTACTGTTGGTGTAGACAGTGTTTTGTACCACATCCCAAAGCATGGGGATGGGCATCGGTCAGATGTAGCCCAGAGGTCTTAGGTGAAGGTTGCCAAATTTTTGCCAAGATGGAGATTGTTGATAATGGCTCAAATTGTCAACAAGTGTGAAAATAATTGCTGAAAAATATAAATATTCAAGTTGGTGGGCTCAAGTTCTATTTATCTATAAGAGAATAAGGTTAGTTTTAAAAGGAGTCCAAGAAGAACTTGGAATTGGATTTTTGGAGAAAACGTGTGTGGGTAAACATGTGAGCCGTAAAGTTGATCTTCATCATGGAAAAGACTTTGTATTTATGATGGTTTCGTTTTCCCAGCAGTAATTGGATTAAAATTGTTCTCCTATTTTCATGATTAGGCCTCTATAAAAGGACATGTAGTCCTTGGTTCAGATTTTCCGAAAAATCCAAATTGGTGAGAGCACTTTGTGGCATTTACAAAGTATAGAGAGTTTTTCTTTACTGGGCATTTGAGAAGGACAAAGGGTTAAGGGCTTGGGTTTGGGATATTAAATTTGTGCGGTTCAGGCTTGCACCATTGTACTCAATATTTCTCAATAATAAAGAAGAAGACCGAATCACACCCTGTGGACGTAGGCATATTGCTAAACCACGTAAACTCTTTGTTTACGTGTGTGATTGGTGTGTATTCTCGTGTGTTTTCTTTCCAAACTTGTCTTTCGCATAAAGGTCTATGGGAAATTGGTTGCCAATTAATTATCAATTTTTCCAACACCTTTTAAATATTGTAATACTTTAAATTTGCGAATTTTGTGCTAACATTATTGACATGTATACTAATATTTAGGACAACTCAGAAACGTGAATTATGGGCGAACTAAAGAAGCAATAAGGGAGGACCACGTCGAGTGAAGTAACAAGAAAGTCACAACTTTAAACTATAGATATGTTTGATAACTTTGATCCACATAATTTAGACTACAGATATGTTTTTAATATCACCAACCTATTATTTGGTTTCTAAAAAGTGAAGTGAAGTTTGAAATGGAAAAAATGAAAACTAAATGTTACACTAGTTAGGATATACATATGGAAGAGGAAGACCTTGACGATGATGCTTGGGCTGCGAAAGAGATGCTTTCTATCTTATGTTATTAATTGATTAGTGTACATGACCTTCACAAATAGTAATACTATATATTTACAAACTTTTTTTTCTTCTTTTGATTTTGAAAAATGCTTATAATATTACAACTTTTTCTATAAGTTACTTAACTCAATGTGGCAGGCATAATTTGGTAAGACAATCAAGCTCTTAAACTTATGTGAATGGTGACAAGTGAAAAAGTTTAATCATTTAATGAATTGTTAACAATTATGTCAGGTTTGAAAGGAGTTTATAGTAGAAGTTATAGTGCATCGATAAACACTTTTTAATTGTGACGCCCCGCCCGATGGGCAAATCAATTAACTAGTAATTGATCCTACGGCGCACCATCCCAGCCATGTCCCTCAAGGACATGACCTCTGGGAAATCACTTTCCTTGTCGTAATGAGAAAACTGCAGCGGAAGACTTTACCAAGACTATGGGATTAAGAGACAGTAAATGAAACATCACACAACAATACCAAAAATAAATTACTACATCACCATAATGTCATAAATGGTCACCAAATGTACTGGTCATCAGACCATCAGTAGGAAAATAGATACAACCCAAAATAACAAACGTCAACATAGTTCACGAAAGGTCAACAGATCAAAGCCTAGACCTAAGCTTAAGCAGAGCTAGTGAAGTCAAAATCTCTATCATGTCTGTACGAGCAGATCCTCCAATCTCCCACATCGAATGCAACCAAATAGGGTCCATGTCTTCAAAGATCACATTGATCAAAAACTGAGCTAGCACCCAAGTCTGTTCTAACGGTATCCTCTTATAAAGCGGCTAAACCGTATAATAATTGTAATGGGAGATGAAACATAAAGGAAAATGGTAAGTCTAACACTTAGTGATTTTTAAGGCAGATAATACTCATGCCAATTTAGTAATGAAGTCAAATGTTTAATAAGCAAAAGCAGTTTCATCATGACAGCTTATTTTATACGTGATATATATATAATAGATGGTATATGCATATGATGTAAATAACAGTCATAGTTCAACAGTTTGGTCTATCCGAGATACTATCCCTTCTCAGTAGGGTTGATGCTGTCCCGAGGGACCTATAGTACAATGCGAATGCTCCAGCCATTGCACAACATACCATACATAACATTAGTGGCACGATCGAGTCCGACCTCGAATGGGCCACACCAACTAATGGCGTCCGTCCTATAGTGGCCGAACCATTGGGAATGGTTGCACCAGGATCATGAAACCAATGGATCCAAAGCCTTATATAACATACACATTTGGCCATAAAGCTAACATGTATATTAAGCCCATGGCCATTACTACACACGTATCGATGTACCATGTCATGCCATTGAATTATCTTGTCTGTATTTTACATACATGTCATTTTACAAGTCTCACTTGGTTAACATGTTCAGTACAACGTTTTTCTCAAAATGACAGAGTTCATGTGCAATAAGTATAAACTATGAGAGTTATAAAATATGCATGTTTCCTCGATACACAAAATAGATGTGCAGTGCATGGAAAATAGCAATGAGCATTATGTGAATTAAAACTCACTTGGATCGAAAAGCGTCTTTGAATACTTTGAAAGATCCGGGTTCTCCAAATTTGTGAAAAACTTTCTATTAGTCCTAATTCCACTAAAACAACTCTAAAGTAAGGAAAATAGGAGCTATGGGGTGGCTGGTGAAAATAGGGTTTCCCTGTCACACATTAACCATACGTCCGGGCTCGGCGCCGTACATCCACCATGTCACAACGGGCCGTACGTCCGGTCACGATATAGTAGCCCGGAGAACCTCATTTTCTCTCCACTGTCTGCCTATTCTCCAATCCCTAGGGCTACTAGAAATACCCTTAAGCCTCTTAGTCTAGTTTACAACCTTTATGCAACGTAATAATGCTAAGCTAACAAAAATGCTAACCCAAACGAGATTCAAAGCGTAACTAAGCTAGCAACTACAATTAAACATAAAACTAGTAGCATAAGGACATATTTAAAAAGCTAAGGGTCAAACGTTACCTCCTTGAAACAAAACTGCAAGAGTTCTGCCTCACGAACGTTCCGAAATACCCAAATGCCTTACACACACTTACGAAACACTTTGGAAACTCACACCAGCAACCTAGGGGCATCTGAAAAACTTGTGAAGAATGAAGAGGGGTATGGGATATTATAGGAGAGGGCTGCCAACAACTCCCCTGGCAAAGTAGCGGACGTCCGGCTAAAGGGGGGTATGCCCAGTGGTTTTCGCCCAACGGTCCAAAGGCTGCCTCGTACGTCTAGGTATTAACCAGAGGGTATTCAAAAAGTAGCGTACGTCCGGTGGTCCGATGTACATCCGCTTGTATGGTTTGCAGAACGTACGTTCGGTGGTCCCCATTGTACATCCGCACAACAGACAGCTGCGTACGTCCGCCAGACCTAACGTACGTCCGCCCAAAAGTCTGAATTACCCATCTAATGTCCTTAGTGACCCAAAGCCCAAATTAACTCCTCCAACTAAGCTACTTACACCTAGTTAATAACTTGGGGTCACTACATTAATACTTTCAGAACAATGTTACTTAGTAGTCTATATGAGCATTCTTAGTGAGCTCTAATTTTTAATATTATGTCATTTCAGTTGTATTATAGTCTTATAAAAGTCTTTTACCGATCTTTTATATATTGTTATACTTTAAACATGTGAAATTTGTGCTAACATTATCGTTATCTGAATTAATATTTAGGGCAAAATTCAATTTACCTCCCTGAAGTTCCAAGGGTTTTTCAATTTGAACCCCAAGGTTTCAAAATTGGCAGTTTACCCCCTGAAGTTTCAAAAAGTGGCAATTTAAACCTTATGTTAAAATGGACGAAATTTTTTTTAAAAAAAATAGCCTGGGGCAATTTTGTCATTTCATAGTTTTTCGTCCAATTTGACGAAAAAGTTGATGGAAGGTTTAAATTGTCACTTTTTGAAACTTCAGGGGGGTAAACTGTCAATTTTAAAACTTTGGGGTTCAAATTAAAAAACCCTTGAAATTTCAGGGGATAAACTGAATTTTGCCCTAATATTTATGACAACTTAGGAACGTTAATTATGGGCGAACTGGAAAAGCAATAAGGGAGGACCATGTTAAGTAAAGTAACGAGAGAGTCACGAATTTAGACTATAGATATGTTTGATAACTTTAATCGATGAAATTTAGATTATAGATATGTTTCTAATATTACCAACGCATTATTTGGTTTCTAAAAAGTTAAGTTAAGTTCGAAATGCAAAAATGAAAACTAAATGTTACACTAGTTAGTATATACATACAGAAAAGGAAGTGCTTCACAATGATGGTTGGGCTGGATCTTGTGTTGCAAAAGATGTGCTTTCTATCTTATGTGGTTAATTGATTAGTGTACATGACATTCACAAATAGTAATACAATATATTTACAAACCTTTTTTCTTCTTTTAATTTTGAAAAATGCTTAGAATATTGCAACTTTTTCTATAAGTTGCTTAACTTGACGTGGCAGTCATAATTTGTAAGATGATTAAGTTCTTAAACTTACGTGAATGGTGAAAAGTGAAAATGCTTAATCATTTCAAGAATTGTTGACTACTATGTAAAGTTTGAAAAGAGTTTATAGTAAAAGTTATAGTGTGTCGATAAACACACTTTAGTGCTTTCAGAACAATGTTATTTAGTAGTTGTTTGAGCATTTTTAGTGAGCTCTAATTTTCACTATTACATCATCTCAGTTGTATGATAGTTTTATAAAAGTTTTTTCCGTACCTTTTATATATTGTAATACTTTAAATATTCGAATTTTGTGCTAACATTATTGTCGTGTGTACAAAGATTTATGACAACTCAAGAACGTGAATTATAGGTGAATTGGAGAAGCAATAAGGGAGGGCAACGTCAAGTTAAATAACGAGAGAGACAAATTTAGACTATAGATATGTTTGATAACTTTGATCCACATAATTTAGACTACAGATATGTTTCTAATATCTTCAATGCATTATTTGGTTTCTAAAATGTGAAAGTGAAGTTCGAAATGAAAAAAAAATGAAAAAAGAAATGTTACATTAGTTAGGATATACATATAGAAGAGGAAGAACTTGACAATGATGCTTTGGTTGAATCTTGGGCTGCAGGAGAGGTGCTTTCTATCTTATGTAGTTAATTGATTAGTGTATATAACCTTCACAAATAGTAATAATATATATTTACAAACCTTTTTTTCTTCTTTTAATTTCGAAAAATGCTTAGAATATTACATTTTTTTTCGATTCGTTACTTAACTTAACGTGGCAGCCATAATTTGATGAGATGATTAAGCTCTTAAAGTTACATGAATGATGAAAAGTGAAATCCTTAATCATTTCATGAATTGTTGACTACTATGTTAAGTTTGAAAGAAGTTTATAGTAGAAGTTACAGTGAGTCAATAAATACTTTTTAATACTTTTAGAACAATGTTATTTAGTAATTTGTTTGAGCATTCTTAGTGAGCTCTAATTTTCACTATTACATCATCTCAATTTTATGATAGTCTTATAAAAAATTTTTACTCGCGTTTTATATATTTTAATATTTTAAACATGTCAATTTTGTGCTAACATTCTCGTTATGTGTATTAATATTTATGACAATTCAGGAACGTGAATTGTGGGATAACTAGAGAAGCAATAAGGGAGGACCACATCGAGTAAAGTAACGAAATAGTCACAAATTTAGATTATAGATATGTTTGATAACTTTGATCCACAGAATTTAGACTACAAATATGTTTTTTATATTATCATCACATTATTTGGTTTCTAAAAAGTGAAGTGAAGTAAGAAATAGAAAAAATAAAAACTAAATGTTATACTAGTTAGGATATACATACGGAAGAGGAAGAGCTTGACGATGATGCTTAGGCTGCGGAAGAGGTACTTTCTATCTTATGTTGTTAATTGATTAATGTACATGACCTTCACAAATAGTAATATTATACATTTACAAACATTTTTTTTCTTCTCTTAATTTTGAAAAATGTTTATAATATTACAACTTTTTCTATAAGCTACTTACCTTGACGTGGCAGCCATAATTTGGTAAGATGATTAAGCTCTTTAAACTTGCGTGAATGGTGAAAAGTGAAAATGCTTAATTATTTCATGAATTGTTGACTATCACTACAGGAAAATTGGTCTTTAGTGACGACTCCAAGTCATGGCTAAAGGCCTAAAAGTCGTCACTAATTAACATCAACGACGATTATGGTCATTGACTCCAGTCGTTGCAAATAATCATTCAGCAAAGACTAAATAACGAAGACCTTGCATGTCTTCACTATTAATGCTTATCAATGACGACATATGTCATCACTAATAACTATTAAAATTTGTCATCAAAAGCTAATGTCATTGCTAATGTGTGCGTATTAGCGATGACATTTGTCGTCGGTAATACGCATACATTAGCGACAACATTTGTCATTGTCGATGGTTTACAAATCAGTGATAGCAAATGTCAATGCTAAATGTCGTCGCTGATGACTCATAAATCAGCGACAACAAATGTCGATGCTAATGACTCATACATCATCGCTGATGATCGTAGTCATCAACATCAAATGTTTTTGTTTTTAGCCGATTAGTGTTTTAAATTTTTTGGTTGAATGATCTAAACATATCAATATGTTAAAGCTTATATCAAAAACTCTTTTTCTAATTAAATTTGTTAAAAGGTCTAAAACAAAGTTCATTACATATTTTTAAGCGTATAAGTCTAGAAAATAGCATCAAAAAACTATATAATTGTCAAATTTTTAAACATGTACCAAAAATGGCAAACATCAACAACAATGTTCATTGAGAAATTAAACTTCATATGTAACTAAGGAGCAAAAAAATGATTACAAAGAAGGTTTCCCAAATGTAATAACTAATAACTTGTATGACTCATCAATACCATGTCGTAACTACATGAAGAAAAATAGCATATATTAGACAAGAAATTTCTCCGAAGAAAATAACAAAAACTAAATAAAGCTATGTTCAAATATTATTTTCATTCAACAAATTAAATTGCTTAGTTCTATCCTCCTCTATTTTTTAAAATCCTTCTGTGTTAATAGTTATTATTTTCTTTTAAAATTTAATAATTACAGGCATTTGTTAAGGAGGTGATGGAGTTGATTAAGCTAACACAATTGAGAAATACTTTAGTTGGGTTTCCAAATATAATAGACTTGTTCATTGCTGTAGATAATGCCCACACACTATAATAAACAAGTCTATTAGTAACATGGATTGAATTGTATAGATATCAAAACAATACAACATATTTAACTCATAATCATATTCTACACAACCCAACATATAGTCATATTACTCGTGTCCAAGTATAAGCACATACAGGAAATTTTCCTATGAATAATAAAAGATGCATTTAATGCAGTAACAATAAAAGATGCACTAAGTATTAAAGCTAACCGTACAAGACTTAAAGATGAAAATTTTTAAATAAAAGCATACCAAAATTTCCAGTGGATGCAATAACTTCAAGTATGCCTTTGAATTCTTCTTTAGCAATCTCACACTCCAGATTCACGCCACTAAAATCTCAAGTGAAACACTCCTTTAATAAGATAAAAATCATAGAAGATACAAATATAAATACAAAAATTTTTAAACAATGATGAACATCAACACCAATTGATGAGTGCCTAAAAGTACTTATTTGAACCCTTTAATTTACATTTGTTAGGCTCTTAGCTTTGTTAATATTTAATGTTTTATCTTGTTTTAGTGTTTTAGTGTGTTGTAGATCTTTGGTGCAAAAGGTGGCTCAAAGGGGAGAAATGAAGTAAAGAAGGAGTCAAACCCCTAGAAGTGCGTTCGAAAGTAGGACCCACGTTCGAAAGCAGGCCCAATCAGCACGCGTTTTTCGCGTTGTCCTAGCCGGCCCTATCGTACATTGCTTCAACTTTGCGCCGTGAGCAGTTATGTGCGTTCGACGCACTATAAGCGATCAAACGCAACGCCTACCCTCGAATGCACGCGACACACCTGCGACTGAACGCACAGCACCATGAGCGAACGCACGCAGCATTGCGTTCGAACGTACCCCTAACCTGGCAGCACACTAGAACTTTGTCTATAAATAGGAGTCATTGTATTTCGTGAATTGGATGCTTGGGAGGCGCCTGTATGACCCAAAATCCTCTGTTTTTCACTGTGTAACCCTCCTAAAACGTTGTTTATTTATTTAATGCTTTATTTTACTTTTATTTAGTCTCTTATTCCTTTCACTATAGATTTATTTACATTGATTCATGTTTAGTTCGTATTATTCTGTCATTTCAATTTATGTTTATTCGTTTCAATGCATTTTAGTGACAAAAGTGTGTTGATTGTTGTTTGCAAATTGTTAAACGTCGACTTTCGCTGCAATCGGAGATACATCGAATGATTCGTCTTCAGATCAATATCCATTGTAACCTCTAAACAGTGTTTGCGTTGGTTAGTTCGACAAGATTTTGTTTTGTCTATAAATAGGAGTCGTTGTATTTCATGAATTGGACGCTTGGGAGGCGCCTCTAAGGCCCAAATCCCTCTGTTTTTCACTGTGTAACCCTCCTAAAACATTGTTTATTTATTTAATGCTTTATTTTACTTTTATTTAGTCTCTTATTCTCTTCACTATAGATTTATTCATGTTTAGTTCGTATTATTCTGTCATTTCAATTTATGTTTATTCGTTTCAATGCATTTAGTGACAAAAGTGTGTTGATTATTGTTTGCAAATCGTTAAATGTCGACTTTTGCTGCAACCGGAGATACATCGGATGATTCGTCTTCGGACCAATATCCGTTATGACCTATAAACAGTGTTTGCGTTGGTTAGTTCGACAAGATTTTGTAGCAACAATAGGATATGCATATGGTTTTATCGATAGACAGAATTATGAACAATGTAATAGCAAATAGAATATGCCAAGTAACATAATCGTTATTAGATATAAGATAAGCATGTTTATTTGTGAATTAATTTATGGTGAGGTGGATTAGGGAGCTTTTATTTCTGTATTTTATTGCTTTTTAAATTAGTTTTATTTTCTGCACATCACATTTTCAATGTTAGGACTAGGTTAAGATAGAATTAGTTTAGGCATTTAAAAATTGATTTTTAACGAAATACGATTCTCTGTGGGTTCGACACTCGTACTTGCACATCCACTGTATTACAAACGACTCGTGTAATTGGCGAGTACAATTAAATTTGTACGTATCACCAATCTAGCAAGGTTGCAAGTTAATATATTAAAAATTAAAAAATTAAAAATTAAAAAAAAAAATAAAAAAAAACACAAGTAGAGTAGAATCCTTGCACCATCCTCATCATAACAAAATAAAGTGTAAAGTTTTCAAATCATATCTCTTTAAAGATTCCCATCAAAATGAGCAAAATTCACACATTGTGTTCTTATAACATATAGAAGTGAAAACAAAAATGTCATCAGTAAAAAATTAGTTGCTCGGGTTCAATTAAAGAATAACAAAATATATCTACCACACAACTATTTTACCTAAAACACATGACATTAGGAGATCAAATTGGCGTTTTGATTCTTGTCTAATTTTCTCTATTTGTTCATCTCTTTTTCTCTATTTTTCAACTAACTCATTTTGCAGTTCCTCTATTTGTTCATCTCTTTTTTTATCTTTTTCCACTAACTCATTTTGCAATTCCAATATTTGTTCATCTTTTTTTTTTTTCTATCTTTTCCACTAATTCATTTGACAGTTCCTTTATTTTTCTATTTGTTTCCTCCAACTTAAGGTTGAGTTGAGTGCCATATAGTGACCACAAAGAAAAGGAAGGAGTAGATATGATAAATTTTTTGATCCCTCTAACATGGCCAGAATGTTTCCTACCAAGAGTTTGTGTAAAAATTTTCTCTTAATCTTTGACAACTTCTTTGTCAACCAACTTCTCTAGCATCAAATTTTGTAGAAGTAACATTTTTCAAGTTAGCTGTATAACATGGAGAGACAAGATATTCTAAAAGTTTAGTAACTTTCATTGAACAATGTGAGACAAGATATTAACAGAAAACATAAATTTCAACTACATAACACTGCGTAGTCACAAATGACCCATCTTTCCTTAAGTGAGAGATCTTATAAAAGTCAATTAGATTGGGCACCTTTTCATCCTCTCCCATCTACACATAATAAACATATAATTAACGTATGCTCAAAACATAATTATTAAAATAATGTAATAATATAAAATTGTTACCTCACTATGGCGATAATTAAGAAAAGATCTAGAGGAAGATGTGTGATTGGTTTTCAACTCCGATCTATTCTTCTTATTATGTGCGGATTTGTCCTGTGACAAATTTTCACTAAATTATACTCCTTTAGATTTATTGTTGATTTAGTTTAAAAATATTTATCTTCCAGTTTTTATTTTCAAATGACTCACATATCTTAAGCCATATGGGCTGTGAGATAAGCACTGGAACTTTTGTCTTTGCGATTGTTGAGTCTTTATCACCACCAAATTTAAGAAAATGACAATGAAAACCATGATGAAGTTCGAACTTGTGACCTTCATTTCATAATGCGTGGTTCACAGCCGATTAAACTACCTTTTAGGGACAATATATGATGATATATAACATATGTTAGTTAAGTGTTATTATTATTTTTGTCTAAGTGCATTTAATAATTTATAGGCTAATAATATATAAAATATCATTTATGGTAATAGAATTATCTCACTTATTTATGGTTAAGTATAAATTGTATAATTAAGTGTAATTACATGAAAATAAATATTTAGATTATTAACACAAATATGAAATTTGGTAATCAGCTAATTGATGCTATTGCTAATAATGGTATATAAATATAATTTATAACGTATTAATGTGTGTAATTACTAATTACTAATTTACTATTAATGAATTTAATATATAAGTTTATAATGATGCAAGTTTGTAACCGTGTAAATGTATAATTATTATTAATGGTAAATTCGTAATTGATTATATGCTTAATTGGAAATTGGAATGGTGATCGATAGTTTTGGTTATTTTGTTATCAAATTTAAAGCAAAAGTCAAACGTGATTACAGTTGTGATCCATTTTTTCATATAAATTTTCTAACGTGTGGCTAAATGCATGCTTATGCATCTAATTCCACCAGTAGGATTTTATCATCAGATATGCAACTTTAATAAACGGTCAAGATTGTTGTATCTGTTTTGAATAAGAAAATCTCACCATTATGCGTGTGTAGAGGATTAAAAAAACTAAAGGGTTTATTTTTCAAAGTGGCCATGCCTGACACGCGGCGAACGAATCGAGGCAAAAAAATGGGTTATTCAGGATTCATCTCGACCATCCAATCTTCATTTATAAATTTTACATCAATCTCAGCTATTGATTAGAGAACATGGGTAACAGCTGTCAAGCACTTTGTGGAGGGGAAATAATGAAGTGTTTTAATTATTCGTGAGATTGATATCTTGTAATTAATCCAACGGTTTAAATTTAATCTTGGAATATATGATTATATTGAAGGGCGAAGATCACACCTTGCAGCTATTTCAGTTGAATACACACTTAGGGAAACAAATCTAAAACGCTTCGATTCTTGTTTACAGCTCTAAATGCAAATACCAAATCCCGATAATTTTGGCCGGATTTCTGTGCGATTCAAACCGTCGATTTCCTGCGGAAGAAAGAATACCAACATATCAAATGATTCAAACCATTGTTCGAAATCCTTTAGGTATTGAGCGGAATTGGTGGGATCTTCTGAATTGTGAAGGTCGAAGGAAGTCAGAGTGCATTTAATGCAATCGTTTGCCCTCAAACACTCATTTTGAAATCTAACCTTTGATTTTCGTTCTTGCTCTTGATCTAGTCTCATAGGCGATTCAGTTTGTGTGTCTAAAGGGTTTTGAAACCCTATTTTAATCAAATTCCAACCAGTACACACATCGATAGCAGAGTCAAGCCATGCTCTTGATCTGATTGATATGCTATCCATCGCTTTCGAGTTTCTTCAACATAAAATCGATTGGAAGAGGAAGAATAATTTGAGTAGTTTGGACAGTCTGGCTAAAGAAGAATACAAGCTAGGTATTTTGCTTTCAATTAGTAGAATAATAGTTAATTTCTTCTCTATTTGTAAAAGCAATTTGTTCAGAAGTTTATGTCTGGACCGTTTGGTTAATGATTACAAAACCTTATTTGATTTATGCCTTCTGGTTCATTTCGTTTTTTTTTTTTTTTTTTTTAATGGTTTATAATTTTATGTTCTGATTAATGATTGTGATTTGTGCAAGTGAAAACCTATTTTGTTTATGCTTTCAAATTGGTTCAATAACTTCTGTGGTTCATAGTTTATGTCTTTGCTCATTTGCTAGCTGGGCGAGCTGGGTACCCGATAAGGGGCTTGGCTCGTCTAAGAGTCGAGCTCAAGCTCGGTCTCGCACAAGAAATTGTTCTTGGCTAGCCGAGCCAAGCATGTGATTTCAAACCCGTCACGAGCTCAAGCCGAGCTTGAGCTCATTAACTATTTTCACGAGCCGAGCTTGAACAGACCTAGCTCGCCCAAGCTCGGCTCGTTTACAGCCCTATCAAGGTCTTGTTCATCAGAGCTTGTTTTGTGTCCTTCATTAGAAAAGTCATCATTGAGGAACATGCTTTCATCAAGGTCCACATATACTTCATCAATAACTATTGGTTCCACATCATTTCTACGTAACGGAGTTGAGTCTACACTATTTCCTTGTTGCATAGGTGCATTACTCTCAACACATTCATTATCTTCTTCCTCGTCACCAATGCCTTTGTCATTTTCTTCAATCTCTCCTTTTAATACAGTTGGAACATCGTATATGTTTCTATTGGTCACTTTTTGCACTATTTTTCAACTGCCACCTAATTTGGGATCTTTCAAGTAAAATACTTGTGATGCTTAGCTTGCTAGGATAAATGGCTCAGATGCATACCATGTACAAAATGTATTCACACTAGTAAAGTGTTCATCTGTTTGTATTCTCATTCTATGCCCAACGTCCCACCAATCACACTCAAATAGATACACACAATTTCGATCATAACGTAACACCAAAATGTTTTTCAACTCACCATAGAGTTCAATATCCTTCATGTTATGCTCACCTTAAACAACTATACCACTGTTATGGGTATGTAGAGTTTGTTCATAGTCTTTTATATGGAATCTAACCCCATTTACAATACAACCTGTGTACATTGCAACTTGATCTGGTCCAAATGCAAGATCATATAATTTTTTGGACTCATTTTGTGCATTAGACCCACATATACGATGTCAAACCCATGTTTCAAACTCGACTTCATGCTTATGCTAGATGTCCATAGTGCCTTCTCCTTCAATCTTGTCATAGTGTTCACTACATAAAGAATACATAAGTACTCCTCTTTATTATCAAGTAATAATAATAATAAAAGAAACCTATAAATCAAACACTTACTGAATGCACAGAGCAATTTCATCGCAATTGTTAAGCACATACCATCGAGCTCTTATAAGAACCTTATCTTTAAGTATTAGAAATTTTGCTGCTCCTAAAGGACGAACTCGTTGAGAGAACACAGATAAGCCTTTATTCTTTCCCACTTGTCGTACATCACTATTCCGTTTTTCACGATTCCATTTTGCCTCAATCCCATTAAGATAAATGGAGTAGATTGTCAAACATTCAACTGATAAATGTGCCTCAGCAATGCATCCTTTTGGATGTGCTCTATTTCGCACACATTTCTTATATTTATTAAGCGTTCTTTCCATTGGATATATCCAACGATATTGTACTCGTCTTACAAGCTTAGCCTTTCGTGGTAAATGAATAGGTAGATGTACCATTATATCAAAAAAGCCGACGGAAATATCTTTTCCAACTTGCATAAAATTACAATAATGTCATCCTTCATTCGACTCAAGACATCTAATTTCAATGTTCGTGCACATAATTCCTTACAAAAAAAACAAAACTTAGTTATTATTGTATGTATTTCAGTTGATAAATATTGATGAATTGCCACAGGAAGTAAGTATTGTAAGAAGACATGACAATCATGGCTTTTCATTCATGAAATCTTACATTCTTTGACATTTACACACCGACTAATATTAGATGTACACGGGTACATTATGTATATATATATATGCATCTGGGTCAGTGTATAACCCACCCCCGCAACAAGTAGTACGTATAGCATACATATCTTTTTTGATTGCTCCCTATCTACTTTGACAGGCATACATATCTCTCTTTTGCACATCTTTATTGCTGCATAAAGGTGTTATTTTTTTTCTCATAAATTAGATGTAGGTTGCTGTAAAGGTGGTGTGATTGGAAAGTTGCTGATGCCAAATTGACTGTCATTTTTGCTTTTGTTTGCCCTTCTTTCATTTGTAAAGAAAATGAAAAATTATTTATAAACTTATTCGTATCCAAGAACTACTAGTTATTGGTTTGGATTAGATATAGATATGGCTGCATATTTTAAAAGCATCCTTGCTACTTAGTTGATTCTAAATATTTTCATAGAAATGGAAGTCTAATTGTCAAAAAGTGAAGGAACACATGTAGACTACATTATTTCTTTAACTCTGGCTAATTAAGCGAATTATGTAGATGTCTCCACCAATAATAGAAGGCTGTTTCTCAAGCATACACTTGTTCTTTAATTATTATAACTAAAAAAACATGTTATGTTTCAAGTGCTTTAGAAACAAAGCATGATTTCTACAACATGCATACCTTGAATTTTTCAATGCATGTTAAATATTCTGATAAATCATAGACTAAAAAATATTTATTTTTTTTTATTTTTTTTTATTTCTATTCAATACGGGGAAAAGAAAAATCTTGTAAGTGATGTGGGAGTTCATTAATATGGCCAGTTCTGAACTACCCCTTTGAGGTGGTCATTGGTGTCACGTATCAAGCCTCTTTGAATTGAGAAAAAAATTGGATAGTGAAAAAAAAGAAAGTCTTTTAATTTATGAGATGTATGGCTCTGGAGTATTTGGTTACGTGACAACACAAAAATGCTTCTCTTAACCCAAAGATATCAAATATTTTCAATTCTTTATTTTATTTTGTATCTGTTTGTTATGATGTAACTCTTAAGTTATGTCACTGAATCAATCAATCAATCTATACGACATAACCGTTAATAACTAATATAAATTGAATTATATATCGACTTTAGTAGCTTAGCTTTTCTAATTACTTATATGGTGTAATTGGCAGGACAATGGCTTTGATCTCTACAAATACCATATGATTCCCTTATCTTAGTATCCAAAATTTATATTTTTTTTATTTAATTAAAAATATTTACTCAATTGAATATTTTGTAGATCATGGGATTCCTGAACAGAACATTCTCTAGAATCATTGGGGTAAAGGCTATTATATATACCTATACATACTCACAACATTAAAATATCAAGGTTAGTTATTTAAATTCACTAATGGATGGCATGCATTTGATTTCCTATATTCAATAATAATAAATGTGATTCATTAAATAATGCTCAAAATTATAACACAAAAATCTATAAAAAACATTAATAACATAAATTTAATATCTAGTCCTTAAACAATTATACATTTAAATTCCTACACAAATTAAGTTATTTTAAAGGGCAAACACATATCATAACTACAAAAGAGATCATGTGTTTGTATTCTTAAGAATTAATATGTTATATTAAAAAAATGTATTTGTTTGTTGAATTTAGTTGTTTTCAACAGACCCCAAGTTCGTATTGCACACAAATTTTGCTGTCAGTCCCTTCGTATGTGCATTAATCTCCCCATTAAGGTACCTAATTGTAGTACGACTCAATATATTAAAAAAGTAACCATACAACTTAACCAAAAAAGAACTATACAAAGACAACCAAATAATCATTTTACCTCTAACAATCTTACCAATCCATATCAAAGCAAATCTCTACATTTGAGTCAAACACAAAAGTACCTTCAGGTTGGCTAACACTTGCACAGGGCCGGTTCCAACTATGCAGTTACCTTTAGAACTTCCAAACTAATTGGTTTTGCTACCTCTAAAATCTTATCAACAAACTTTGTATGACAAAGTTATTCACGTGCATAAATCGCATTCCTTCACACAAACAAAAATGGTAATTACAACATATCACCAATCTGTTTGATAACCAAGAGAACTAAGGACAATTATTACACAAATTGTTAATCATATTCTAAAATGATCTTCAACATATTAAGATGCGAATCAATCAGCAATCAAATTACAAATGAAACCAACACTTCAAACATTTAAACTTTATTTGACTTCTGCAAAATCTAGAATTATAAAAAAACCCTATCTCAGAATAATTAAAGAATTTTGAAACTTGTTAGCAGAGTCGTTCTTATTAAATACGAATATAATGAATTAACTAAAGTAGACATAAGGTTAATTTTAAATTGACAAATAAACTTCAACGTCTTATCCATCAGCTTGCCACAATATTGGGGTAGAGACAACAACATAGCATACAATCCAACGAAATAATAGAAAACATGCTAATGCTTTAAACAGTATAAGAAAAAAAATAAAAAATATCTTACTAATCCTAGCAGGGTCACACAAATCTGTCCTAATTCTTATTGACTACGAATATAATGAATAACTAAATTAGACACAAGGTTAAATTTAAATTGACAAACAAAACAAACAAACTTCAACTTCATATCCATCAACTTGTCATAATATTGGGGTAGAGACAACAACATAGCATACAATCCAACTAAACAATAGAAAACATGATAATGCTTTAAACAGTATAAGGAAAAAACAAAAAATATCTTACCAATCCATGTAGGTAAAAGTTGATGAGTAGTTGCCGGGATTGATATATAATCACGAAAACAAGCTCTAAAAAATATTAAGACAAATACTTCGTAACGAGTAAAATACAAACATTAGCTACATACACAATTAACCTATACAAAAGTGTAAAAGTTTGAAAGGCTCCATGAAAAATGGTAATCTAAATGTGAATTAATTGAATTTCTTTCTCCCTATAACACAACAAAAAAATTAACCACCAAGCAATACAAACAAAATTAAGGCGCATTGAAATTACCATTTTAATAACATAAAATTAAACCTAACATAAATTAACTCAAAAGTACAAGGGAGTGAGTTTACCTTATATATGTTCAGAAAAATCGGCTTTTACCATTCTCTCAATTTCTCTCACCGACTCTCTCTCACTCTAATTCTGTATTCATTTTTATTTATTTTTTTATTATTTTTTATTTGGTAAGCAATAGTTTTTTGCTTTTTATTTGGCCCACAAATTTATTGGATAGAAAAAAATTTATGGTCCAACAAGAATTAAATTTGCACGACCCAATTTCTTCCACAGCCTAGCCCATAAAGCTCTCCATAGCACAATGAAATCCATAAAGCTCTCCATAGTCTATTTCAGCCCAGCCCAACCCAATCCCTCATAGCCTAGCCCAACCCAGCCCAACCTTAAAACCCTAAAGATATAGCAAGTTCTCAAAGAAAATCCTACGGTCATGACCGTAAATTCCCAAATCTGAGGCATCTCCCTTATTTCAATCTGAAATCCCTATGGCAACTGCATTTGGCACCATCAACAGGCACTTCTTTTAGGTAAGAAGGTGGCGTTTTTTCTTTCACACATACCTCTATTCCTTTTAATTGTAGAAACTTTTCTAGTGATGTATTAGTTGAGCTGAATTTGAAATTGGGTTTAAGAGTAACTTTCTATTACTGGTGTCTAGTTATGTGTATTTTGAATGTTTGATGGCCGTTCGACAGTAAAACCGAAAGAAAACCAATTTGGGAAAAGTAAATCTTGATACACAAACTAGAAGAACTGTTAACATAACCCAACAATTAAAGAACCCATTGTCAGATGTTTTATTCACATGAAGAAAAAAAAATTCTTATATATTATAAGCATTTAGAGCATAAAATAATCATTAAAAACAATGGTAGAAAATTTCAAGCATACACCGTCTTTGACATGTATGCATATCCATTAGGAAACTTTATACCTTTCAACCAATTTAAGAAAGTAATCTTCTCAACTTTTGACAAAGTATAATTTGCATGTAGCATTAATGTAAATTTACCATTTTGTTGTAAGTGCAAATCTTTATGTATTCCCATCATACACAAATCATGTTGTGCCTTCAAAGTGTCTTTTGTTCATTAATATTCAACAGTGTACTTAAGAGATTTTCACATATGTTCTTCTCAGTATGCATGATATCCAAATTGTGTCTCAGTTTCAATATTGACCAATAAGGCAAATTAAAAAAAAAAAAAAATAAAATTGCTCTTCTTTGTCCAATTCAACTCACTCTCTTCGCGCGTTAAATGGCAAATTGGGTACATTCTCTAATTGTTATAACAATTGATCTCCAGATAATTCATTAGGTGTCATTCTATGCTCATTAATATCATCAAAGAGAGCTTTTTTCATGCATCGTATATGCCTTTAAGGTAAGAACGGACGATGAGCCATGTAACATGACTTATCTCCAAACTTCAACCTTTTGAACATTGTATCATTATTATATACTGGACATGCCAAGTGTTCCTTAGTCATCCACCCAAACAAGTTTTCATATGCAAGAAAATCATTAATAGTTTAAAATAATGCCGTATGTAACTTAAAGTTCTCTTGCGTCCACAAGTCATACGTAAGAATACCTTTATTCTATAATTCTTACAAATCATACACCAACGGTTACAGATACATATTAATTTCATTTTCAGGTGCCTTAGGTCCAAGGATAAGTAAGAACATCATCATATACAGATCTTTCATACACCTTCACGGAGATAAATTATACAAGTATTAGTGACCACATGTTGTACGATGTACTCATATTACCAAATGGATTGAAATCATCGCTTGATAAACCAAGTCGCACATTGCAGGAATCCATACCAAATTAAACTTGTTCTTTACCAAACTATTTCCACAATATTGAATCTGCTAGATGTCTTAGATTTTCATCATCTCTACATTGATCTTTGTACCAGCTCATATCTTTGGCAATATCTTTCGACAAAAACAACTGTTGCAATCTTGATTTTATTGGAAAATACGGTATGACCTTATTATGAATTTTCTTACCTATATCTTTGATATTTGCCCATCTTGACGTATTTTAGGTTGGACATTTTTCTTTATCTATATGTTCCTTTCGAAAAAGCACACAAGAACTCTTACATGTGTGTATCCTTTCATAACTTAAACCCAAGCCTTGCCTAAATCATTTTGCTTCATAATACGATCTTGGTAATGTCTCCTCATTAGGGAAAACCCCATTTATCAAGTCGATCACCATATCAAATGTTTTGTTACTCATATTGCAAAATATCTTTATATGAAGTAGATTCGTAATGAAAGTAAGTGTTAAAAACTTCTTACAGCCTGGATAAAGTTAACATCAATCATCTTCCAACAATTTGTTAAAAAATTTCAATTCATAACATTGGATGTTGGACCTTGAGTAGTAGAGGATTCACTTGTATTACCATCCGAAAATCTCCCTATACGAATATCATTTAACATTTCTTCAACATCATTACTATCATGCGCACTTGTGTTATCATCATCATGATCGACAAGCAAATTTGTACGGAACGATTTTTTTCCCCATGAAATACTGTTTAATAATGATGGTTGGACTAGATCTTGGGCTGCGGAAGAGTTGTTTTCTATCTTATATGGTTAATTGATTAGTGTACATGACATTCACAAATAATAATATTATATATTTACAAACTTTTTTTTTCTTCTTTTAATTTTGAAAAATACTTAGCATATTACAACTTTTTCTATAGTTACTTAAGTCGACATGGCAATCATAATTTGATAAGATGATTAAGTTCTTAAACTTACTTGAATGGTAAAAGTGAAATTGCTTAATCATTTCATGAATTGTTAACTATTATGTCAAGTTTGAAAGAAATTTAGAGCAAAAGTTATAGTGCGTCAATAAACACTCTTTAATATTTTTATAACAATGTTATTTAGTAGTCTATTTGAGTATTTTGTGAGCTTTAATTTTTAGTATTATGTTATCTCAGTTGTATGATAGTCTTATAAAAGTCTTGTACCTACCTTTTATATATTGTAATACTTTAAACATGCAAATTTTGTACTAACATTATTGTCAAGTGTACTAATATTTATGATAATTCAGGAATGTGAATTATGGGCGAACTAGAGAAGCAGTAAGGGAAGACTACACCGAGTTACGTAATGAGAGAGTCACAAATTCAGACTATGGATATATTTGATAACTTTGATCCATAAAATTTAGACTACAGATATGTTTTTAATATCACCAACGCAATATTTGGTTTCTAAAAAGTGAAGTAAAGTTTGAAATGGAAAAAATGAAAACTAAATATTATACTAGTTAGGATATACATACAGAAGAGGAACAACTTGAAGAAAAGAAGGCAACGAAACAAAAGGAAGACAATAATCAAAAACGTTCATTTAACATAATACCAAAATGCTTCGTTTAAATAAAGTGGCCAAGCACTTTACGAAACCAAACCTTTGTTTAAATCACACATACGTTAACTAGTGTGGTTAAATAAACAAGCGTAAATGACACATTGATTTTTGCTTCTTTCTTCTAGAAAATAAGGTTTAATTTCGGTTTCGGAGATAGGAATAGTCCAACCTCTTCATGTGGAAAGATGATGCCTATTCGAGTCGGCTGAGACAATATGGGAAAGTTTATATGTTGTTTTTACGATTTGGTCAATGTTTTGTGACTTATTTTCACCCTTACCATTTTTTTAATGTTATTGTTCATGTGCTTAAATGAGTAGCAATTCAAATAAAGTTTCTAGCTATTTATATAATTATATAGAGCATAAGAGTTGTACAGTAAAAAAAAAAATGCCCCTTATAATTAAAAGTAAGTCTTGTTTTTTTGTAAAAAAATTATTTCTTAAAATGTTTGAAGTATGTCATCCAACCTTTATATCGATTAACCTAGTCATGTCGTTGTATTCTAGCTCGAATACTCGAGTTAACTTTCTATAATAAGTTTCGCCGTCTACAGTCAACACACACACCACTATTTTGAATTGTTTTTCTTTCATTGTTTGACAAAATTTGATAAAAAATGTCATTAATTCTGTAGCAATTATATTTAAAGGTGGTTTGAATGGGACCTTTGAAATGCCATATTAGCTTTTCGCTAAGTTCATTTCTCCTTGTCTCGTCTATTCGGTCGATCTGAGATTTGTTAGAGGCATAATTAATAGGTATGGAAATTTAATGTTCAATTAAATTAGAACTAACATGACATGATTTTTACGTAGTTACGGTACCAACTAAAAAATTGCTCCTTATGTAGTCTATTTAATTTATCGTCCGAGGCAGCCCTTATTGCTTGCTTGCTTAAGCGTATACATGTGCATCCTATATAAAACAATTTAATTTGTTTAATTCACAACCTACGTTATACTTAAAATAAAGGCAAAAGATTGAACATAGATTAGAACGCACTTTCACAATGGAAGGAAATCATCTAAGTTAAACAAAATATATTGGTGAACTTACAATAATGTCATATTGTCAAGGTTTATTTGTGTTACCGACCCTTTAGTCTTATCAGGGTTTCGTTGAAGTCTACAGTGGACCGTTGATCTATTTTCTAAATACATTGAACATATTGTGATCAATTTGTTCACTAACCTTCCGCAATAGATTCCTTAGGTGCCACCTTATTGCGAACCATAAATTTGAAATGTTTAAGTGTCCTACATTTAGCAAATTATGCAATTGATCATGTATGTCCTTAAATATTATGAAAAAAAAAATGAATTGCTTAATAATATATTGATATAGATATTGTGGTTACCTCTCCCATGGATACATATACCAAAATTGAATCAGACTACCAAGTCAGCATTCACGAACTAGATGTATGACAATATGCATCACGCTTGTAAAAAAATCGAGTCGAAATATTTGTTTCAGCTTGCACAAAATTATAGGGATGTCATTCTCAATTCAATTTAAATCTTCTATTGTTAATGTCAGCATATGCCTCTGAAGAATGTTGATAACTTTATCAGCAGCCTAATAACCTTGTTGGGCAAGGATCAGCGTAGGGCAATTGACAGTAGCTATTGCATTAGCATATGGTTGTCATGACTCTTCAAACCAATAATAGTACGTTCCTTAAGTTTGACACATCGGGAGATATTCGAAGCATATTCGTCAGGCACTCTTACATTTTTAAGCACTTTTAAGAAATTTGATTTATCCATATTGGATATTGTGTGGCAACCCACGAGCATATATGTTCTGTCATTGTTCTTGGTAATATGATGGAGTTCCGGTCTCAAAATCCATTTTGCGAAGGTCATTACAGGAATTGAAGTTGTCTTTTGTTTTATCTTTCATGTCAAAAAGTGTGCCAATTATGTTGTCCATCATATTTTTCTCTATATGCATAACATCAAGGTTATGTCGTATCAAATCATGAACATCATAGAATTATGTCATAAACCATTTAAACCATAAATATTCTCATAATAATATAATTGACATATTATCTTGCAAACCCATAAAAGCTCATAAAAACATTTCATCAAACATTCATCCAACACATCTCATGAAACATTATTACATAATCATATTATCATCAAAACACTTTACATCATTCATTCATCCAAACATCTCATGAAATAGCATAAATAGTCATAGTATCTCAAACATCATACAACAATCACTCAGCCAAAACGTCTTTTATACTTTAAAAATAATACAATTCTGCCCAGTAAGTAAAATATTTACTTTGATCTGCTTGAGTTCTTTTAATAACCTTGACCCTCTTGCGTGCACCTATGTATTTACATAATAAACACATAGTTAAACCAAACTCAAACTTCACTAAAATACTTGAATCCCATAAGCATCTCTCACTCTCTCACAACTAGGTAGACATCACAACCTTCTTATCTTAAATCATTTTATTTAATACTTTATTATTTAATCAAGTAAATGCATTACTTTAACAATTCTAATTAAATAAAGTCTTTCACTATTTAATAACTTAATAACTTCGTTAAACTAAACTATTATCTTACAGCATAATATATATTTAATCACTAACTCTAGAGGCATATACATAGACACTAAGTTAGGCATTACACTTAACCCTATAATAATTATTATTCTTTAATGCTCATTTATTTATTTATTCTATAATCTTATCATACATACTTACTATTTAAACTCATTATCATTGTTAAACCATTAAACCCATCTACTTACCTACTTATTTCATCTCACATTATATGCTTATTTAGCATCTTATATATGTAACATTTATATATTCATACTCATTGCCATTTACCCCAATTTATAATACTCGTAAACACTCACAATGTCATATTAGAACCTAAACCCCATAAGTGTCAATTTCCATAGAACCTATGAAAACCTAGAGTTAATTAGTACTCTAAATGCAATTAACTCATCCAATTAGCCATCCTAGGGTTCGCATACCAAAAGCCCCAATTTAATTTTCATATTATACAAATTAGGGTTTATGTCCATACTTTACCAATAGGTAAAATTAGAGTTTCAACTCATTAATTTAATAACCCGGAACTTGAATCATGTATACCAATCAACTACACCCAAAAGCCCCAAACTAATTTTAGGAATTAGGCTTCTCAATATAATTCCCCAAATTTTTGGACCTAAATAGAAACTACCCAAATCACTATGATTTCAAGCTTAGAATCCAATGGATAGCACAAAACCTTGAAGAGAAACTAGATATTTTAACCATATAAAAAAATCCTCAAAATCCATTCAAGAACCCTAATTTTAGGACTTAAGAAAATCGTTAATAACTCATGTAAGTAACTCCTCTAAATGACAATTTCTAATGTTCATACACCCAAAACACATCTTACCATAAAATCAAATACAAATAAAATCCCAACTAATTAACTTTTATAAGAATTAGAGAATGATCTCACTAAAACAGGGGCTAGTGTTCACGGGCTAAAAATAATTACAGAGTGCTCAGAATCTGATCTCGGCCATTTACATTGAAGATTCATGTGTCATGAACATTCCTACAAAATTTTAGCTCGATCAGACCATAAATTAATTTCAGATCAATCGAACCACAAATGCTCGTTGATCGGAGTAGTTGATCACGACTGGACGGAATTTTCATAAACTCTTTTCTTTCTCTTTTCTTCTTCTTCTCCTTTGGACAACACTCTCTCTCTCAGCCGATCACCCACTCTATTTCTCACGAAGTGTGTGTGTGTGATAGAAAGAAGGTGAGAAAGAGATAGGAGGAAAGAAGGAAATGAAAGAAAGAATGGGGAGAGAGTAATGCGTCGTGAGAAGGGGGAGATAGAAAGGGTTTGGCTTCTTTTATTTTCTTTTAATTTAATTGAAGGGATAAAGGAATAAGCGATATCCCACATAGCCAATGGTAGCCCAACACGTGGCATTAGTTAGATCTCCTTTTTATTTTAAAGCCCCATCTTTTCAGAATTGCAACATTACCCCACCTCCTATAAATTCTATCTTTTTTGTTCTCTTTAATTCCCACACTATTATTTACTCTAATTACAATTTACCATCACCATTAATTATATATTACACTATAACTCATTATTACACTTTATTATTCTAATACCATTAACATATTTTATTTATTAACAGATTATCACACAAACATTATTATTAGTTAATCTCTTTATCATTAAAACTTACATTACATAAATATATCATCATTAAATAATATTAATATTATATTATTATCACACAAATATATCATCAGAAAATAATATTGCTTTTAACTTCTACAAGAATTTGAGAATGATCTCACCAAAACAGAGGCTAGTGTCCATGAGCTATAAATAATTACATAGTGCTAAGAATATGATCTCCACCGCTCACAATGAAGATTCATGTGTTATGAACATCTCTGCAAAATTTCAGCTCGATCGGACCACAAATGCATTTAAGCTCTATTGGACCACAAATACTCATTAATCAGAGCAGTTGATCACGACTGGACAGAATTTTCAGATACTCTTTTCTTTCTCTTTTCTTCTTCTTCTTCATTGGACAGCACTCTCTGTAGCACCCCAGACTTTATTAATCTGATTTATGATATAATAATGAGATAATAGGACTATTTCAATATTCATTTTGGTGTAATATTAATTATTGAGAAAATTACCGGTTAATTTGAGAGAACAAATAAGAAGTTAATGTGCATGTGCTACCAAAAATGGGTGGTGATGGATGAGTAATGATGATGATGGGTTTTTCTCCAACCACCTAACCCACCACATGTCTCCCACATCCTCCTTTTCTTCTTTTCTTTCTTTCTTCCATTTCTTTATTTCTTACCGACAATCTTATTTCTCTATTCCTTCCCCATTCACTCCAACATGCTTCTCTTTCTGTTTCTTTTAATCATTTTTTCTTCTTTTCATTTTCATGCTCATTTGCATGCCTCCCTTACTTTTTAATTCATTTTTCATCTCTTGACTTCTATTCCCTCATGTTGTCTCTACCATTTCTTTTACTTAGATCCCTCATCTCTCTCTCTCAATCGTGAGTTAGAGAAAGGAGGAGATCAAGAGTGGAAGAGAGGAAGAGATCGGAGGTGATGAGGTTGATGGCTGGATCTAGTCGTCGTCGGTGGGATCGGCGCCGTCGGCTGGGTTAGAGAGAGATCAAAAACTTAAAGAGCAGAGAGGGAGACGAGACAGAGGACAGTTAGAGATTTTGGATGAAAGAGACAGTGAAGAACATGAAAGGGAGAAAGATGGAATTATGTTTACATGAATGATATATTATTGGGTTCGTATGAGATAAAACCACTTCCTTGTATTTATGATTAAATTGATTAATTTCAGTTGGAGTTCATGTTAAGTTGTTAATTCTGTGATGGATCAACAGAATGGTAGAGTTATCAAGATGATTAAATTGCAATGTGAAAGATTTCTCATAGCTGCAGTCTAGAGGTAAAGGGATATTATTATATTTATAATTTCTTACAAATGTAAATGTTATATTTTCTAAAATGGCAGCCTTTCTTTAATAGCCCCTCTTTATGCCTCCAAATACTATAGTTTAGAAAAGGAATCAAATGTAAATGATGATGCATAAAACTATATTTTGGAAAGGAATTGATGCAGGGATAGATCGTGTATAATCAAGAAAACAACAAGTAGAAGGGATAAATATTCCTAAGATTGTAAGACTATCACAAAATCAAAGAAATCTTCTCTAAGCAATAGATGCTATCTAAAGCCTTAAGGAAAAAGAACCAAGAAACTCAACTCTGAGTATTCTTATTAACAAAATCAATAATAATAATCTCCATTCTCAGGGCTCTAAGCATTTATTTATAGCCTCAAGACTCCTAGTCCTAAGATAACAATGAAATAAAGGCAATTTAGAAGTCTACGAAAGAAAGCTAAACCAATTAAAAGACTAACAAAGAAACCTAATTCAAATAAAAGATTGAAAGATAAGATAAAATAAAATACTAACAAATAAACCTAATTTAAATAATAGATAAGATAGGTGTTATCCTAATCTACATCATCCTCCCCAGGTTGGAGAGAATTCGTCCCCGAATTTGCATCATCATCTGAGGAGTCATCTATAAACAGAACAAATTGTTTGATATTAAAGACATCAGACGTCTGAATATGGTTTAGGAGCTTCCACCTGTATGCATTCGGATTGATCTTCTTGATTATCTCTATAGGACCCATCGCCATCTAGTTGTACTCTCCTACAAGAAACCTGTCTTTTGTGAAGATAGCCCACACGACGTCTTCCTCTTCAAATTCCATCGCTCGTCTATTCTTGTCGGTACTCCCCTCATATTTTGTTGTGGACTCTTGTAATTTTTGAATTGTCAGTTTGTGGACCTCCTGTAGCTGGGCCATGAGGTCTTTTTGGGTCCTTGGTAAGCCCAACACAACATCTATGCGTACATCTATCCATGGTCACTCCGGAATATGAAGAGGCGAATATAACCCGGCATTGGTAGCCGACTCTTTTGGTACTTGACATATATGGCAATTCTTCACAAATTTGTCCACTTCTCTCTGCATGCTCAGCCAATAGAACTGTTCAGTTACCAACTGTAGTGTTTTATCCCGCTCTCTGTGACCTTTGTTATGGCATTCCTTGATAAATTTCAGCCGTAGATTACCTTTAGGAATGCGCAATTGAATGCCTTTGAATAGGAGCCCGTTATGCCATTTGAAGCCTTGCCGCGTCTTGTGGACACGTCATACATAATAGGGCCAAAGTCTAGTTTGGGACTCACGTGATAGTGTGGTCAGTTGGAAAGCCTAGGCCCAGGCACCAAATCAATTTGGTGTTGAATGTTATGAAGTGGCGGTAGCTCCTCTGGTCGGTCTATTGGGAACACATCAGCGAATTCCTTCAAAGAACCCGTAGTTGTCTCTAGTACAATCTCCGTTGGGTTGCATTCTTTGTCATAGAGTGGGGACACTTGATCAGTGTCGGGCACCTCTCTTATGAATTCTCGCTTGGTTAAGAGTGTGTGGCCCACCTCTTTTGGAGGTTTGTATGCTTCTCCCGGGTTAGGTAGGAGAGTAATCTTCACATTGTCCACCAAGAGGCTGTAGGTATTCTTCCGTCCATCGTGGTGAACGCTCCGATCATATTGCCACGGTCTCCCCAGCAATAGGTGGCAGGCATCCATGGCCACCACGTCACACCAAGTTGTATCTTTGTATTTAGTGCCAATTAAAAAATTTACAAGGCAACGTTTTGAGACTATTACCTCATTTCCCTTCTTGAGCCATTCCAGGAGATATGGTGTAGGGTGTTTCTCTGTGTCTAGGGCCAGCTTCTGAATTGCTTTTTCCGCCACCACGTTCTCGCAGCATCCTCCGTCAATGATTGGTTTGCATACTTTACCCCCAATGGTACATGTTGAGTGAAAAAGGTTGTGCCGTTGTCCGTCCTCACCTTCCACCTTTCGGGGTGTAAGACATATCCTTCGAACCATTAAACTAGGCCCCTTATCCCCGGTGACAAATTCTTCCTCAACGTCTCCGTCGTCGTCAAAGGTTGCTTCTTGCTCTTCTTCTTCACCTTGCTCATCGAAGGCGTTTCCCAAGTCAATAAGTAGACCATTTTCATATTTCTCTCCCTTGCGGCAATCCGTAATTCTGTGGCCTGATTCGCCACATTTAAAGCACTTAGGCCCATTCATCGCTGCGCTCCGGTTAGGTGGTCCGGTTGTAATTGGAGTCCAATTTGGAGTTGTTGATTGGGTGGTGTTTCGAGGTGTAAACGGCCCATTGTATAGGGTTGTATTACTCTCTGTGCCCCGCCCAAAGAAACTCGTGGATCCCATTGCTGTCGTTTTCTCCAACAAACGGGCTCTTTGATGAGCCGCAGACACGTTAACAGGATCAAAAAGATTTAATGGATCTTGAATGTTTTGTCGTAGCCCCCCGATGTATCGGGATACTAATTGATTGTCCGTCTCGGCTAGATCAACCCGTGACAAATATTTATAGAACTCCTCCGTGTATTCATCCACGGTCTTTGAACCTTGGCTTAAATTTTGCAATCGTTGATACATGGTTCAGGTATAATTGTATGATAAGAAGGCTGGCCGCATGTGTTTCAACAGTTTCTCCCATCTGTTGATTTTTTATTTGCCTAGACGAATCCTTGATTGCTTCAGTTGCTGCCACCACGCTGCAGCTCTTCCCCAGAATTTGGTCGCGACCAAAGAAACTCGTCGATCTTCAGGTACCCCATTGAAATCAAGAACTTCTTCAACTGCCGCTATCCAATCCAAGAATTCCACGGGTTGGAGACCCCCGTTGAATTCTGGAATATCGAGTTTGAAACTGGATTCCCATTGATTGGCCTGAGCTTGTACAAGAGGTTGATGTTTGTGCACTCCGCGCTCCGCAAAAGGGTTTCCGTCTTCATCCTCCATATGTGCGTCTTCCTCCTCTGATTTGTGTGGTAAGGGTATATGCCGACGTCTGTCTCGATCATTCCTGATGGACAATAGTTTTGTGATGGCTGCAAAGCCTGCAATTTGTTCCCTCAAGCTCGCAAATTGTGGTTCTTCGCGATCATGCACATCCTCCAGGTGTGCAAAGCGGTTACCACTTCCCCTTGTGATTGGCGCCATGGAAAGAGACTGGGCTCTGATACCAACTGATGCAGGGATAGATCGTATATAATCAAGAAAACAGCAAGTATAAGGGATAAATATTCCTAAGATTGTGAGACTATCACAAGATCAAAGAAATCTTATCTAAGCAATAGATGCTATCTAAAGCCTGAAGGAAAAAGAACCAAGAAACTCAACTCTGAGTATTCTTATTAACAAAATCAATAATAATAATCTCCATTCTCAGGGCTCTAAGTATTTATTTATAGCCCCAAGACTCCTAGTCCTAAGATAACAATGAAATAAAGTCAATTTAGAAGTATATGAAAGAAAGCTAAACCAATTAAAATACTAACAAAGAAACCTAATTCAAATAAAAGACTGAAAGATAAGATAAAATAAAATACTAACAAATAAATCTAATTTAAATAAAAGACTAATAGATAAGATAGGTGTTATCCTAATCTACATCAGGAATCAAATGGTAAATGGTCTTTATGAAAATGCTCCCGCTATGTTATATAATGTTATGATTATGTTATGAAAAATAATGGAATGATGAAGAATAACAATAATGAAGAAAGAAAAGAATGATGAATGAAAGAATGAACGCATGAATGTTTTAAGATACTTAACGGCCTATGCATGCATGAATGATGGTACCAAATTACGAGTGCGGATGGCAGCCATCTTGTATGGTCCGTCAGGTATGGCTCACTTGAGTGCACCTTAGTTATCGGGTGAGTGCATATTCCTAATGCGGTTCCTACTTGTGGTCACAGGATGGAACCGGGATCCTAGTGATCGCTAACCCTCACACACAGGGCGTAAATGTGTGTTGGCCACCATGTTATTGAACTAATAATTAATGATGCATGAATGATGTGATGCTATTATTGTTTGATGAAAACATTTTCTTAATATTGTTTAAGTGATATTGATGATGTATTTTTGGAACTAAATGTTATTTCCAATTTTACTTACGATATGATGTATCTACTTACTGAGTATTCGACTCACCCTTTTTGTATGTTTGATGATTTTTAAAACTACCCAGATGAAGTTATGGATGATACTACAAGGCAAGGAAATTAGATGCAGAAGCTACTTCTTTATGGGAAAAGGAATAAAGCTTAAGTTTGTTAGCTATGTTGTGATTATTTTATGAGACTCTGATTTTAATAAATAGTTTTGTTTATAGAATTCTTATGACCTCAAGAGAAAAGTATATTATCACCTTTCTACGGGATGAGGGTGTTACACTCTCTCTCTCTCTCTCTCTCTCAGCCGATCACTCACTCTCTTTCTCATGAAGTGTGCGTGTGTGACAGAGAGAAGGTGAGAAAGAGATGGGAAGAAAGAAGGAAATGAAAGAAAGAAGGAGGAGAAAGTAATGTATCGTGAGAAGAGGGAGATAGAAAGGGCTTGACTTCTTTTATTTTCTTTTAATTTAATTGAAGGGATAAAGGGATAAGGGATATCCTACATAGCCAATGGTAACCCAACACGTGACATTAGTTAGATCTCCTTTTTATTTTAAAGCCCTATCTTTTTAGAATTGCAACATTACCCCACCTCATATAAATTATATCTTTTTTATTCTCTTTAATTCCCCACACTATTATTTACTCTAATTATAACTTACCATCACCATTAATTATATACTACCCCATAACTTATTATTACACTTTATTTTTCTAATAATATGAACCTATTTTATTTATTAACTGATTGTCACACTAACATTATTATTAGTTAATCTCTTTATCTTTAAAACTTACATTTCATAAATATATCATTATTAAATAATATTGCTATTACATTATTATCACACAAATATATCATCATAAAATAAGATTGCTATTAACTTCTACAAGAATTTGAGAATGATTTCACCAAAACATGGGCTAGAAATAATTACATAGTGTTCAAAATTCGATCTCCACCGTTCACAATGAAGATTCATGTGTCATGAACATCTTTCAAAATTTTAGCTCGAATGGACCACAAATGCATTTCAGCTCGATTGGACCACGAATGCTCATTAATCAGAGCAGTTGATCACGACTGGACAGAATTTTCGAGTGCATATATATATAAGGAAAAATGTATAATAAGTTCCTGAGTCAACCTTCCAAAATTAAAAACTCCCTACGTTTTTTTTTCGAAAATTTACTTTATGAGTCAATTGAAATCACAATAAACTTCTTGCCGTCAAAATTTTTTAACAGCTGTTTGTCTAAGTCAAAACGCACCGTTTGACCTTATTAAAATATTAATTTTTTTAATTTAATTTTAAAATTAAATTAAAAGGACTAGTCAATTTGGAGCTTCCCTATAATTCATTATAAAGCCTAGTTTCATCTAGTAACTAGGCAATGTGGGACTTAGCACCCATGACCATCTCTATAAACCACCCACTCTATGTGGGCTTCTTCTCATCTTCCCAATATGGGACTGGGGTGTTACAAACTCCCCCTCTTAAATTTCTGACGTCCTCGTCAGGGCTACGTCTTGTAGTGCTCCAATACTACATGACCTGGCGTTACTAGATGGCTCTGATACCACTTGTAACGACCCAAGGAAAAGCGCTAGCCACATCTGCGCTATCACCCCAAAAGGACTAGTCAATTTGGAGCTTCCCTAGAATTCATTATAAAGCCCAGATTCACCTAGTAACTAGGCAATGTGGGACTTAGCACTCATGACTATCTTTATAAACCACCCACACTATGTGGACTTCTTCTCATCTTCCCAATGGAAAAGCGCTAGCCACATCTGCGCTATCACCCCAAAAGGACTAGTCAATTTGGAGCTTCTCTAGAATTCATTATAAAGCCCAGTTTCACCTAGTAACTAGGCAATGTGGGACTTAGTACTCATGACTATCTTTATAAACCACCCACTCTATGTGGACTTCTTCTCATCTTCCCAATATGGGACTGGGGTGTTACAAATGGGGTGGCCGTATATGGGGGTGGTTCGGCCCCTTTTTTTTTTTTAGATTTAAATTTTAAAATTAAATTAAAAAAATTAATATTTTAATGAGGTAAAACGGTGCGTGGTTGTTAAAAAATTTTGACGGCAGGGAGTTTATTATGAATTCGATTGACTCAGGAAGTAAATTTTCGAAAAAAAAAAAAAAAAAAAAAAAAACTTAATGGAGTTTTTAATTTTGCAAAGTTGACTTGTGGACTTATTATACATTTTCCCTATATATAATAATAATTTTCTTAATATTTTATATATATTAAATATATATATATATGTGTGTGTGTGTGTGTGTGTTAATGGAGTTATTTGTTTATTAATGAAGTTGCTTAATGCTTATTCATAAAAGATAAAAATAAAATCAAGAAAAGGAAACCTTCGTTGATTACGGGGGGATTATTAAAAAATTATAGGAAATAAATGATGGTAATTTTGACAAATTTTTTTTTTAATTTTTTTTTAAAAATATTGGACAAAAAAGTTAATAATTTTTTAAAAAATGGGCCAATTGTGTGCACAAAATTGGCTTATTTTAGGCCTAATACCTAAATTAAGCCAAAAAAGTAATTTTTAAAAAAATCGGATACTGGTCCGGATACAAACCGGAACCGGCCGGTAATCGGGACCCTGGTTAATCGAGACCCGGTTCTCGGTTCCGATTTTCTAAAACCAAGAATCGAAGTACTCCGGTTCTAGTCCCTAGTTTTTGTCAAAAATCAAGAAACCGAACCAAGTTGACACCCTTAGGTGCAACCACTAGAATCGAAAATCCATTTCGGTGGGATGATTGGCCTCGAGATGTTCAAAAAAAGCTAGAAGTGGCTAAGAAGAAGATGAATTGGTGTTAGCTAGCAAAAGATAAAGTAGTGTGTGATTGAGGGTGGTATCATCACGTTGTCCAAGGAACCTTATCAAGAACGATGTGTTTCAATTCAAAAAAAAAAAAAAGAACGATGTGTTTAATAGCATTGGTGTAATAGAGGGTCAGTATTAATGGGTTGAATTAGTTAAGCAACGTCAATGGGCCACGCATGTAATAATGTTGTTAGTAGTTTGATGGGTTGGTTATAATTGGTTGAGCTTGTTGGGTTAGCCGGTCAATGGAGGCCAACTGTAATAAACAGTAAGCAATTGAGAAGGCTTTATAAGCCCATTGAGAAGGTGTTTTTTTTTTTTTTTTGTAAACCCATTCAGAAGGTTGAGTTCAGTACGAAAGAACAACATTTAGGCGTTCTTTGTTAACATACAACACATTTCTCTACATTTTATTATACTATTTATTTTATTTTTTTCAAAAAAAAAAAAAAATACATATCAAATTATTCATTTTTTATATCACATCATTTACTATTCAAATAAAAAAATCATTATAAAACAAAATTTTTCATTTTCCAATACTACTTTTTCATTTCCCATATCAATCATTTATTTTTTTTTCTTTTTCTTTTTCTTTAATACATGAACAATACCCAACAATGCATTGTAATGAGACCTCGTGGAATGTAGTGGTGTTTGTTAACAAACACCACCTTAGTTGTAACCTTTTTTATTTTTTGTGGTGCTTGAGATTAAGCTCAAATCGGTCTCTTTTCTTTTTTCTTACTTCAATACAATCAAACACTCATTCATCTCTCTCATTCTAAATTTCATCCATATTTCATCGGAAAATATCTACAAAGAAAATAATTTTTATAAGGTCTTGGCACAAATTAAGACCTTTGTATCCTCTAATGCAAGCTTGACAAATCAACGTAAAACACCTTGAGCAAAATAAGCAAAAACATTAGATTTTCATATTTCTCATATGGGTTNTTTTTCTTTTTCTTTAATACATGAACAATACCCAACAGTGCATTGTAATGAGACCTCGTGGAATGTAGTGTTTGTTAACAAACACCACCTTAGTTGTAACCTTTTTTTATTTTTTGTGGTGCTTGAGATTAAGCTCAAATCGGTCTCTTTTCTTTTTTCTTACTTCAATACAATCAAACACTCATTCATCTCTCTCATTCTAAATTTCATCCATATTTCATCGGAAAATATCTACAAAGAAAATAATTTTTATAAGGTCTTGACACAAATTAAGACCTTTGTATCCTCTAATGCAAGATTGACAAATCAACGTAAAACACCTTGAGCAAAATAAGCAAAAACATTAGATTTTCATATTTCTCATATGGGTTAAAAAAATAATCTAAATACTTATTTCCCACTTTTCCTATTCATCTACCCAAACTTGTCGCCAGCCGCCCGCCACGACGCTGGACAGTCACGACAAACAAACAAGGTTCTTTGTGGGGATTGAAACATTACCTAAATCCATGGGGATAGACCCTGTCCTTGCAAGGCATTGCTGGGATAGTACACCAAGAGAAGTAAGGACAAGATTACCTGCCCTTAAATCTTTACAGTGCACTTAGGGAAGGCAAAGACAAAGACCCAAGGGTCTTTGAAGCCCAATTCCTTTACGCCTAGCAGTAGGTGCCACCGCTTGTAGATGGCCCATCTTTTGCAGCCCAAGTCCACAAGAGACCGAGTGAGTGTGGATTGGGTCGGGTCGGGAGGAATGAAGGCGGTGCCGGTAAATAGGGGTTGTAATTAGGGGCACAAACGGTACCCACTGGTATCCAAATCGTAAAAATCCCCAAACTCTACTTCCTAACTCCGATTGCCGAGTTCTTCAAGAATCCTCTATCAAACATACATACGAGCAGAGAGAGGGAGAGAGATGGCAGGAAGAGAGGTCCGCGAATACACCAATCTCACCGACCCTAAAGGTATTGTTTTTTTTATTTCTCTTTCTCTTTCGTAATTTTTTTTTTTTTTTTTTTTTTTAATTTGTTAAAAATATGAATTTGATTTCATGTGACAGACAAGAAATGGGGGAAAGGGAAGGAGAAGATAGACGATGAAGACGTCACCTTCCAACGCATGGTCGCAAAGGTTAGCCGCATTGTCTCACCCTCTCCTCCTTCTCTTCCTTTCCACTCTTTCTTTCTTTATATAAACAACTAATTCCAGTAGCCTTATTCATCTAAATAATAATAATAATTCCAATAGCCTTAGTATAATTGGATACCCACTTGTTAATTTCAGTTGGTAACCTCACGAGTAATTTTCTTGCCTTATAGCCTGTCAGGGTACGCTTGGTACGCTGGGAATAGTCATTCCCTCTTGCGCCATGAGAATGGCTATATAAAATCTATTTATTTCATTAGTAGAATAGTCATCCTGCACACCGAAAATCCCCAAGTGTTTTTGGTGCTCGGGGAACAAGTTTACCATACCTTTTCTTTTTGAAGAATGCTATATACTACAGTTGTTTAGTTTGCTTTTTTGTTTCTTCTTTGTATCTATTTGAATTAAATGTTCATATGCTTATATGATTGTCTTGCTGTGGTGTTTTAGTGAAATTGCGTTAAGCCATCCTTAAATTCTTTAGTTTAGATCACAATGACGTAAAACTATTTCATCAGCTTGAACACTTGGCCATGACTCGGATCCTCATAAGGTAGTGAAGTGAATTTATTTTTTTTTAATACAGGTAACCGAAAATATTGAAATCTTTGACTAGTCACATTCAACTTCCTCGAGGGATTTCCCCAACGTGTTTTTTAACAAATTCCAAACTTTCTAGAGTTACCTATAACCTGCATTCAGCTGTGAATTGTTTTAGGTTTTGGTCTTGTTTATCGTTTCTGTTCCAAGCATTATGTCCCCCACAATTGATTCTTGCTTCTATATTGCAAAGAAACAATTGATCCGATAACATCATCCAATTTCTGAACAAATCGAAAGATAAAATATAAGTGGCGATTTTTCTTTTTTCTTTTTTTTTTATTAAGTAATCAATCTTATAAAAATAGGCACAAAGGGGCACAAGCCAAGAATATGGGAGGTATACAAGAGAAACACTCTAGAAAGAAGAAGAATAACACAATTCTAGGAAAAAATAAAAGGAAATTAGAAAAGCGGGGCACAAACCAAGTATACGGGGAGGTATACAAGATCATTTTCCATAGAGCTGCCGATCATATCAAAAACACCACTCTCGAATGAGCCTTATTTCTCCAAATGCTATTCAAAGGAAAGGGAAAACCTGTGGGAGGACTAAGCTTGTGATAAAAAAAATATTTGATCTCAAACACCCTTCTCTTGGAAGGGATCCAACAGATTTTATCCATGCTGCCTCATCTCAATTAGATTGAGTACAAAAGATTAAAGAACAAGGTAATCAACTCCAACTCCCAATCATATACTGGTCTGATAAAGTTGATGTTTCAGTATTATGTTGCTAGAAAACTGTAAATGATCTGCCATCGATACCTCCTTAAAACGAGAGATACTAAACATCTCTGGGAAGCTTGTCTTCAAAGTCAAATCCTCACACCACACATTGTACCAAAATCTGATCTTAGCCCCACCACCCACTTCAAATCTAACAAATCTAGAAAAATCCCGCCCATTTCCTCCTAATGTTTTTCCACACCCCAAACTCATAAGACCCAATAACCGCATTAGAACACCATCCTCGCCACAAACTGTCATACTTTACTTCCACAACCAATCTCCATAAGGCCTCTTTTCATGGCATAGCGCCATTATCACTTCTCCAAAAGAGCTCGGTTAAATAGAAGTAGGTTTCTAATCCCCAGCCACGAGTTAATTGGAGTACAAATCTTAGACCAACTAACTAGATGAAATTTTAATTCATCACCAACTCCGCCCCACAAGAAATCCTGCCAAAGTTTCTCAATGTGATTAGCTAGACAACCGGGATGGGGAAAAGAGAGAAATAAAAAGTAGGCAGATTAGAAAGATTGCTTTTAATCAAATCTTCCCACCCTAGGTGCGCTTAATGTTTTTAATGATATTCTGATTACTTATGAGAAGAAATTATGTTAGGAGATAATTAGATATTTTTCCATCAAGTTTTTCATGCAATTGGATGTCGATTTGAGAGAAAGTACATGTAATATCTTTTTTTCTGTTGGCTCTGAACATTAGGATTTAGAGTGTAGAAAGGGTTTTTACTGCACTACGTATTACACTGGTCTGTTGTAGTTTTGTCCACCTTCTGCAACTTGCTATTTTGCGTGAAACCTTGAGGGGAGTTTTCTGATAACTTGCCCGGGCAGGGATCTTGGCTTGCTTTACCGGGCAATTGATGCAAGCAGATGCAAGAGGTTGCTGGAGAGCGTGGAGGCTACCTTCACGGGCGAGGCGGTAAGGCTCCTTTTCTCTCTCTCTAGATACATGGCCAAGTGTATGTATTTATGTGTTATTCTTTCTTTTTTTTATTTTTATTTTTATGATTCATTTCTTGAACTTATTTTATTTGAGTATGCAGCCCTGGACAGTGATGATCTGCTCTATCTCAAGGAGCAGATGGAAGCTGAGGAGGATGCAGAACGCCTCCTTCGTCGCACTGAGAAACGAGCATTTGCTGCATTTAAGATATCCTATTTTGTTCTTGTAGGAGGGGCAATTGTGTTGGTCTGAAATGAAATTGTTTCTAATGTTTTGATTTGCACATTGGTAATTAAAATTTTAGTGAATCTTGCTGTAGTGTAGGCTCTCCTTTGACCTGGCTCCTAATGAATGATTCTATTGATTTTATGCTTAATTTTTAAGTCGTGTTGCTTATTTTTATATAGCTGATTGAAGATATCTAACTTAACACGATGTAGTTTAATTTCATGGCATCCAAAAGGAGTTATGCTAGGTGGCCTGGACATATCATAACTGTGTTTCATTTCATGTATGCGTCTGAAACCCATATAGCATGAAAAGCTCACCCCATTCATACTTACAAACTGGAATCCTCTGTAGTCATTGTCCTCACTATCTTCTCTCCATTTCTTTTTTCTTTGCAATACTTAAAAAATAGTCATTTAAGACTAAATTAATGCTAGATTCTTCTTGTGCTGTGGCCATTGTATCTGAGCGTCTTCGTACCTAGCTAATACCATTGAAATTGATATACCTCTGGTATTTTCATTCCCTCGACTTACTGAAACACATGTTACATGACAAGTGCTGTAAAATGCTATGAAGTTGAGTTATGGCATTTTTTATCTGGTTTCCTAACACCTGTGGAGATGATTGCTTGGGAAAGGCTGAAACTTTTCCCTATGTTGATGCAAATGTTGTTTTATGGTATCTCTCTCTGTCTCTCTCTTCCTTAACCTCTGGACACAAAGCTGCAAGTTTAGCTGATTCTTCACCTGCATCAGTCCCCTTGCCACTTCGAGTTGAGCCCAAGCCCAAGAGTGGAATCAGGTCCTCTCTCTCTCTCTCTCTCTCTCTCTCTCTACACACTAAATATCCTTCCAATCTTTGGATATTTGTATTGAGCAACTAAAATCCACGCTGTCTAGTTGGCTTTTTCTTCTGATATCTGTATTTTATCTGGATTGTAGACAACAAGTTCTATTGAAGAAAGTAGTGGAAATTAAACCCAAACGGCAGAGATCTTCTGATCCATCTGATGGGAATTGGTCTACTCCAGCTTCAAATAAGTCGGAGTCTCACCTGAAGAAGGAAAATGAGCAGCCTAAGGCTTACCAGGAGGAGAAAGAGCAGCCTTTGTCAAGATCAAATAAAGCAGATGAAGATACTAACATGGAAAATCCTGTTAAAAGTTTGCTAGGCTTGGCTTATGCAAGTTCGGATGATGATGAAGACTGAAGAATGAATTGGTATCTGTTGGTGCAACACCACACCCGTTCATTTTTCTTTGTTGATAAGTAGTTTATTGAAAAAAAAAAAAAAAGAAAGAAAAAAAAAGGAAAAAAGAGAAAGATTGTTCATTGATAAGTACAGCATGCTTTCTTTCTCATGACAAATATTTTCGGTCCAGGACCAGTTGTCATTGAAGCAAACTTAGGATTAATATTATACTGTACAACCAGAGTAGGATTTTCGCTTTTAGGTACTATATTTAGCGTTCAAGTTGTTGTGCCATTGTTGCATTTGATATATCCTTTACTCTTTGACTCAGCAGCTACATCCTGAACTGCACCCTACAGCTCCTGATGACAGATGTGGTGTCTGCTGCAACCTGGAAATTTTGTTTGACACGTGTAGTGTGGCTTGCCCCTCTGGCACCTGTTTGACTGAAAGAAGCTCCATTTTTGAAAAAACATCCTCACAGAATAATTTCCAGGAGCTTGTTTTTTCTGTAGCTGCTCTTTCCCCCATCTCTGACCCTTTTTTAAGATTAATTTTTCCTTTATATTTCTAGTTTGTAAATATGCAAGATAATGTGGATTTCTTCTTGTTCTATGTTTCCTTCTACCTTTCCGGGCTTGTTTGTGGTCCATTTTGGCTTTAATATATTTGTGAGCACATGCCCTCAATCCCCAGCGGCGTACATGTTGGATCCATATTTATTATTATTATTATTATTATTATTATTATTATTATTATTATTATTATTATTATTATGTGAAAGAGATGATGTATGGTTTAAATAGTTCATATTTGAATAGTGATGGGTTTACGTAAAGACCATCCGTTAGTTGCAATTAGGTAAAAAATGGTTGTGCACATGTACACGACAGATACTTGCATATTTTCTTGTCCTCCAAGTATCCATCATCGTGCGAGAAGCATGAGCTTGTTTCTGTTTCTGAACCAGTATTACAAACATTTTCTTAGCAGCTTTATATATTTATTTAATTAAAATGTGAGGTGAATTAACGGTTCGTATTCATGACTTTTGCTTTGATGTCATTAAATGATCGGTTATTTCAAAAGTTTAAAATGATTAAAATAATAATAATAATTTAATATATATTCTAATAGTTCTCACTTTTATTAAGTAGTCATCTGGAATTGATCAATTGGGTTATGAAATTGAGAAGCTTTTTTTTTTTCTAATTGAAAAAGACTACATGAGAGAATTTTTTTCATTTTTTATCTGAATGAAAAAGAGAATAGGCGATCTTATGATAATATTTTCAATATGATCCTAAGAAGCTTGACGGGAGATAGTAGCCACTAGCAGGCATGATACACATTACTTTTTTAGCCATCTTTTTTAACAAATTTGTAAATTTATATAGATAAATTTCACAAAAATTTAATAATAAATTTAACCATTTACTTCCTAGAAATCGTTGAAAGACGATTATGGCATGGGCAAATTTATGTATTAAATGTCTGTGTTTTAAGTGTACACGGAATTTAATGTGTTGTGATTTCTTGGTAGTTGTGTCTTTCGTGTAGTCTTATTATGAGAAAGTTGTATGGTGAATTGGGTGGTTCACATTTGTTCTCTTATTTAAGCGGTCGGATGCAGGTGTTACGGCAACCCAATGAAAATTTATGTTCATGTCCCCAAAACTCACAAGTTTTTGCAGAATTGCATTAAGAGTAGTGCTATGTGGCTGCAAAACTGAGGCAGCCTAGTGTCATTTAATGCGTAGCTATCTCTTAAATTCTGTTTTTTTTTTTTTTTTTTTTTTTTTCAAATATAAAAAAAAAAATTAAATTTTTATGTGCTAATATTTGAATTCTAATGCCTCAAAACTTGTTTCTGAATTCAAAACTAAAACCTAAGAGTGAAAGTTTAACTCTTTAGGGATGGTATAACCCTAAAGGAATTCGGTTATCCTAAATTTTTATAAGCTAATATTTGAGTTCTAATATCTCAAAACTAAAACATAAGAGTGGAAGGTTAACCTTTTAGGTATGGTATCACTCTAAGGATTTGGTCATCCTAAATTTGGTGCTAACGCCACAAAACGCTATCTCAGTTTTATATACCTTTGCTGATACTAATTTCTTATCAGTGATTCATGAAAGTTAGTAAATTTGATATATAATTTGATCAATTTCTAATTAATGATTCTCGATTTTAAATTTGGTAGGCACTTTCCCTTTTAACCTTTTTTCTCTTTAATTTTTTTTTTTTTAAAAAAAAAGTTGACGCTAAGCTTCCTCAATTTGACAGCCGAAAATCCCTACTCTTGCATTAATATTCAAAATTCATAATCGGGTGATTTTTCAATGCCCCATAATATTAATTAGCAAGATTCTTCATATATATACAAGCAGATCGACGACCAGACCGGGGTAGGTAGATCGACGATTCCAAAGAAAAATTCATTCAAAATGATCGAAAATGGTTGTCTGTTCCTCTTGTTCGTTGTTTCTATTTTATGTTTTATTTTTTTTTAAAAAAAAAAAAAAAAAAAAAAACCCAACTCTAGAGGTAACTCAACTAGATCATTCTATTAATTTAAACAAAATTTTGCCAGAGGTGTTGTGGCCACTAGAGCCACCCAAGTGTTAGGGTGGCCATTTTTTTAAATTTTTTTTTTTTTTATTTGTGTTTATAATTATAATTTTTTTTCCTCGTTTTAAAAACTTGTCTCTTTGTCGGCATGAAGAGAGGAAGATTATTCTTATTCTTTTTATTCGCCTAGGGAGAAAAAAGTTGGTTCTCAATCATATGTTTTTTGTTTTTTCTCTCTCTATCTCTATATGATAAATTATACCGTGTCAAAAAAAAAAAAATGATAAATTATACTATATATGCACCAATCTTGTGACACGTAAATCACTCCTCCATGACCATGTGCTTTAAGAAACTACCCCTTTTGTCTCATTCAAGCTTGACTTTTCCCCCTCATCAATGGCCTTACCAGCTCAACCTTTGAAATGTCGCCAATTCCGATCCTCATATTTCATCGCTGCATGTTTCCACCACTGCATCAAACGCCATAAAAGTCTCCCTTCTCCCTCTCTCTCTCTCTATATGATAGATCATAGATAGATAATATGTTGTTCAGAAAGCAGGCACCAGCAACTCCATGGGCAGCAGCTGGGAGAGACAAGTATTCCAGAAACAAAGAAGCCCCATGCTTCTTCATCTTCAACGACACTCCCAATTATAGGCTCAATTGCAATTTTGTCTACCTTTTTGTCTTTCTCTTTGCTTGGTTTCTTCTTCTTCTCTGTTGGTTCCCACCGACAAACACTAAAACCCACACGACCCAAGGACTAGAAGGGTACGCAAGTCATGTCAATGACACCAAATCATTGGCCCCCAGTATTCGCACGTGCGACGGAAGCGTGTCTGTCTACGTGTACTCGTTGCCGGCCGAGTTCAACGTGGGCCTTGTCGAGGATTGCCACCATCTCAACGTCTACACCGACATGTGCCCCCACGTGGCCAACCGCGGTCTCGGCCAGCCTCGCCCGGAAATGGGCTCCGGCGCCGCCTCTTGGTTCGTCACCCACCAGTTCATTGCCGAGATGATCTTCCACGCACGCGTGGAGAACCACCCGTGCCGCACGTGGGATCCCGCCCGCGCCGACTTGTTCTACGTTCCGTTCTACGGCGGCCTACACGCTTCCAGCAAGTTCCGCGAGTCTGATCTGATAGCGCGCGACGCGTTGGCCGTCCGATTGGCGGACTATCTCGAAGGTCAGCCTTGGTGGCATAGGCACCACGGAAAGGACCACTTCCTGGCGCTGGGGAGGACCGCATGGGATTTCATGAGGACCGACAGTGGGCCCGACTTCGGAGCAAACTGCCTCCTCAACCTGCCAGCTGTCCAAAACATGTCGGTGCTGACCGTGGAGAGAAATCCTTGGCAGGGCAGGCACCAATTCGGCATCCCCTACCCCTCCTATTTCCACCCGTCCACGTGGGACGAGATGCTGACGTGGCAGAACAAGGTGAGGCTGTCCGAGCGGCCCCACCTGTGGTCCTTCATCGGCGGCCCACGGAAGGGACTCGAAAAGGCGGCGGTGAGGGAGAAAATCATGGCGCAATGCGCCGAGTCGAGCCGGTGCAAGCTGGTGAAATGCGAGAGCGGAGCCAGCGAGTGCCACGAGCCGAGCCAGGTGCTGGGCGTCATGACAAAATCGCAGTTTTGCATGCAGGCCGCCGGCGACTCGTTCACGCGGCGGTCAACGTTCGACGCGATTCTCGCCGGGTGCATACCGGTGTTCTTTTCGCCGCACACGGCTTACACTCAGTATGGATGGTTCTTGCCGGAAGATCGGAGCGCATACTCGATGTACATAGACGAGAAGGGGAGCGGAAGCGAGAGGATAGAGGAAGAGCTCCTGAAGATATCGGAAGAAAAATTGAAGAGAATGCGGGAAAGGGTTGTGGATGCGATCCCAAGGCTGACGTATGCGCACCCGAATGCGAGCGATGTTGGGTTCAAAGATGCGGTGGATGTGGCGCTTGCTGCCTTGTCGAAGCACGTTTCGGAATCCTAGCTAGAGCGCCCATAAATACACAGAAAATGAAGATTTTGTTGTTAATGTAGAGTATTGTTGACCGGAAGCAAGAATCATGTGTGTATTATTCATTTGTAGTGATGATAAGTTTAAATTGATTGGAATGATTGATACAATCTATAAATGTTCTTTGTAGCTTCCCAGATTCACAGACATGGGTCTGGTGGTGGTGGAGCCATATATCTTCATCTCGGCGCTGAATAATTCAAGGTAATCATCACATCAAAATTCCCATGTGAATTAAATGGGCTTCTCTTTTCTTTTTTCTTTTTCTTTTTTTTTTTTTTTTTTTTTTGGGTAAAATTGTATCATTTTCTCCTATTGATCATTAGCCTCCCAATTAGGGTTGTAAAAACGAGTTGGGAGGTTGGGTTCGGGTCACTCCGCTTGACCTGCGAATGCGATAAGTTAAATTTTGAATTTGACTTATTTAATTAAATCAGTCACCCCCTTAAACTTGAATCTAACCCGCAAGTGACTCGATATAATAAGCTTGATCTGTTTAACCCATTTCAACATGTATTTATTATATATATAATTTGATAAACGGGTCAATCCGTTTATGAGTCGTTTATTAAACAAGTCAAGCAAGTCAACCGTATAATATCTTGTCGGGTTCGCGGGTTATGACAAAAATTGCCAACCCCAGCTAACTCAAACCAAACACGGCACTAGCTTTGCTACCCCTAATATATATTTACATGGCCAATTTTTAAGGCCGACTTAATAGATTCTAAGGCCCAAGGCGATAAACTTAGGTGAGGTTTATATTTAAATAATTTCAATTTTTTAAATTATTCTTCTCGATTTTTACCATTGATATTTTTTTTTCAAACAACTTGCAAAATTTATCTACTTTAAGAGACACTTAATTTCAACAGATATCATATTTTGTGTTGAGCTACTTAGCTACATATAACTCTTTATGTATAATTTAATTTGTGCAAAACAAAATTTACTTTATTTTAAATATTATTTTAATAAACGAATTTAGCTGATCTATGAGTTTTAAATTTTAAATTCGGATGGAATTATGAGTTTAGTAACCACTTTACAGGTGCAATTAATGTGACTTTATATTTTTCTCTTACTTTTTTCCTAAAGTCTTAATATCGGGGATTTTTTTTACCATAATTGGGCCTTATTAAAGAACATTGACTAACTTTTATTTGTCATAATTGACTCTTTTTTTCTTTTTTTTTTTTTTTGAGGCCCTTTAAATGATTGCCTAATTTGTAGAAAATGATCCTCTCAATTTCAAATGAAATTGAGAGTATTCATTTAGGCCTTGTTTCTTTCGACGTAAAATGGTTTTCAAAAAATGATTTTCGCATTTTATGATTTTTACTGGGCCGTAGAATAGTGGTCAACGGAAATCATTTTTCTTTGGAAAATGCTAGTTATTCTTCTAGTGTTCTCAACCAATAGTCACTTTTGACCGAAAATTCATCTTTAATTTTTCGAAAAATGATTTACGGTTTTCAAAACCATAAACAATTTTTCGACTTTGAGTATCTCATTTTCAAATCGACGAATTATGTCAAGACCCATCTAGGACCCCACCGAGACTTGACCAGGACTTGCCCAGGACTACCGAGGCCTACTCGGGACTTGACCGAGACTCACTTAGGACCTTGCTGGGACCTGACTAAGACCCGACCAGACTTGCTAGAGACCCCGTTGAGACTTGATAGGGACTTGCCCGAGACCTACTTGGGACTTGACCTGGACTCACCCAAGACCTCGCTGAGACCCGCTCAGACTTGCCCGGAACTCACTCGGGACTTGACCGGAACTCGCCCAAGACCGGCCCAGAACCAAACATGGCATTAATTAAATAATTTAAATATTTAATTAAATAATTTCAATTTTAAATTATTCTTCTTGATTTTTTCTACTATTTTTTTTTTCCCCAAACGACTTGTAAAATTTATCTACGTTAAGAGACTCTTAATTTCAACCAATATCATATATTTTTTCGGTGCCCCTCTCTTCCCTTTCCTCTTCCTCCATCATCTACCTTTTGCAGCGTTCTTATCCCTTCAGGTGCTAGCTATTTACTTGATGACCTAGTCCTAGCCGCCTCCCTCCTCCATCTATTTTTTCCTTAGCTGCTTCTTACACAGCCATCCCTGTTGGCAGCGTTTTCCTCCTCTGGGTCAGGTTTGGAGCTGGATCGGTCAGATCCGCAGTCACTTGTCCTTCTCACTCGGCCAGATCCACCATCTTCTGCACTGGATCTGTCGCTCCAACTAGTTTTTGTGGGTGCTGCCTCCACACTAGTTTTTTCGCCGATTATCGCTTGATGCAGGTCTTATACGTGTCCCCGTAGCGTCAAGCTTCCACCGCCACCTCTTTCAATGATTTTTGGCCAGCTCGTGCCCGCCTGCCTGGGCGTCCCTCCGGTTGTTTTCTTTGTTTGTATTTGCTTTTCCCTATTTTGTTTTTGTTTCCTTGTAGTTTTTTAGTCTTGCCAATCCTTTTGCGCTGTATTTGTTTTGTATTTTCTTGTTATTTCCCTGTAGTTTTTGGCTTATTGTTTGATTTTTCTGCAGCTTTGCCGATCTCCTCTGCATCTGTTTCGCCGTCCTCCGTCCATGCTGAGCCTTTTTTTGCACCCCCACCGCGACGAGCTTTCAACGCTACGGTTTCGGCTTGCACGCGATCGGCTTTTATTTTCCTGTATTTTTGTTGTTTATTTGCTTGTAATAAGTCCTTTCTCGATCGGCCAGCTTTTAGGTGTGATGCTTGGTCTAGACCTTTGGGTTGTGGATATGAATTTTATCCTAACTTTTGGGTCGAGAAGGACAAGTGTTGGCTTGGGGTTTTTAGCCCTCAGTGCCAAGAAATAATTGATACCTATGTATTAGTTAGTTCTGTCTGGTATAGGCTGTATTTCATTTGTTGATTGGCCATAGGTTAGCGGATCTGTTTTGAGAGTCTGAACTGTAATACGTCTTGTATGATGTTGATATCTTTGTAGTTAAAGTACAGATACTTCAGGGCTTGCCCTGTATTGTAAGAGCTTTGCTCTTGATCTTTCATGAACGAGACTAAGTTGAATTTCTTTCAACCAAAAAAAAAAATCATATTTTTTGTTGAGCTAACTTAGCTACATATAACTCTTTATGTATAATTTAATTTGCGCAAAATAAAATTTACTTTATTCTAAAAATTATTTTAGAAAACGAATTTAGCCAATATGTGGGTTATAAATTTAGATGAAATTATGAGTTTAGTAACTGTTTTACAAGTGCAATTAATGTGACTTTAGATTTTTCTCGTACTTTTTTCCTAAAGTCTTAATATTTTGGATTTTTTTAATATATATATATATATATACACCATAACTGGGGCCTTAATTAAAGAATATTGACTAACTTTTTTTTTCGACATAATTGAGGTTTTAATTTTTTTGTTCTTATAAAAAGAAACTTAATAATACTATCGTTATTTGGGGCTTTTTTTTTTTTTTTATTGGAGACCTTAAGTGATTGCCTAATATGCCTACTGAAATTTATGTTTTTTTTTTTTGTTTTTTTCTTTTAAAATAAAAATATTAACAAACAACTCAAATATAAAATATTCCTAAAAACACAAAATATTTGTTTTTACCATGAATTTAAAATTTTTTTAAAAAAAAAATCCCTCAAACAAATATTAACAAACATAATTTAGGGTTTGAATAATTTTCTAGCTTGCAAGTCAAGGAGGATGAGTTTCGGCAGTAGGAACTATGTATCGAATTGAGTCTATCTGGAGCAAACATTTTGTTACAATTGAAGATTAGTTATGGGTTAGCGAATTTTGATGTCCTAAATAGATCTTGAATGTCAGAATGTTACATATGTATATATGACTTGTAACCTTGTAACTTCGGCTATGATTTTCTCAAAGCTTTTGATCTGTGATGTAAGAGCTTTATGCTTATGATCTTTCATCAATTAATGAGACTGAAATGATTTCCCCTAATTTTTTTTGTTTTTTTTAAAAAAAAGACCCTTCTAACATGTTTAGCCCTTTCTCAATAAACTAAAAAAATTTAAAATTCCTCTTCACTTTTTTTTTCTTTTTTCTTTCTATTAAGGAGAATCAAAATTTGGAATTTAGACCAAATTCGAAAAGTATGTACTTTTAAACTATGAGAAAACATTTTAGGTAAAGAGTTAACATGTACCAAAAAGTGCTTCGGTTAGAATGTAAGGTGTCTCAAGGAAGTTTTTCTCCCTAGACTAAAACTCTAGCTGAGAAGGAAAAGTTTTCCATGGCTCTTTGAGTTCAATGGAAGTAATACGAATTTTCTATCATGACGGATGATCTAACGCAAAAGTGGAGGAATTTCTGTCTGTCGGAAGATAAATGTTTGGAGTGGGAGGCACCTACTAGAGAATGGCAGGACGTGTCTTCACGAGGAAGAAATTGTGTGGTAGGGAAACTAATTGCAGATCAATTAGTAAGCAAAGAAACAATCAAAACAACCCTTTTACGTTGGTGGAAACTATTGGGCACGCTCTCCTTCAAAATCTTGGAGGAGAACTTGTTCTTGGTGGAATTTACCAATGAGGGAGACAAAAGGAGGGTTCTTGAAGGTAGGCCATGGGTGTTTGAGGGTAGTCTTTTCTTCTCAAAGATTTTGATGGACGCACCTCACCATCAGATCTGACATTGAAAAGGTTGCTTTTTGGATTAGAATGATTAGTCTACCTTTGGCTTGCATAGGAAGAGAAACGGGATGGATGATTGGGTCCTTGGTTGGAGAAGTGGAGGTTGATGATACTGATGCGAATGGAGTGGGTTGGGGTGAGTTCTTACAAGTGCGAGTTTTGATCAACCTGACGGAACCTCTGGCCTGTGGACAGAAACTCAACCTGTAGGGGATGACGCAGTGGATCGCATTCCAGTATGAACGATTGCCAAAGTTCTGTTTTAATTATGGAGTTATTATCCATGGAAAAACAGGTTGCAACAAAAAAAACTATGATGCGTCAAACAGAAACCACAGAGTATGGATATTGGTTGAGAGCTCCATCTCCAACAAGGTGGGAAAAGAGAAGACCTGGCAGAAATGGTCCAAGGAGGGAAACGACACACAACTACCATGATGCAAAGGAAGGGGCGCAGTCTAGTATGGTGGCTGGTGGTGGACAATTCCAAGCGGAGGGTAAAGGCACCGATGATTGTTTCCCAAACCCTAAACGACCTAAAGCTCACAAGGAAAGAAGCGAGTATATGGGCGTAAATCGTGGAGGAGTTGTCGAGAATTATCTTGCTAAGGTGCATAGTGTAACAAACAATTTTCAAACTGATGCTCAAAATGGAAGGTATGATTCTAGAAGTAAATGCTGATCTTAATCAGGAAAGCGAATCACCACCTTTATGTGTGTCAAAAAAGGCAAGATTTTCACCTATTAAGAATGAGATGTGTTTTTTCCAAGAGGACTTTAATGAAGCAGTGGGCAACAGCACATGGAGGAAAAAAAAATGAAGGAATGGGGGGTTATTTACAAGTCCTACACCACGTAATGAAGCTGCTAGGTTTAGTGGACCGGTTCTAGCTGATGTGGGAAAAACAATACAGGTGGCAAAGACTGCTTCCAAAGGTAAATTAATTTTACCACAGAGTGTCGAGGGGGAAGTGGTAGGTAAATGGAAAAGAAAGCTTCAAGGAGAGAACATGGAGGAAAAGGCAGTGTCTTCGGCTATGCAGGGAAACACAAAAAAATGGGAGATTGGTGGAGGGATAAAGACTGTGGGTAGTGATGTAAACATTGGTCCGGGGTGGTGGAAGCTGTTGTACAGCACTGCCGACCGCAATGAAGATTCTAAGTTGGAACTGCCAAAGGCTTGGAAACCTTCGAACAGTTCGAGACCTATGCCTTTTAGTAAAGGAGAAGTGTCCCATTTTGGTTTTCCTTATGGAAACCAAATTACGGAAGGAAAAAATGGAGCTTATCCAGTGCAAATTGGGTTTTAAAAATTTATTTGCGGTGGATAGTGTCAGAAAAAGTGGTGGCTTGGCTTTGTTATGGGGTGAAGAGATTATGGTTGATATACAAAATTATAGCGGCCAGCATATCAATGGTATGTTGGTTGAACCAAACTCAAACTTGCAATGGAAGTTTACGGGTTTCTATGGACATCTGAATGTCAACAAACATTCTAAGGCTTGGGAGTTATTACATTATTTGGCCAGCCTATCTCCAGACCCCCCAATGGCTATGCTTAGGAGATTTTAACGAAGTAGTGACTATGTCGGAAAAATGGGGAGGAAGGGTTAAGTCAAATTCTCAATTACGTAGTTTCCAAACCACTTTGGAATTCTATATACTAACTAATTTGGAGTATAGAGGACCTAAATATACATGGACCAATTCTCAAGAAGGCCAAGATTTTGTCAAGGAAAGATTGGATAGAAGGATGGTCAATTCGGGATGGAGGGATATTTTTCCAGAAGCTGAAATTGTGGTTGAGGTTATAACTACCTCAGATCATGCAATTTTGGTATTACATCAATTCCGTTTTGAAGCCTGTTGGACTGAAGAACGGGGTTACTAGGAGGCTCTCTTAGATGCTTGGAACAAATATTCGGGGGTGGGAGACAACTGGACACGGATTGGGTAGAAATTATCTAGTTGCAAAGACAGTATTTCAAGATGGAGGAGGAGAGAGCATGGTTCTGTACTTGCTGCCATAAAATGTTTGAAGCAACAATTAAATGAAGCCCGGGATAGCAATATCTCACGGGCTGGAGGGGAGTTTAAAAAATCCAGCAAGATCTTGATTTTCTCCTAGATCAAGAGGATGTGAAGTGGAAACAACAGGCAAAGGCTACTTGTTTGATGCAGGGAGATTGCAACACTAAGTTTTATCACGCATGTGCAAATCAGAGGCGCAAAATAAATCTAATTTCCAAAATCAGAGATGAACTTGGTGTTACTTGGGACTCTCCGGAGGATATTCAGGTAGCCTTTGTGAATTATTTTTCTAATTTATTATCTGCTAGACCTATAGAAGACATGGAGCCGTGTATTTAGCTGCTAAGCCCAAGAGTAACTGAGGAGATGAATGAAACTTTGCATAAAGTTTTACCAAAGAAGAGGTTGGGTTTGCGCTCAAACAAGCTGCACCTTTAAAGGCTCAATTTTTTCAAAACCATTGGGAGCTAATGGATGATGAGGTTTGTCAGGCTATTGTTGATGATTTTAATTTGAGAGTATGTCCCTTCTCTGAATATGACAAGTATAGCACTAATCCCTAAGGTGAGGAACCCATCATGTGTTACAGAATTCAGGCCTATTAGTCTGTGTAACGTTTTGTACAAACTAATTTCTAAGGTCCTAGCCAATAGACTGAAAAATATATTGTCTCTTATTATTTCACACACTCAAAGTGCTTTTATTCCAGGCAGGTTAATTACTGATAATGTTTTAGCTGCCTATGAGACCTTACACACAATGCATACAGGGTTGTCAGAAAAGAAGGGTTTTATAGCAGTAAAATTGGATATGAGAAAGGCTTATGACTAGGTAGAGTGGAGAGTTTTGGAGGCAGCGATGATGTAACGCCCCCAAAATCAGCCTCAGCTAATTTGGTGGAGTCATTGGCAATTGTCCCATTTATGCCAACTTGTGACTAAACGGGAAATCGCCCTTCTAGTATCATCAGAGTAAATGCAATGGAAGGTGAATAAATCTGAGTTACTATAATTCATTAAATAAGAATATGGAGCAACTAAGCAATAATAATGACTAACCTGTAATAATTGGCAAGTCCTAAACCACACGGGTAGCAGCAGCCAGGCCACTCCCAGAGTGTTGAGTCAAGTTACCTAGAGAATAATAATAGAATAAATCTAACAACTTAGTAAGTAAACCTTACAACATAGGTATGACATGAGCCCAATTAATGAAAATAAACGTGCAATTTAAGTAATAATAAAAAATGGGCATTACCTCCGTTAATACATCATTTGGTAGGTTTTCGGGTTTTCAAAGATCATGGTGTACTACCGGCGATAACTACCTAAATATTTTAATGCAAGAAAAACTAGTGATTTATAGGTTATAACTTTCATATATGGTTTACCCGAGATATTACCTCTTCTTAGTAGGGTTGGCACTGTTCCGAGGGACTTGTTATAATATCCCACCTTAATAACACACAATATTGTCTGCTTTTGGCTTCCTCAAATCAGACCTCCCAGAAGGTCACTCATCCTAGTACTACTCTTGTAGAAGTTCGCTTAACTGCGGAGTTCTGATAGGATCATGATCATCATGGCTTTAAAACGCGTTGTTGTCATTAAGGGTGTAAGTACACATATAAGCGCATCGCCATTTCCATACCCAGGTGATGTGGGACGTCACAATCACCTCCTCTTAGGACCCAGCGTTCCCGCTGGCGGCCTCATGGGATTAGCCCACTCTTAGCATTCGTCCTAGCGAGCGTCCGCTAGTGACCTTCATAGGCTTGTGCACGCTCCCCCCTTCTCAAGCTGGGCAATGGCTCTGATACCATTTGTAACATCCCACCCCAATGACATACAATATTGTCCGCTTTTGGCTCCCCCAAACCAAACTTCCTAAGAGGTCACCAATCCTAGTACTACTCTCGCAGAAGCACGTTTAACTGCGAAGTTCTGATAGGATCATGATCATCACGGCTTTAAAATGCGTTGTTGTCATTAAGGGTGTAAGTATACATATAAGCACATCCTCATCTCTATACCCAAGCGATGTGGGACATCACACCTGTAGTACAATGTCAGTGCCCCAACCATTGCACGGTACCGTATATAATACTAGCAGCGCAATTGAGTCCGACCTCGGGCGGCCTACACTGCTAATGATGTCTACCCTATAGTGACCAACCATTAGGAATGACTGCACCTTAGTCATGAAACCATTGGATCCAAAGCCCCCATATAACATACACACATTTGACCATAGTATGAAGTCTATATAGTAAGACCATGGCTGCTTATATGACACGTACCAGCGTACCATGTCATACAATGCATCTTCACAATCAATTTATAATGCAATTACCAAGTATTTACAGAAAGTATGCATGCTCATATCATATTCATGGTCAGTCAACTGACATATCTCACGTTTTAAGTAAAAAGGGTTGTAAGTGTCCACTTACCTCGCTCACTTGAGCAAATCCTCCGACAAAGCTAAGTCCTGCTATAATGGAATACAATACACCGTTATACTAAGTCGTGTCTAACCATAAAGTGGCTAAACTAAATCGTGCACGATCGAAACTTAAACTGGTGCTCTGTTCCTTGACCGTATGTCCAACCCCGATGGCATACGTCCACTCAATGAGTTAAGCACACCTTTAAGTTTTGAACAACACTTGATTCCTATAACATTTCTAGACCTCTAAGCCTCTTATAAGGTAACAAAAGAGCACATGCAACGTAAGAAATCTCAACATAATGAAACTTTAAAAGATCTTTTGAAAACATTAACACTTTTAAGGAATGCTTAATGAACACTTTGGAAAACTCACCAAAATATAATCTAGAAGGTAAAAATAGTGCTGAAATGTAAAAAGAAACAGAGTTTACCCCGAAGCTAAGCACAAACATGATCTCCCTTCCTTGAAATCTCTTTTTTTAAGCTCACACTCACCAAATAACATTCAACAAGCAAGGATTTGATTCTGGTAGCCTAGGGGCGTGCCTAAGGACTGGAATGGGCGTGAAGAATAAGAGTTGAGAAGGGTATTTATAGGGGAAGGTCGCCACCAACTCTCTGAAAAAGTAGCGGACGTCTGCCAACCCTAGCGTACATTCGGTATTATTGCCCAGCAGTTCAAAGGGTGTCTCGTACATCTAGGTATTACTCAGGGGGTATTTCAAAAAGTAGTGTACGTCTGTGTGGTCCCACATACATCAGTTGTACTATTTGCATAGCGTACGTCCAATGGTCTCCATGCATATGTGCAAGCTAAAAACAGTGGCGTACGTCCGCTTGACCTAGCGTACATCTTCCCCTAGAGAATTAGTATTTGGCTTCTATTTTCTAAGGGATTTAGGTTTTGTTGGGTTAACACTAAGGGCTTGGGTCTTTGTTAAAACAATTCTATTGAAAAACCTTTTTGACCGCTTTTGTGAAAATGTTTTTGAATAATAAAAGGGTTGCTTTTATCGAGGTATTACAGATGAGGCAGATGGGTTTTGCTCCTAGGTGGATTGGGTTAATTATGATGTGCATGACATCCGTACAATATTCAATTTTGGTGAATGGTAATTCGTCTGGGTGTATTATTTCCACAAGGGGATTGCGACAAGGGGATCCCATTTCACCATATCTGTTCCTTATTTGTGCAGAGGCATTAAGTGCTATGGTGGTTAAAGCAAACATGGAGGGTGCTCTTATGGGTGTCCCTTCTTCAAAATATGTGTCGCGGATAGGTCATCTATTCTTTGCGGATGATAGTTTGCTTTTTTGCAAGAGTTCTCTCACACAATGGAATCATTTGACTTCTCTTTTAAAGAAGTATGAAGAAGCCTTGAGACAACGGCTGAATTGTAATAAAACAACCTTTTTTTTTTTCAGCAATAATACTCCCATAATGACCTGAGAGGAGATTGTGGAGTAGGCAGGGATTCCATTCACGCAACGTTATGACACCTATTTGGGCTTACCGGCATTGGTGGGAAAGTCTAGAATGGCGGCTTTCAAGAAACTTAAAGATAGGGTTTGGAAAAGGCTACAAGATAGGAAAATCAAATTTCTGTCTCAAGTAGGGAAGGGAATATTGCTTAAGGTTGTAATTCAAGCTATTCCAACTTGTAGTATGAATGTCTTCCTCCTCCCTAAATCATTATGTTTGGAGATGAACTCTCTAATGTAAAATTTTTGATGAGGGCATTAAGAAAAATCAAGAGTACATTGGATGAGTTGGAGTCGTTTGGGTCTTTTCAAGAGTGACGGAGGATTGGGTTACCGAGATCTAAGAAGCTTTAATAAAGCCTTATTGACGAAACAAGCATGGCATCTTTGGAAAATGCCCAATAGATTCACTGCCCAAAATAATGGAAGCTAAATACTACAGGGGCGGGAATTTTTTGGATTCTTCACTCGGTAACCGACCATCCTTTGCATGGAGGAATATTCATAGTTCTCAAGAATTATTCAAAGAGGGTTTGGTTTGGCAGATAAGGAATGGGTTGAAAGCTCGTATTTGGAAGGATAGATGGGTTCCCCATCCTTCAACTTTTATGATTCATTCTCCACCTCTTTTGCTGAATTCAGACGCCACGGTTAGTGAAATTATTGATGTAGATACACGATGGTGGAAGACCCGCTGGAGAATTTATTCTCAAAGGAGGAAGTTCAACTAATCATCCCCCTTTCAGTCAGCTGTACTAACAGAGAAGATGTTTGTATTTGGCAGGGCACTACAAATGGAGATTTTTCTATACGATCTGCTTATTACATTCAGAAGGAGTTGGAAACCAGATTGCTGGCCGAGAGTTCTTCCACGAAGGACCACCATACAGTTTGGAGAAATATATGGGGATTGCGGATACCGAATGTGGAAAAGAACTTCTTATGACGGGCTTGTCATGAAATACTTCCTACTTGAAAAAATTTGCAACGAAGAAAAATCACTGATGACCCACTATGTCCTATTTGTGGACTAGAAGAGGAAACGACACTACACATTCTTTGGGAATGCTCTTCGGCGAGGGACGTGTAGTGTGTGGGAAGCATCAAACTCCAAAAGAGCTTAAGCACTGGTATGAGTTTTTTAGAAATTGTTGAAGAGATTTTCAAAAAATGTAAGACAGAGGAAATACTTCAATTTGCAGGAATTGCTAGGCACTTGTGGCTGAGGAGAAATGAGTTTGTGCATAGGGGTTGTTCTTGAATCCTAATCTATTGGTGCAGCATGCTTTATTAGCCACGTAGGATTTTGTTAGACTGTCGCAAGCCAGAATAACCAATAGGGGTTGACAAGGGTGGATGATTGTCAAATATGGAGTGCTCCATCTCCTAGCTGGGTGAAATTGAATTGGGACGCCTCCATAAAGAAGGAGACTGGGAGGCTGGGATATGGTGCATTAGTGCGAGATGAGAGGGGTCTAGTGGGAGCAGCACAATGTCAACCACTTTTGGGTAGTCTTGATCCGGCACTGGCTGAGGCTGGTGCGGCTCTAATGGCAATTCAGTTGTGCAAAATATTGGGCTTCCAATGGGTCCACTTTGAAGGTGACACGAAGATAGTTGTAGACAAAGTCAAATCTTCGGAGGGAGACTAGAGTCGGAAGGGAATGTTGTTGGAAGAAATTAAGCTCGAGCTCAATCTATTCCTCAATGGTGGATGACCTTTATACGTAGGGATGGTAATAAAGAGGCTCATGCTCTTTCAAAGATGGCTCTTAAAAATAATGTAAACCATAAGTGGTTAGACACCACTCCCGATTGTATCAACGATATTGTTAGGATGGGGTATTTCGCTCTATCCTCGTAAGTTTTATCTATGAGAAAGTATTCCCATTTCAAAAAAAAAAAGAAAAGAAGAAGAAGAAGAAGAAGCTATTTATGATTAAAAATATTGATCTCTAGTATTTCTTTTAAGGGAAAACATAAAAAGGCCCCCCAACTAGGGGTGTAAACGAGCCGAGCTTGGGCAAGCCTAGGCTACCCAGGCTAGGCTCGTTTATTTTTTGCCTAGGCTCGAGCTCGAGTCGAGCCTGGCTTCGCTGCTCGAGCTCGGCTCGATAGGGTTTGAATCGAGCTTGAGCTTAAGTCAAGCCCTAAGCTTGAGCTCGACAAACGCACAGAGATCGAAGCCAAACCGTCGGACCCGAAGCCAAACCTCCAGATCAGACCCAACCCAAATGGACACAACCCAAACCACCGTCGTTTCCAGACCACCCCAACCGTCTGGAAGAGAGAGACTCAACGATGAGAAAGAGATCATCTAATCGGACCCAACCCTACCCAAACCAAATCAAACTCCCCGTCGGACCACACCAACCAACCGTCACCATTTGAGAGAGAGAGAGGGTAAGCTAGCGTTCTTTTCTTGAGTCGACGAGCAAGAGGGAGATGCAGGTGTTTAAGGAAAGGGAATAAGCGCTGAACTGCTGAAGGAAACGAAGGAGCAGAAAAAGGAGATGAGGAGATAAGGCTTTTGAGGAAAGAGAGAGGCGCATAGATATTTGGGGCATAATGGGGCACGTGTATGGTGGAGAATAATGGAGATGAGAAGAGCCAGAAGACTACTAAGCATGGAGAGACACAGCCGGCGTGCACTTGACTCGAGTCTTGAGTAATAAATGGGCTGGCCAACTGCTGGGCTTATGGTTGTAAAGGGGCACGTCAATAAGTTGGCATGCATAAGGCTTATGGTAAACTGCTATGCTTGTTAGTTGCTCGATGGGCTTATATAATATATATATATATACAAGCTTATATGAGCTGATTCTCGAGCTTAGCCGAGTCGAGCCGAGCTTGCTTTGTTTAATATTCGAGTCAGGATTTGTGTTTACGAAGTGTTTCATTTAATATTTGAGTCGAACCCAAGCCAAGCTTAGGTGAGCCGAGCCCAAGCTTGCTCGTGAAACGCTTCGCTCACTTAACACCCCTACCCCCAATTACCACTCATTTACGATTTATCCCTCTAATGTTTAAAAAGTGATAAAGTAGCCCTCAAAACTATCAAACAGTTGCATTTTGGCCCCCTCCGTTAGTATTACCGTCAAAGTGGATGGAAAAATCAAAACTACGTCGTTTTGGCAATGGTAAGTTACTAAAATACCCTCTTGGAGAAAATATATATATATCAAAGTAAGGATCAAAACAACGCCGTTTTGGCTTAAATTAGGGTTTCCAACATTTACCAAAACGGCGCCATTTTGGTAAGTGTTAGGAATTTAAAAAAAAATAATAAAAAAAATCCCTAAACCCCAAGCTGGTGACCCACGAAAAAGCTCCCAACCCCACGCAGCCGTCTTCTTCCAGCAGCCCTTCTCCCTCAAGCTCACGACAACCTGCAACATGTCTCATTGATTAATGAAATTTCAAGACTATGTCTTCTTAAAAAAAGAAAAAAGGATGGCCAAATTGTAGTTTTTTCTTGTAGAATGACCAGTGAATCACACTACAAGCAATTGTTTATTCTTTTCTTATAGCTCACACTCTCTCTCTCTCCCCGTCTCTCTCTTTTCCCTTCTCGCCTTTCTCCTCCCTCTTTCCCAGTTCTTTCCCTCTTCCTCAACAAAGTAGTCGACAACAAGGATTGACCTATTTTCTCTCCTTTTTGAGTTCACAGTCCGAGCACAGCCCACCGCTGTGGTGACGAAGGTGGGGCTGAGATAAATGGGTCTTTTGTTGATTTAGGCTTAATTTCCTATAGAGATGAATGGGTATTTTGTTTGAATGATTTTAGTTCTTAACACTCCCGTTTTGGTAAGTGTGGAAAGCCCTAATTTAATCCAAAACCGCGCCCTTTTTTTACTTATTTTAATATATTTTTTTTCAAAGAGAGCATTTTAGTAACTTATCATTCCCAAAACGACGTAGTTTTGATTTTTCCATCCACTTTGATGGTAATACTAATAGAGTGGGCCAAAATGCAACTGTTTAGTAGTTTTGAGGGCTATTTTATCACTTTTTGAACATTAGGAAGCTAAATCGTAAATGGTTGATAGTTTGGAGGGCATTTTTATATTTTTTTTCCATCTTTTAATTAATCCATCATGTCTTATAACGTGTCTACGACTGCTAAGGAAAATATAAATTAAAATTAGACGTACACTGTTTTAATTAATTAAAGCCAAGATGAATGCTTTTTATTCTTTAAAGTTGTGTAATTATATCTAATGGGTTCAGTAATTGAATGATATTGTCGTCGGTGACTCGGTGCAATATGACTAAGTGTGATCTTATCTACTATTTATGCCACAAATATATGATTTTTGTGATAATATAATGAAAAGAAATGTTTTTGTTTTCTATCTTTTGTCCATCTTCATATAAAATATGGACAAATTTATTATTAAATCTATAGTCATACGACCCACACATGGATCCTACAGCTAACGTTTTAATGATGAATTTGCAAAAGAGATGAATGTGTAACCAATCTATATCATAAAATCTTGTTTTGTCTTTAATGGGCTTAATTGAACTCCCATCCACTTTATTTTGGCTCTCTTTCTTTAAGGGTTCTAAATAAGACATGTCATCTAAATTTGAATTACGATCATCTCCAATTCATTTAAACTAAAAAATATCCAGTTAGTTATAATGTATAAATATATTTATCCCATCAAAAATAAAAAGACAAAAATACCCTTCAAATATAACTAACTGGAACGGATCATGTTCTCTAAATATCATTATGCAATCTAAATTTGAAGACTTTGTAAGAAGGAAAAAAAATGGAGCTTATTACTTTCTATCAAGTAATGCTATAAGTCACTCTTATGTCATTTCCAGAATGATGTGTTCTTAAAATCATATCATTGAGTTTGTGATTGATCAGTACCGAATTTTGATCAAATGATAATTTTAAAATCCACCTCATTTTTGAATAGACATAAGAGGAAGACTTATAGAATTGCTCATCTCTTTCCACATATTTTATCCCATTTTCCCTCCACACACGCCATCAAGAAAATTCCCAAAGTAGTTAAGTGCACACTAAGACATGAGTTTGAATCCCTAATTCTCATTTATACTCTAAATATTTAATTATTGTTCTTCGTGAGTTAACACAAGTATTTATTGGAATGCAATCACAATTATTTAGTAAAATTAATTGTAATTAAAATATTATTGCGTAACAAATGTTAGGGAAACATGATTATATACATATTTAAGCCAATAAACAATTTTCCCTTTAGGTCTCTCACCAAACTACCGAACTTCTCATTGATGCTCTAATAGGGCTAAATTATGTTATTGCTCAATCCAACATAATAACTTGTTTCTAAAAGTACTAATATACTGATAAATTTTTCTAAGATAAATAAAAATTAATAGTAATCAACCAAATACAAATATGAAAATATATTTTAATGCCACATGCAACCAAAAAGGATCAAGGAGTCAGACCCTGGACGAAAATGTAAACACCCATGAGGCATAAGGACAACTTATCTTCTGCCGAAGGCCCTATATTAACTTTTGTTTTTTTGAGTAATAAAAGCAGGAGGCAATTATGAGGGGATCTTTTCAACTATTAATATTAATCCTAATAGAAGAAAACTGGAGAAGAGAAGTGAGAAAAACTTCCTCTTAACCTTTGGGTAGCACACGCCGACAAAACCGTGCGGGAATGGAGCAACAAAAGTTGTAAGAATTCAAGAGTTACGGCGAGACAAACCATTTATCATTACAATAGGTGTCAAGTGAAAGTACACGGATAGATACAAACAGAAATTTGCTACAAAATTCATGCAAACCCATCTAATAAAATAACACGTCTCATAACTATTAAAAAAACATGTAAGAATCACATGTTAAGGGACACGTGTCACTTTATTAGATAAGTTTATATGAATTTACTACAAATCAGTTTGTAGCAAATTTATCAAACATTGTCAGATTTCATCAGCAAATTCCATTTCCTTCAAGCAAAATATAACACAAATTTTGCAAAAAAGAAATTATATCACATTCTTCTCTATTCTGCTTTCATTTCAATTGTGGCACAGTAGAACATATCTGACTAGTCATCTCTCTTTCAAAGTAAGGTAATACTTGATCATTGTAATGGCACAAAGCCTACTACCTGCAAGCAAATTCTCAAATGGTCTCATTATTTTTTGTTCTCTTTCTTTTCCTTTACTCAATCACTAGTTTTTTTTTTTTTTTTGACATGTTTACACAAGAGAGTGAAGGAGGATTCGAACTAGTAACATCCGATACAAAATTCATACAAACCCATCTAATAAAATGACACGTCTCATAATTATTAAAAAAACATATGAGAAGCACATGTTAAAAGACACATGTTACTTTATTAGATGAGTTTATATAAATTTACTACAAATCAGTTTTTAGCAAATTTATCAAACATTGTCAGATCTCATCAACCAAATTCCATTTCCTTCAAGCAAAATATAACACAAATTTTGCAAATAAGAATTATATCACATTCTTCTCTATTCTACTTCCATTTCAATTGTGGTCTCTCTTTCAAAGTAAGGTAATACCTGATCATTGTAATGGCACAAAGCCCACTACTTGCAACCAAATTCTCAAATGGTCTCATTCTTTTTTTGTTCTTTCTTTCTTTTCTTTTTTTCACAATCACTAGTTTTTTTTTTTTTTTGACATGTCCACACAAGAGAGGGAGGGAGGATTCGAACTAATGACCTCCGCTTCATAAGGCATGGTTCCTAGCCGATTGAGCTATCTCTTGGAGACTCACAATCACTAGTTAAATGGAATAGAAGACCATGTTTTCAACGTCTTCATTAAACAAATGAGCTACCGCCTGAAGCCTTCGAAGTACACAGCTGTAAAACACTAATAACTTCTTTAAATGGAGTGCCATATTGACAAGTGATTATGAAACCCTAAGATAGAAGATACGCGAGCTATCACATCTCATATTAGTCTCAGATACATTATCAGTTCCCTGACAAAAGATTCTAAAAGTTCCAAGCATTACCTTGACAAACATTTACATATTTCTCCAGATGCGGACAATGCCTTCTGCAAATGACTTCACATTTCCCCACAGAGATGATTTCTTTGGAACTTCTGCATCATTTGTCTGCCTACTAGAAGTATCTCTGGACATGGAAAATTGTGAATTGCCTCAAAATTCAACTAATAAATGGTACAAGTGAAAAATACAGGAACAGAATAATAATCTCAATACAATATGATTCAAGTGAAAAATGAAATTTAAGAGAGGTCAATGATAGAAATAAGCTAGTCTATTCCAGATAGGAGTAACATATCAGGAGTTAACTTATAGCAAACAAGGACATAGGACATGTCCAAGGCAGCAAAATTTGCATGTCACTTGCACTAAATTTATTCTACAGTTCATATCCTTTAGGCTACTGATGTCAAAGTAATCACATCCTACTTGAACAAAGACATAGGGGTGAAATAGCGGTTGCGGTTAGCGGTTAGTGGCTAAAACCGCTAACCGCCTAGGCGGTTGGTAGAATCTACTAACCGCATCCGCTAACCGCTAGCGGTTAACCGCCTAACCGCCCGGTTAGCGGTTAACCGGATGCGGTTAACCGCTTTTTCTACTAACCGCTTTTTATTGGGCTTTTTTTTTTGGTTGTTTTGGGCTCACTTTAAACCATTGTTTTGCTCACTTCAAACATTTTTTTTCCTCTTTCATGGCCATTTTAACATTAAAAATTGTTGGTTTAAAATGAGTATTATATGTTGGACCATTATACCAAAATCTTGTTGTTCACCTTGTACAACATATAACATACGAATAAAATTACAACAAAATTATTGTTTTGGGTTAGGAAGAAATGAATATATAAAAGTGCAAAACTATGTCATTTTGCACTTCTATATTATATAAATAATAAAAATAAGGTGGGGGGAATCAAAATCGGGACTCTTGAGTAAAATAGGTGTACAATAACCACTAGGTTACAATAACTTATTGTTATTTATTATATGAAATATATATAATATAAATATATATTATATTTTAAAAAAAGGCGGTTAGCGGTTAGACGGTTTTTCAAAATCCACTAACCTCTAACCGGCGGTTAGCGGTTTTTACTAACCGCTTTCCAAGCGGTTAGCGGTTAATGTGGATAGTGGTTAGTGCGGTTAGCGGTTAACAGATGCGGTTAAGCGGTTTTAAATTTCACCCCTACAAAGACACATGCCAACCACCAATTCATTTATGCCATGCGTATTTACACCCATGGAATTACTGGACAAGCAATTATTATCCAACAACTATCACAGGTAGGATTCTACAAGGATTAACAATACAAACCCTATGGACAAGAACACCGTACAGAGTTGGACAATGGAAGATATGCAACTCAAGTTGATCCAAATCAAAACGCAATTCATACAACCAAACAACCCAACCCAACTCAAGGTACTTCAGAATGAAGTTTCTAGATCTGTTTTTGACAAGTAATAAAGTTCTCCTAAAAAGATTTATACACCTTCCCCCTACAATAGATGATGGTCTTTCCTGTTTGAGTTATCTGAAAATAGAATAAAGTTTTAAAAAATGATATTCCAATGTAATTAAAGAAAAGATTTGTACCCCCATCCCCCCTTTATCGAATAGAAATAAATAAATAAAATAAATTTGTTTTTGACAGGTAATAATATATACCTAAAAAGAATATTTATGCTTGCTCCTTCCTCATGATCCACTTTCCTTTTTGAGACAATATACATGAAAGTCCACAAAATACGTAACCCATTTAACTTCCCACATTACCTATTAATTTGAACTCACCTTCTTAGTCCATCTAAGGGCATTTTAGCAAGAGTGAGTTTCATTAAAAGACATGCCATTTGCAAACTTTCATAAATTGTTGGACGCAGGAAGAACATATTAAGAAAAAATATTCATACATTTTAAACTCATGCAACATAAAGATTTATACATATTAAACTCATAAAACAACAAAGCTAGTTTGTGCTACACTGACAAGCATCAAGCATGTCCCACACCTGGTCTAAAAAATTCAGGTCGTAACAGTTCAATGTCTAGTATTTGTGCAGGAAAATCTCAAATCCAAGCAGACCACAAGGCTAGGGTTGAGATTGCCACCCCTACCCCCGACCAAAGGCTATGTATGGTACAATCAACATAGATAGTATACCAAAGCAACACCAATTTGCTATAGAATATAGTAAATGTGTGAAAACACATACAGATGTATGTTGTACACAATATTATTTCTAATTAGTATCCAAAGCACACCCATTCTAATCAGATAAAATAATAGATTGAGGAACATCTCATTCCCTTTTCCTTTTTTGTTTTCCTGGAAAACAATAATGCACTTCATTAAATGTCAGACCATTTTTGGTGGCCTAGATATAGGTACTGAATAGGATAGATTTATCTTATCTCGCAATTGGTAATGCACATCAGTTGTACACAACCTAAAAATATTTTAAATCTCACTCCAGCTAAATACACAACCCATGGTGGGTGATGGGTTTTGTTATCTTGTCAACGCAGGATATGAAACAAAACACTTAACTCCCCTTTTTTTCTGGCCCCACAGAGCCATTTGAGAGGGAAAGAGAACAGATGGGACGCAAAGGCTGATCATCATAGTCATCAATTCTTCTTGCCCCAATCATTGCTCTAAAACAGGTTTAAGGTTATTGCGTGTGCTGTTCAAGTGGAACAGTGTGGGTGGTGGACTGATGGATAAGGTTTCTGTTAGGTTTTTAGTGTTGGCTAATTCAGTGTCAAAACTAGTTGAGTTTTAAGTTTAGGTTTAGGGTTGACATTGGTTTTAAAATGTGGTTCAAGAATTGGTTAGCATTGAAGAACATAATTGCTTGATTGAAACCTCAATCATATTGCGTTTAAACAAGATTGTTTTCAAAGTTAAATTTTTTTTTTTTGATAAGTCAAAATATTATATCAAAAAGCGCAGAGGGGCGCAACCCTTAGTACACTAGGAGTATACAAGAGGGACTAGGGAGAGAGGGAAAAGAAGGAAAGAAAATCTACAAAGCTAATAGCCAGCGGAGCAAGCCAGCCTGTAGTCCAAGAAAAGAGAGTAACAAGGAAAGAATGTAGGAGCTCCTCTCGAGACCTCGACGAGTCTTCAAAACATCTATTATTCCGCTCCCTCCAAATGCACCACAAAATGCAGTGTGGGACCATCTTCCAAACAACAGCACTCCTTGTACGACCCGCCGTCCACCNGCAAAGGCTGATCATCATAGTCATCAATTCTTCTTGCCCAAATCATTGCTCTAAAACAGGTTTAAGGTTATTGCGTGTGTTGTTCAAGTGGAACAGTGTGGGTGGTGGACTCCTGGATAAGGTTTCTGTTAGGTTTTTAGTGTTGGCTAATTCAGTGTCAAAACTAGTTGAGTTTTAAGTTTAGGTTTAGGGTTGACATTGGTTTTAAAACGTGGTTCAAGAATTGGTTAGCATTGAAGAACATAATTGCTTGATTGAAACCTCAATCATATTGCGTTTAAACAAGATTGTTTTCAAAGTTAAATTTGCACGTCAAACGTCTTGTTCGCAAGCCTGATCAAAGGAGGGGATCAAACGAGGTCGTGAAGACATTTCAAATTTGAGTTCCAAAATGCATCGATAGCACTCATGATCAAATCTCATTCGATTGAAGGCATCTAGACTTTGTTCAAGTTCTACAGAGGCTAGATCGAAAGGATGATCGAACCTTGTTCGAATGAAGTTGAATTGAAGTGTTTCACAAGTTTCACAAAAAGCCACAAAGCAACCATGATCAAACCTCATTCGATCGCTGNACGCCATCTTCAAAGTTAAATTTGCAAGTCAAACGTCTTGTTCGCAAGCCTGATCAAAGGAGGGGATCAAACGAGGTCGTGAAGACATTTCAAATTTGAGTTCCAAAATGCATCGATAGCACTCATGATCAAATCTCATTCGATTGAAGGCATCTAGACTTTGTTCAAGTTCTACAGAGGCTAGATCGAAAGGATGATCGAACCTTGTTCGAATGAAGTTGAATTGAAGTGTTTCACAAGTTTCACAAAAAGCCACAAAGCAACCATGATCAAACCTCATTCGATCGCTGCTTTGCAATCTCTGTGAAACCCTAGTGCTTGTTCAAACAAGACTTAATCTCGTTTGATCAAGACAATCATAGTCAATTTTGTATCTTCACCGACTCGCTCTTTAAACCTTAGTTTTCTTGACATCTATATAAGACCTTTGAGCCATTAATTTCATAAGGTGTGGAAGCCATTGTTTCTTTTTCATGGAGAAATACCAAACCTTCCCAAGCCTATACTAAAACACAAACCTCTCCTTGATTCTCATTAAACCACACAATAATCTTTAGCCAATAGAGTTTCGGGTTGTAGCAAACAAAGTTTGTTCATGAAGATGATCATAGTAGAAGGCTAGAAGTACTAGAGCTACTGCGGTAGGAGGTTAACGGGTTGTTTGTCGTGGTTGCAAATTGAGTTGTGAGTTACAAAGGTTTTGTAAGTTGATCGATTTGTAACATAAATTTTCTAAAGTGGATACCTTTAGGGTTGACTACCCCTGCAGTGGTTTTACTTTTGAAGAGTTCATTGTTTTAATAATTGATTTCTTTGATAATTGGAATTATTACAACTTCGGGTCTAAAACGATTTTTCAATTTGGATGCTTTGCAAGGCAAAGGGTGATGGAGGCTGCACGTGGTGTAGGTTGTTTTCCATCAGAATACCCCATTGAGTTTTAGAATTGATTCATTCTTCCAATTTTTCAAGTTTTAATGAGTAATGACTTGTAATTTTATCTTCATTTTGCTCATGTACTTCATCTAGGTGACCCAAAATCTGACTCTCCTCATATTTTTTTGGGTTTGTTTGCTTGGAAGATTTAATTCAATTCGGGATCTGGGTCAATGGGTGCCTCTGTAAATGCCCAAAGATTCTTGTTGACCGTGATGATGAAGTAGTAGATGACCCCTCCATGGAAAACATACTTGGATTTCCCAAAAATAAAAAATAAAAATAAAACTAAAACAAATAATATGAATTTTATTATGTCCAAAGTAATCCATTTTTTTATGTTCAAGATGTAGGACAAAAATATAGGAGCTTTGCTCCAATTCTATTATATCCAAAGACGTAAATCTAGCCCACCCAGCATTGCCTAAATTGTTTACATGTATAAGGGGATGGTAAAAAATTTGGACTACTCCCTTCGTCAAATCTAGCCATTATTTTGGATGGAAAACATTGCATGTTCAAATCAAGTACACTAATGTCGGTTTATTGACCAATTTATCCCCATTTTTTATGTAAACACACCGTTTGTGTAACCCAAGGAAAAGCGCTAGCCACATCTGCGCTATTACACTAAAAAGACTAGTCAATTTTAAGCTTACCTAGGATTCATTATAAAGCCCAGTTTCACATAATAAGTAGGCAATATGGGACTTAATACCTATGACCATCTTTATAAGCCATCCACTTTATGTGAGCTTCTTTTCATCTTCCCAATATGGGACCGGAGTATTACAGTTTGGATATGAACATGAGTGACTATATAAGAAGAAAAGAGGAAACAACACATGGGGGCCAAGGGGCGTGCATTCTCCTCCCCTCCACTTCACCAAATAGGCCCCACTTTCTATCATGCTGACCCAAAAGAACCACCATCACCCAAATGGTCTTCGATGGTTTGCTGGATTGGGTGGCAGTGGGTATTCGGTAATTTGGTGGTTTGGGTGGTGGTAGGTTTTTGGTTCTACCAGGTTTGGTTGTGGGTCTAGGTGGTTCGGTGGTGCCGTCTAAGTGGTGGTGACGGTATTTTCTTTACCCAGGTTATTTTGTACCAGGTCTAGGTCAAGTAGCGGGTTTTCCAATCATGTTTCAACCAAAAACCAGTTTTCTGATCAAGTAAGGGCAGGTTAAGGAAGTACTATGCCCAGAAGAAATTGACTAACTAGCGGATGGAGTCATTCCAGCCTAACACCGGTTGGGATATAAGTTTTCTGTCTTTTTCCTTCCTTCTCTTTCTCTCCTATTCTCTCTTCTTTCTTCCCTCTTTCCCTTGATCTTACCAGCACAATTAGGAGGGGGGTAGGGGAGGGGGATTAGTATTCAGTGAAGTGGGGGGAGAGGAGATAGCACACCCTATGTGTACTTATGTAGTCTCCTCTTCTCTTCTTCTTCTTCTTNGCAAGTGAAATTGGGGCAGTAGCTTTGGGGAGGGGAATAAAGTGTAATATACACAAACATATATAGAGAGATATAGAGAGACACAGAGGTATTATGATCAGGAAATGTAAAACAGGCGCACTTAAGTTTTCACTTAGTATGTTGGAAAAAAATCAAATTTAGTCTCTTGGTTTTCATGTGATTTCAATTTAATCCTAGGTTTCCGATTTCGAAAATTAGATCCTTAGGTTTTCTTTTGGTTTCAAATAAGTCCCTCTATCAACCTACCATTCAATTATTTAATGGTATGCCACGTAGACCAATCAATTAATACCATGGCTCTCATTTGACAGGTCATGTACCAATTGTATATGCAAAATGGTACGATTATTTTAAATTACAAATGTGCCCTAAATGAACAATTAAAACAAATTCTTTTAAAAAAGAGAGAGTTGACCGGCCACTCCTAGTGAGGGGTGGCCTCTCATTGATGATGGGCAGCCCCCTCACCAATTAGGGGTGGCTGGCCACTTCTCTTTATTACAAAATTAATAATTTGTGATGTAAATAAACTGTGCCACAGGGAACGTATAGTTGGTATGACATGTCAAACGGGAGCCACGTAGCATTAATTAATTGGCCTAACGTTGCATACCGTTAACTTATTGGACAATAGGTTGACAAAGGGACATATTTGAAACTGGAGGACAACCTAAAGATTTAATTGTCAAAACTGGAAAACTCAAGGACTAAATTGAAATCATATGAAAACCTAGAGACTAAATTTGATTTATTCGTAATATATTATAGTCAGACAAAAATAAAACAAAGTCAAGTAATAGTGCATTGCATATAGGGACTAAAACAAGTGCATAGTAATCCATATTGTGTTTATTACGAGTCCAACAAAAAGAGCAGTTTCAGAACCTATGTTGCTACAAATATAAACATGTCGACCTCATTTTATTTTTCTTTACTTGTTAGATAGAAGCCAACCAGAACTTAATCTAAGAAAAATAAATTCTTATTTGTTAGACAAATTGACAATGAATGTCTCCTTTTCTATCATGTGGGTATTTGTGTAGGCAGCACCTAACCCAGTGATGAAGTACACTAATATAGTCAATAATTTACTAATGACAGTACCATGGACTTTATAATTGGCACAATGTAAATACCGAAAAGAATTTCTACTGATGATGGTGACAATGATGACAATTTTGAGAGAGAGAGAGAGAGAGAGACAAAGATAAAGTGGGGAACAAAAAAACAACTTACTTGGCAACTTTGTCTTGTTCAATGGACCCTTGATGTCGCTCCACTTTAGTCTCCAGACCATCAGCATTTGGCAGGTCCTCATAGACGGCTTGCTCTTTTTTACCGTCCTCTGCATTTTCAAGACATGGAGGCAAAACTTTCTTAGTTTCCTCAACCAGCTGACAATCTTCAGTAGCAGCAAAGCCAGAATGATCACCCTGAGCTTCCTTTTCTTTAACATCCCCTGATATTTTAAGACGTGAATGAGGAACACCCTCAGTTTCTTCTTTTAGTAGTTGGCTTTCAGCTGGAACAAAATCAAAATCATTGTGCAGAGCTTCCTCTTTATCATCCTCTGATTTCTTAAAACATGAAGGAGAAACTTCTTCAGCATTAACATTCTCAGATATTTCAATCCATGGATGAGAAACATCCTCAGTTTCTTCTTTTAGCATACAATTTTGTGTTGCAGCAAGATCAGAGTGACTACCCTGGAAGCAAATAAGAGATGACTATAAGCTAACAGAAGATCATATCTTGCATAAAATTAAAGATTGCAATAGTTCGGTTAGAGTTGTCGCTCCGAAAATTAAGATATTAGGCACAATGAGGACAGGAATAAGCCACCATATCTTATGATAAAATTCATATGAGAACCAGTGGAAGTTCTAAAAAGCATCAATTTATATGAATTCTATGATACATATCTTGGCAAATAATCCCATCTAGCATCCCCTGGGAGTTGCTTGGCTACGCATTAATTCATGGATTATTAAAAACATTTGGCAGTCACAGAAAAGGCACTTTAATCACAGATTCCAGGTTGATGACAGTGAAAATTGAAAGGTCACATATATGGCAACTTGTCTATTGAAGTCTAGTGCTAAGCTAGGAAAGCATTTCATGCTTGTCACAACCTTATACTAATTAGATATTAGGCATCTACAAACATATGGTAAGACCATTCTTGATCAGCTGCTTTGCAGCATATGATACTAAAAGCATTGTTTGAATTTTTATCATATTTAACATCCAAAACAGCCAAAATTAATTATGATAAGCCATCTAAATAAAATCAGAAGGATTGCCTTGATGCCTAGAAATATTACATATTCAGCATTACATTTCTGAACTAAGATGTACTAGTAGGTCCAATATGCATCATTTGTATTGTGCATCTAGAAACAAATGGTGAGACCATTCTTTGTCAGCTGCCTTGCAGCATGTAATACTGAAAGAATTACTGGTATTTTAACACATTTGGCACCTAAACAATCCAAAATTAAATGTAATAAGCCATCCGAATACCATCAGAAGGTTGCCTTGATGACTAGAATATTATGTATTGAGCATTAAACTTCTGATTCTAAAGGTCTGCTGGTAGGTCTGATCTAACCATCAATCTCCCTACCTCATTGGATATGAATCGTATTCCATTTCCCCCATACTATATTATATAATTAAACTAACACAATGTAATTACTTAGAGGAGTTGTGGGCTTTACAACCTCTTCAGAAAAGATATTCTCAGCTCCAGAGGGCAATTCTGACCCACCATCCTTTGCTTCTATTAATGGACTTCCCTTCCTGCTATCTGACGGAGAGATTTTAGAATTGTATTCTAGCTCCTGAATGATCTTTCTGATAGTATAATAAGAGCCACCCACTTCTTTTTTAGAAGCAGAAATAGTTGGAAACTTTCCCGCATTCATCTCTCTATACCTGCAAAATCATGATGACAATAACTTCATTTAATCCATACTTTTGAACTCGTGAAAAAGTCACTCAGTGCTACTAATTCAGAGCTCAGAATCCATTAGAAAAGGCTTTACTTCTATCGAGTGTAGTAAATGATGATATTAGCATCATCATCATTGCTACCATGTTATCATATTTGTCATGAGTATTATTATCGTTACCAATATAACTTTTTAATAAGTAAGAAATTTATTTTTTTAAAAAAAAAAAATGGGAACAAGATGCATGGGAATTATATAAATGGACTAGAACAGATAACTTCTAAAATCTGGAAAAATAGAAACTAGAAATGTGTATAGCAGACCACCATATAAATCCATGAAAGGTGCAATCCGGAACACCAACTTGATATTGTACATGGAAGCTCAACCATCTAAAATGTCCAACTGTTATGCTCATACCAGAGACACCACATAAGGCACCACAGAAATGCACTCTTGAATCACATACCTCCTATGCCTTCCGTTACCTGAAAAAGCCTCTCCAGCATTCCAACACCTCCAAACTGTTGCAGGCATCACCCGTTACCAAATAACATAAAAAACAAGCACCCACATCTCTCTAGCAACATCAAAATGAAGCAAGAGGGGTTGTTCTCTCAACACTCCTCTTACACAAGCAATGCCGGACAATTATGAATGGATTCGTCCACTATAAAAATCATTACCAAAAGTTATTCACTCAATAAACCAAACCATGTCTAGGCTTCAATTTTCTTTAGTATTATTGAATCTTTGACTTATTTTCTTTTTTATAGACTCTCGAAGTCACATCAACAAATTCATTATGCTGTAATATTTTCATCTTAAACAAAAACCTACCCAGTTTCCCCCACAACCGAAACACAAACTCAACCATTTCAAGCGGTTGTCTTCTCAAAAGCTTTCTAGAGTCGTCACAAAAACAATACGCTTAACCTTCGCAAAACCCAAGTACCATTTGAAAGGAACTCCTATGAACCCATCAGCCAATCAAACAGAATATACAAAAGCAATTGCAAAGTCATAGAGCTACTGGAAACAGAATAAAAGAAATACTTGTTGACAAAAGAGTGGACCATAGCTTGGCGCTCATCTTTGGAGACCCTTTTCCGTCTCTGGGCATCGCTTGGTACGTCGGAAGAAGGAACAGATGCCGCATACGATTTTCCACGCCACTGAGTATTTGAACCGACTGCAACTTTCTTTATCACACTACAAACTGTCAAAGCAACGGATAGATATAGAGATAAATAAGAAGAAAAACTAATAACATAAGAAAATGAAAATGTTGAAGAAGAGAGAGGCGGTGAAAGTCACCGGATTGGCTGTAGTGTTTGAAGCAAACGGTGTGGGCGTGACCTCCTCTTGTTATCATCATGTGCGTCTTCCCCATTATCTCCGCCGTTTCAATCTGTAGCCCAAAAGCGTCTTCTCTGCGTGTGCTTCATAGGAGAGCTTTGGAATATTCACTGTTTGGGGAGAGAGTGAAGATCTTTGAAGCGAAAAGAAGTAGAGGGTTTTAGGGTTTTAGCGGCCCTGATTTGAATATAATGGAAGGGTAAAAACAAATTTAAACTTGGATTTGTTTTTGCTATTTTAATTTAAATATTAAGGCTCCGTTTTAGCGTTTTGCTCTTACAAAAAATAACATAGCGAAAAATGGTCGGCGAGTTCTAGCAACCTCCGGCAGAGGTTAGGCGTGGTATAGTGGTTAGTCCGAGAGAACCGGTGGGGGTCTAGCGGTTTGAGAATGAAAAACTCCGTCGAAAAATGGTTTACAAAATTTAAAAATGGAAACTAAATAGAGCCCCTATTATCAGGTCGTGATGTAAATCAATAGTTTTACAACATCCAATCATCACGTTACACATCATCAATTTAAGAAAAATGTAAAAAATGAAAGTAAAAACAATTGCACCAAATCAAAAGAAACAAAAAAAACCGTAGCCGGCAAAACCAAAGCCAAACCCACGCCGTGGGTCTAGCCAGACTCGGCCGTGAATGCCTCAAATCCCTCCAGCCATAACTTGCCTCAAAACTCGTTTCTAATGCACAAAAACATGTTTCTAATGCCTCAAAACCCGTTTCTAATACTCTAAAACCCGTATCTAATGCTTCAAAACTAATTTTTAATGTCTCAAAACTCGTTTTTTGATTTAAAACTAAAACTTAAATGTAGAAAGTTAACCCTTTAAGGATTCCATCAATCTAAAATTTAGTGTATTTTGGTCCAAGTTAATTTTGTGCACTTTTTATGTTTTTACTTATGTGTTAGTTATTAATTGAGAGCTGTAAAAATGAGGTTTTAATACTCATCTTGATATAAGTTAAATTCTTTTTCAAAACTATTTTTGTTTGACTATTATTTTTTGTCACATCAAGCACCAAAAAATACGTAAAATATTTCTCACTGAAACAAACAAAATCTAATTTTTTAGTAATACGTGTTTCTCACATGTTAAAGGACATTTGACGATTTATTAACTAGTTTGTAGCTAAACCAGTTTATTGCTAATTTTTGTCCAAAAAATTCTTACTAAAGAGTACATCTTTCGTGTGATGATGGTACAAAACAAGGGTTTTGTGACATCCACTCAGAGTTTGACATATCATCATTGAAGGAAAATTGCAAGAAAAATATATGTGAGCAAAACACTAGATTATTTCTATCACAACCGTTTGAACCATCATTCGCCTCCACCTGCCGCCGCTGGCCATGTGGGGATGTCGTCGGGCAACCCCAGCCAGATATGGGGGTGGCGCACGGCCACTCCCATGGGCTGATGTGTTGTGAGTTTTACTTTCCTTGTAAACGCACGAGTCGTTTGCAAAATAGTGTGTGCAAGTGCAAGGTTGAATCCATAGAAAATTGTGTCGTGAAATTTAATTTCTATCTAAATTAATCCTATTTTAATCTAGTTTTAAATTTGATGTGATTTCGGCATGCAAGAAGATAAATTAAGTGAAAACTGAAATTAAATCAAATGATAAAAAACATTAAGGTTTCAGAATTCACCTCACCAAATTAAAGCATGCATTCTCATGTTTTTGTTCATACATCCGACATGCAATTAAACCCTATGCAAGTTCTATTGTTTTTATAAAATTAATATATTGAAACATTCAAAGAATCCATCTTAATTACAAATCACAACGAATATCCAATTGAGATCAAAACATCTAATGTATCCATTTGAATTACGAAAAACAATGGATATCCAATTTCAATCGAAAGATTTGATGTATCCGTTGGATGAAACACATCGAATATCCAAAGTTTAATCAAAATTATAATCACACATTCAATTAAAAGTATTTAATCAAATAACTTAATTGAAATAGAACATCAAATATATAAATGCTGGAATCGTACGAACATCAATGAGAAATGTAAAACTAATCAATGGTGAGACTTCATCTTCAACCTTAATTGAATGTTTTAGCATCTTATGAATACGAACATCATCATAAAATGAATTGAATTCATAAAAACTATTAACCTTACAAAGAGAATCAAGTTCAAAGCTCCAAAAAGAAGAAAACTAAAAGTTCTAGACTCAATGGTGCCCCCTCAGTGCGTTTACAATAAAAACAAATGTGATATTTATATGGTTAATTAGGGTTTTAGTGCTGCTAGGTCGGACAAGTGCACTTGAGCACACACTAGGTGCGCTCAAGCACACTCAGGCTTCAAGTCTCCTACGGTGCAATTGCGTTCGTGCACTGATGTCCATGCTCGAGTGCAGATGCGCTCGAGCGTAAGGCTGCTGGGCTCGAGCGCCTATGTATTACGCTCGAACCCAGCTCCAGAAATGCCTTTCTTCAATTTCTTTGCATCTTCTACATTTAAATCGCAATTTTCCATTAGCAACCCTGCAAAACACTAAGACACCAGAACTAACACAAACATCAAAAAATAACAAAGCTAAAGGATTAACAAATGCAAATTAAGGGGCCTATATATGCGATATTTGGTACTCATCATGATGCTCCTCCAAGGCTGCCACCCTTCTAATTTTTTTTTTTTAAACTGAAAGAAGAGGAATTATTCTAGTATTTTATTATCATATTAAGTTTTTGCACTAAGCTCATGTGTTAGCAAGTAACGACATAGAAGTTATTCTCATAGAAGTATGCTATAACTGAAAAGTTGGTCATTGCATTTGGTTCAATTATCTTTTATGTGTCAGCTGGGTGGGCACAAAACAAGGGTTTTGTGCCTTGACCACATATAAGTTATTCTCATCGAAGTATGCTATAACTGAAAAGTTGGTCATTGCATTTGGTTCAATTTTCTTTTATGATTCTTGGGCATTCTCCAATTTGGTTGCAAATAGCATAAGGGAACTTAGAGTCCTATATAAATTGCAACAAGTATTTCCCCATATGTGGTTGTGTTTATGATAGCTTGGAGGCTAGATTTTCCAAGTCTTCTTATGACAAGGAAACATAAAACTACTTTTACTAGGAGACTTGAGCCTATTTAAAGGGAGTTTATGTAGGCATTAGAGTTGACATTTTTGGTCTTTTAATTAGAATTGAGAATAAGGTTTAGAAATCTCAAAATTCTATGAGTATCTCTCTTGCAATTTTTTATTTTGTATAATATGATTGATGTCATGCTTTCTTGAAGCTAGTTTTGAGATTTTTTCATTGTATCTTTGATATATAATCCCAACATACTAAAGCACCTCTAGATTAAAATCCATTATAGTGCCACCTAACAGCGTATGTCTAGCTGTCTTCCCTACGCCACCAAGGCCGAGCAAGGCCTAAATGGCCCTAAACTAAACGACTTCATTTCACAGATGATTGCATTAATTGTGTACTTCACCAAGTCATATGGTACTAATACAAAACGCATTCACGCACTTGACTATCCTCCGAGCCTTTAAATTATAACAACTTTCTGGCCTAAGTCTTGTCAGAACTTGACAGCAACACAATAAACACAAATTCCCATGAATGATTGTTAGCCCAAGTCGCTTAAGGGAATTGGCCTTGGGATTACTGGAGGGCTTGATTATCGACAATCACATAAACATAAATTCCTACGAATAACTATCCGCCCAAGTTGTTCAAGAGAATTGAGGGACTATTGAAGGGCATAATTACCAACGATCTCCTAATGAGTCAACCCCAAAGGCCCTAAAGGGCTTGTTGAGCCACAACTGAAGGGCCAACTAGGATGACAGTCCATGGTTATAGAGCCTAAAAGGCTTAATGGATTGTCACCCAAACAATCAGCAAGGATCAAGTGCATTGTTTTTCCACTCCACCAATTTAGCCAACGGCTTGCCCACCCTTAACAAACATAAGGAAGAAATGTTCATTTTTTTTTTCTTTGAAGGAAAAATCATTACAGTCTCATTAATTAATGAATCACGAGCATAAAGCTCTTACATCATAGAGCAAAAGTTCTTAGAAAATCATAGCCGATGCTACGAGGCTATAAATCATAGATATATACATAACAATCTAGCATTTAAGATCTATCTATGACATCAACATCCGCTAACTCATTACTAGTTTTCAGTTGTAACAACATATCTATTCCAAACAAACTCAATCCAATGCATAGGAAGCTCTTATTCCTCGGCCCTAGGAGCAGCCCCCATGCCATAACCCATCTTCCTCGACCTGAAAGCCAAGATACAATTCCCATCCACAACCTAAGAGTCTGTACCAAAAACAAATACCCTACAGATCATCAAGAGAATAAAGTCTTATTACAAGCAACAAAAACCACAAGAAAATAGAAAGAAAAAAAAAAAAAAAAGAGGCCAGAAAAAATTGGAAAAAAAGGAGACAATAGCCAAAAAACCATAAAATAGAAACATCTTCAGCTGATGAGCCACTGCTAGAGTCAAGCCTCAAAGCGTGGTTGCTGGAAAGCGACACAAAAGGTGAAAATGGACATGGACAAAGCCGGAGAGCCAGGTGGAGGAGCGCGAGTTGACGTGGGTCTGACAGGGGATGATAGATCAAGCTTTAACCAATCCGATCCAAAAAAAGGACTCGGCAGAGCTGAGCTTAGTGGTGGTAGGAGAGGGGCTAAAACAAAAATGGGACTAAGGAGGGGAAAAAGGCAGAAAGGAAGGGAAAAAAACAACACTGCACAAGGAGCTAGGGAGCATTAAGTAAATAGTCTAGCTCACAAGGTCAAAAGGGGGAGAGGAGGCAGCAAAGGATGAGGGGAGTTCTCCCCCTCCTCCTGTGCGATGCTCTCTGTTAGGAAAAGAAACACTAGCAAAAATCTCCATTTTTCAATAACAAATTAGTAGTGAAAATTACTAAATAGAACATAGGGGCTTTCACTTAGTTACTCCTAATTAGCTTCCTGGATTCATGTAACACCCCACCCCAATGACAAACAATATTGTTCGCTTTTGGCTCCCTCAAACCAGACTTCTCAGGAGGTCACCCATCCTGGTACTACTCTCGTAAAAGCACACTTAACTACAGAGTTTTAATAGGATCATGACCATCACGGCTTTAAAACGCGTTGTTGTCATTAAGAGTATAAATATACATATAAGCACATCTCTATCTCCATACCCAGGAAATGTGGGACGTCACAATTCACCCATGACAAACCCTCTTACCTCATTCTCTTGCAAATTCTATCCTTATGATTGGTGTACAGTCATTCTACTAACAATACGATTTATATATTTTAACTCTTTTCAATACAATTTGAAAAGAGTTAAATGGTTAAAATTGTTCAATTATTATTATTATTATTTTTAAAAAGGGAAAACATTTTATACTCATTAATTGATAAAAATATCACGAGCAAGAGCTCTTACAAATAGAGCATAAAGTTCTAAAGTAAATTATAGCCGAAGCTAAGGTTACAAGCGTCAAAGATACAAACATAATAATCTACCAATCAATGACAACATCTGCTAACCCATGACTACTCTTCAGGTTTAAAAACATATCTGCACCAGACAAACTCAATACAATGCATAGGTAGCACTTATTCCTCTACCCTAAGAGGAGAGAACCCCTGTGCTAAAACTCATCATCCTCAACCCGAAAGCCAAGATATCGTTTACATCACAACCTTTGAAGGGTCTAGACCAAAAGTAAATACCCATAAAGTATCAAGATTCAAACAGGCAAATCAAGAGAGAGGATAGAGCCTTATTACAAGCAACAAAAACAGAAAAGAAAACAAACCACAACTAGAGAGACGGATCCGATGCAAAAGGTGGAATGGACACAGATGGATCCGGTGAGCAAGATGGAGGGGCACTTGTCGAGGTGTATCAGACAGAGGACGAAAGATCGAGCTTTGACAAAATTGATCCAAAGCCAAGCCTGACCCAGAAAAAGACGCGGCGGAGAATGATGGCAGTGGAGGAAGGCGGCACAATGGAGAAAGTGTGACAACCCCGATGGGCAAAATTAACGAGTAATTAATCTCAGGGTTCGTCTCCCAACCCTATCTCTCAAGGGAGAAGAATCAGGGATCTCAACCTTTCTCGTCATAACGAGAAAATCTCAGCATAAGACTTTACTAAGACTATAAGAAATAGATATCAATAATTTAACATTCACAAAAAATTCACCAGAGAAATTATAAAACCTCATAACATATATAATCATCATAATGTATCAGTCATCGGACCATCATAAAAGGGGTTACAAACCATAATTTCAAATAACATTGTCTTAGAAAAAGATCAGCAAATCAAAGCTTAGATCTAAGCTTAAGTAAGGCTAATGAGATTAAAATCTCAATCATGTCATCACGGGCAGTTACTCCATCCTTCCACATGGATCTCAACCATACAAGGTCCATGTCCTCAAAAATGACTATGATAATGTCTTGTGCTATCACCCAAAGTCGGCTTCGACGACATCCTCTCCTATGATAGCTAAACCACGTAGATATTCATAATAATAGGGAAAAACATAAATAAAAGGGGTAAGTCTAAGACTTAGTGATTATTAACACAAATAATGCTCATGCCAGTTTACTAATGAGCTCTAATATTTTTGCAAAGCATATGACAATTCCATCATGATAGTTTATCTTAGGTGTGATATAGATATATAGTATATGCATATGATACAAAGTAACAGTCACAGTTCAACAGTATGGTCTACTCAAGATATTACCCCTTCTTAGCAGGGTTGACGCTATCCCGAAAGACCTAGAATACAATATCGGTGGTCCGAATATTGTATGTTACCGCACATAACACTAGTGGCACGACTGAGTCCGACCTTAGGTGGCCTATACCGCTAATAATGTTTGTCTTGTAGTGACCACCCATTAAGCCTACACCGGCCACGAACAACCGTTGGATCCAAGGCCCTTATAACACACACACATTTAACCATAAAGCTAATGTATATAGTAAGTTCATGGCCATTATACCACATGTACAGGTGTACCATGTCATATGATGCAAATTATCTTGTCCGTATTATACATGCATGCTTTTACAAGTATCACTTTATTAATATATTCAACACAACGTTTTTTCAAAATGTTAGACCCCATTTGGTTCGCAGATTAGGCCCTTGGATTGGATTAGCTAACACTAGTGTTAGCTAGTCTTTTGTTTGGTAACATTAAATTCCTGGGAGTAGTCTATTCCCATGGGACTACTAATCCCATACACACAGTGTTAGCTAAGCCATTCAAAAATGAGTGGCTTAGCTAATCATTTCATGTGGGATTAAAAATATCGTGTAAAATTTTCCAAAAAAACCTACACTTCTCACACCTCTCACGATATCCATCTCTCAAAGCAACGTTCTCCATCTCTCAAAGCAACGTTCTCCATCTCTCAAAGTAAGGTATCTCTCTCTCCTCTCTTCTTTTCGATCTTTATTTTCTTGGTTATTTCATTCTCTCTGTGTTTCTTGGATTTTTTTTTTCTCTCTCTCAGTTTTTCTTTTTTCTTTCTCAATTTTTTTTTCGTTCTCTTCTCTCTCAAAGTTTTTTTTTTTTTTTTTTCAAATCGCACACAGTTTCTTTTTTTTCTCTCTCAAATTCTTTTTTCGTTCTCTAGTTTTTTTATTTTATTTTATTTTATTGGTGTGTGTGATAATCTTTATGTTGCTATCACTGCAATTTGTGCGTGCATGTGGTTTTATTTTGTCTTTTTGTAATTATAAATGATTGTGGTTTGGAGTTTTTGAATTGCTCCTGTTTGGTTGAGAAAATCTGGTTCAGATTTCACCAGATGCTATGAAAGATTGGTTCAGATTTCACAGATTTTGTGATTTTACCCCTTATTCGTTTTGTTTTATGGGTGCCTTGATGCTTTTCATGCTTGTATCTTTTACCCCAAGCCATACAGATTGGTTTAAGCGTTGCTGTCTATCAAATTTTCTCTCTTCCTTCACTGATTTTAACCCAAGCTGAAAAAGTTTTCCCCTTTCATTTGATTAAATTCTTGTAGAAAGGCCTAAAAAGTACTGGGATTTCAGCAACCGACTGCTGTGAGCCTATCAATAATACCCTTTATTTTTTTCATGATTTTTTATTTTTTTTGTTCTTGAACTCTTTCAGGTGACTAGGTATAGTCAGCCTTTTCTTGGGAATCGTCGAGGGTAAGCTGAGCTCGGCTACTTTGAAAGTTCATCAGAGGTAGTCATGAGGGTGGAGAGTTTGGCTTCTCCTCGAGTTCCTCTACTTCATAATAAAATAAACAAATAAAATCCCACATACATAACATAATTAATATATATATATATAGTTGTCCTTAATAATATAAATTGTATTTGTATTATAAGGGTATTTTAGGAAATAAGATTACAATACGAATCCATTCACCAACATATTGTATTGTACCAAACGAAGGAATATGATTAAGAAGTCTATTCCAGCGTTACAACCAAACAAAGGAATAGGAATAGTTAATCTATTCCCAGTGGTAGCTAATCCTTTTCCAATGTACTAGACAATCCGCAAACCAAACGAGGCCTTAGAGTTCATGTGTAGCAAGTATAAATTGTGAGAGTTGCAAATATGCATATTTTCTTGGTACACAAAATAGTCGTGCAGTGCATGAAAAATAACAACAAGCATTATGTGAGTTAAAACTCACCTGGGTCGAATAATGTTTTCTAGTATTCCAAAGGTTTCAAGTTCTCTAAATCTGTGAAAAATCTTCTATTAGTCATATTTCTACTAAAACAACTCTAGAATAAGAAAACAGGAGCTTTGGGACGGCTGGTGAAAGTAAAGTTTCCTATCATACTCTGGACCGTACATCCAAGCTCAAGGTTGTACGTCCGCTGTGATACTTCGGACCGTACGTCTGGTCTCGAAACCATACGTCCGCTTCGAGGTTTTCAGGGAGAACTTTATTTTCTCTACTCATCCTCCTATTTTCCAAATCAACTCCTAAAACTATCAAAGAGCTTCATAAGGTCTTCTAAGTCGAAATGAAACCTCCATGCAGCACAATTATGCTAAGTTAATATAACACTAATCTAAACAAGAATTAAAGTATAACTAAAGCTAAAACTACAACTATCAACACAAGATAATAATCGAGTAATATGATGATGTAATTAAAGAGCTAGGTATCCGAGCATTACCTCATTGAAGTGAAACTTCAAGAGTTCCTTCATCGTTAGCACTGAAACATACAAAACCTTACAAAACACTTACAAGAAGGTCTATTGGCAGCGTAAGGGCATGAAAAGGCGTGAGATAACTGAAGGGGTAGGGGGTATTTCTAGGGAAGGGCTGCTACCAACCCTCCAAAAAGCAGAAGACGTTTGCCAAACCCTAGCGTACGTCCAGTACTATTACACAGCGGTCCAGAGGTTATCTTGTATGTTTAGGTACTAACCAAAGGGTATACCATAAAGTAGCGTACATCCATATGGTCCCACATACGTCCGTGTACTATTTGTAGAGCGTACATCCAGTGATCTCCCCACATACGTTCACACTACAAACAGCAGTGTATGTTCGCCAAATAGTCTAATTTGCCCCATTATTGTCCTTGGTGACCCAAAGCCCAAATTAACCCATTTAATTAAGCTACTTATGCCTAGTTAATTATTTGGGTCACTACAAAAACGTTAGGCAGGCACAGTAGCATAAGGAGGAGGGCTATGCTAGAGAATGGAACAAAGAAAGGAAAGGGGCGACAAAGAAGGGGAAGAACCGCAAAAGCCCAGGGGGGAGGGAGGAGGCAAAGGAGCTATGGGCATCCGGTAAATAGGCTAGCTCACAAAGCAAAGAGGGCGAGGGGAGGAGAGAGGTAGCTAACGGCCATCCCTCCTCCCTTAACCTAGGATTTCCTTACCTATGCAGTGCTTCCTATAAATTTGGTCTCTTTTATTGTTCAATTATGTTACAATTGAATAGTGGTCTTATGTTATTTATTAATGCTTGAAAGTGGTTAAATAAATCCAACCACCTATAACAAAGTTGTTGAACAAGTAGGTTTCCCCTGGGTTAGGGAGGAGGGACGGCCGTTTGGCTGCCTCCCTCCTCCCTGCACCCTCTCCCCTTGGTGAGCTATCCTATTTACTTGATGTCCCTAGCTCTCATCTACCGCCCCTTTCTCTCTTTGTCCCGTTGGCGTTTCTTCACCATGCCATTGTGCCGTCTATTCCCACTACTACCAGCCTTTGCTGCGTCTTCTATGTGTCGAGCTTGGTTTTTGATCGATTTGTCTCTGCTCGATCTATCATCCTCTGTCTGATCCACCTCGTCTTGTGCCCCGCTGTCCTACCCTCTAGATTCGTCCATGTCCATCCCACCTTTTACTCCGGATCTGTCGTTTCGGCTTTAGTTTGATTCTATTATGTTTTCTTTTTCTTTTCTTTTTTTTCCCTTTTTTTTCCCTTGCGTTTTTTCTTCTTTTTTTTGCTTGTAATAATGCTCTGTCCTCTCTCTTTAATCCGCCTGTTTATTTCTTGATGCTATGTGGGGCATTTGCTCTTGATCGAGACCTTTGGGTTGTGGATGTGAATGATATCTTGACTTTTGAGTTGAAGATGATGAGTTTCGGCTTAAGGTTTTTGCTCTCAAGGCCGACGAATAATTGCTACCTATGCATTGGATTATGTCTGTTTGATGCAGATCTGATGTTAAACCTGATGATTAGTCATAGGTTAGCGAATGTTATTTGTAATGGTTTGATTGAAATTTTAGCTTCGTCTATGATTTGCTTAAGAGCTTTTTGCTCTATTTATAGGAGCTTTCGCTCGCAACCATTTTATGAATGAGAATGGTATGTTCCCCCTTTTTTCAAAAAAGAAAGTGGTTAAACAGTATTTTAAATTAGGAAAAAATATAAAAAAGTTTCTCAAATTAACAGCTATTAGCGATAGAGCCCCACAATGTTCAAAATATACTAAAGTAGGCCCATCAAACTACTAAAATGTATCAAAAAGACCACTTATTTTTTTTATATTCCTATAATATCCCTATTCTTTTAACAAATAAAATAATAAAATAATTGTAAAAATAAATAAATAATTTTTTAAAAATACAAAAAACCAATGGGTGAATAAAAATAATTTTTTAATAGAATTTGACTCCAGAAACTAAATTGTTTTTTTTTTTTTTGGAATATCTCAAGAACTTTTGATTTTACTTTCATATGACATGAAACAATTTGTAATTTAGGCGTTATAGTGACTAATTATTTATTTATTCCAAAAAATATTTTAAAAAAAAATTGTTTTTTTTTTTACAATTATTTATTATTTTATTTGTTAAAAGAATATGTGTATTATAGCAATATAAAAAATAAATGTCTTTTTGATATATTTTGGTAGTTTGATGGGTTATTTAGTACCTTTTGGACATTGTGAGGCTCTATCGCAACGAATGTTAGTTTGGGGTGCTTTTTTTTTTTCTTATATTTTTCCCTTTAAATTAATATGGAAAAATGTGGGCTGCCTTGACTTAAGCACAATAAAGTAAGCTTTGCCAAGAGAAAAAAAAACAAAAAACAAAAAACAAAAACAAAAATCCCAATAAAGTATACGGATGGGTTAGAAAGGCTTCTCTCTCACAAAGCCTCCGAAAGGCGACCCATTTGCAATTCCTATCTTTGAGGCTTTAGACAATCTCCCTCTCTATGTTTTATTTATTTATTTTTTTTAATTGGCACAATCATTGGTCTTCATTGGCATCAATGCACATGGTTAGACCACTTTAGACAATTAAAATGGGAAAATTTTCCTTGCCCCTATGTATAGGGGATTTTGCAATTTTCTCTTTGAAATTTAAAAATTTGCAAATGTCTGTATTATTATATGTTAGTCTTCAATAACACCCTTACCTAACATTACAGTTTAGAGTTAAATTCTATCAGAGTGATGTAATAAAAAGAGGCTAAAACATAGAATACCAACTTTGCAAATTGTTAAACTTCTTGAATATGGTTGCAAAAAGCCTATACTTCGAGGGTAAGGAAAGTTTTTCCTTTTAATTTTGATCTATTTCAAATACATTCACTCTTGTTTCCAAGAGATAGCTCAATCGGCTGGAATCACGCTTAATGAAGCGGAGGTCACTAGTTCGAATCATCCTCTCCCTCTTGTGTGAACATGGAAAAAAAAAAATACACTCACTCCTCAACATGTTAATAATAATAATTTGACTTTTGGTCAGCATACATGAACAGTTATGCTCATTAAATAAATGTAATAAAACTTAATTATATGATATTATTAGTTCATCCTTGAAAAAATGGCAGCATATGTAACTGGCAATTAGATTCCAATTGATTACAACATCTATATAGCAACCTCATGGTTGGTTTGAGCTGGCATTCGCAACGAAGTCCAAATCTCTCATATATATATATTTTTTTTTTGGTTTTTGTAAAGAAAAAAACACATAAACACTCTTTGTTACTTACGTTTTTGAGAATCTAAACAAGCTTTTCCTCGCACACTTCGTCAAACTTGTTATAAATCATATAATAGAGACAACGTATGACTTTATGCACTGCAGTTTTGATCCCAGAAAACCAGTGCCTTGTTTCTTTTACTCCATCTATTTCAGCATGAATTTGGCTCTAAACATAATCCTAGTATCTGTAATTTCATTGCTTCAGTTGCCCAGCATCACTATATCCATTGAGGTTCAGCAGTACCACCCAGAAGAAAGAGATGATTTGCTGCAGCTGAGGGATTCTGTCACTTCCAATGCAAATTTGCATCAGAATTGGACCGGACCACCTTGTATCAACAATCAGAGCCAATGGGTTGGCATTGTTTGCTCAAACTGGCATGTTGTCCACCTTGTACTTGAAGGAATTCAGCTCACAGGTTTCCTCCCGCCTACATTTCTGCAGAACATAACTTTCTTAACCAAACTCAGCTTTAAGAACAATTCAATCTATGGTTCTCTTCCAAATCTCACAAATCTCATGCACTTGGAGTATGTGTTGCTATCAGTTAATCGCTTCTCTGGGTCAATTCCTTTGGATTACATTAAGTTGCTTGTGCTAAAACAGCTGGAGCTGCAAGAGAATTATTGTTACCGTGCACAACAATGATGAATAATATGGAATCAAAAAGAGAAAGAGATCAAGAGAGAATTGAGACACAGATTTAACATGGTTCGGCAATTTGCCTACGTCCACAGGAGAATGCGGCTATATTTTTCTATTCAATGATTTAGGGTTACAACATAACATATTTATAGGCAAACCCTAATTATAAGTATTTTGGAAAACCCCAAAATACTCCCCACAACTTATTTGTTCCCCAAGCCCACATAAACTAATTACACCCAATTGGCCTTTAATAGAATATGAGCCACTTGTTTCAACAATCTCCACCTTGGCGAATATTCACCTCTTTGAAGATAATCAAGTATTGGGCCTCCACCTGGAACTGATAAGTTTGGGGCCGCCTCCTCTCCTCTCATCTCCTTTCTAGCACCTGGATACATTTATCAAGTCCAAGCAATGCTTGAACTTGTCTGCGGTAATAGGCTTCGTCAACATGTCCGCTGCATTTTCAGAAGTATGAATCTTCTCAAGTAATAATTCACCTGTAGCAACCAATTCCCTGATCTTGTGAAACCTCACATCAATGTGCTTGGTTCTCACATGATACACCTGGTTCTTTGCCAAGTAAATGGCACTTTGACTGTCACAATACAACGGAACTCCAACTTCCTGAATACCCAGCTCCCTGACTAACCCTGTAAGCCACAAAGCTTCCTTTGCAGCCTCAGCCGCCGCCATGTACTCCGCCTCAGTCGTGGACATTGCAACCGTGGACTGGATCATGGACCTCCAACATATGGGTTCTCCTGCAAGAGTGAACACATAACCCGTGGTCGACTTCCTGTCATCCAAATCCCCTGCATAATCTGCATCTACATATCCCACAATTGACAAATCACTCTTTTGTCTGACAAAAGTGATGCCGTAGTCTGTAATACTTTTCAAGTATCTGAAAATCCACTTAACTGCATTTCAATGTTGTTTCCCTGGACTTGTCATGTACTTGCTCACTACGCTCACTACATGAGCCAAATCTGGCCTGGTACATACCATAGCATACATTAGACACCCCACTGCACTGGCATATGAGACTTTTGACATGTCTTCAGTTTCTTCAACTGTCTTTGGACACTGTGAGGTAGACAAGCGGAAGTGATTCACCAAAGGTGTACTTACCAGTTTTGCATTCTCCATGCTAAACCTCTCCAACCCTTCTTCACATAACCGGCTTGAGACTGTCACAATCTCTTGGCATCTCTGTCCCTGTGAATCTCCATCCCAAGAATCTTCTTGGCTGCGCCCAAATCCTTCATGTCAAATTCTTTACTCAACAAAACCTTCAGTTTGTTGACCTCCACTATACTCTTTGCTGCAATAAGCATATCATCCACATATAGTAACAGAAAAATAAATGAGCCATTATTAAGGCTCCTCACATACACACAACAGTCATACTCACATCTCCTGTAGCCAATTTTGATCATATAGGAGTCAAATCGCTTATACCACTACCTTGGAGACTGCTTCAGCCCATAAAGTGACTTCTTCAATTTACAGACTAAGTGCTCCTGTCTAGGTTAACTAAACCCTTCTGACTGCTCCATGTAAATCTGCTTCTCCAAATCACCATAAAGAAAAGCTGTCTTCACATCCATTTGCTCCAAAGCCATGTCATAATGTACTACCAACGCCAATACTGCTATGATGGAAGTATGTTTGATCATTGGGGAAAATATTTCTTCATAATCAACCCATTTTTGCTGTGAATAACCCTTTGCTACTAGGCGAGCCTTGAACTTTTCTCCCCCTTTTTCTGATACTACTTCTTTTTTCTTGAACAACCATTTGCACCCTATCTTCCTCTTCCTCTCTGGGAGCTCCACCAAATCCCATGTCTGGTTTTTATGTAAAGACTCCATTTCTTCTGCCATAGCGCCCATCCATTTGCTCTTCTCTTGGCTATTGACAGCCTCTTGAAAAGTAGTAGGATCTCCGCTGCTAATAACAAGAGCATAAGAAATCATATCTTCAAAACTGTACCTGGTTGATGGCCTGATAGTGCGTCTAGGTCTGTCTGTGGCTATACTGTGATGCTGCTCAATTTCTGAAGTAGAAGTCTCTGTACCCTGAAAAGTGTTCTCCTGCATATGAGTCTCTAACTCCACCTGCTTATCACTGCTACTGCTTTCTGGCACCTGCTGCTCTTTACCCTGAGTACTATTCAACATGGAATTTTTGTCAAATACCACGTCTCTACTGATCACCGCCTTGTTTGCCGTCGGATCCTAAAACTTGTAACCTTTAACCCCTTTCCCATATCCGAGAAAGACACTCTGTCTAGACTTTGGATCAAGTTTTAACCGTTCTTCACTAGGTATGTGCACATAGGCTGGACAACCAAATACTCTCAAACTAGAGTAATCAACCTCATTACCTGTCCACACATCCTCTGCAACTTTCCCATCTAGTGCTGCCCTCGATGACCTATTTATCAAGTAGCATGCCATACTTACTGCATCTGCCCAGAAAATCTTTGCAAGTCCAACATTCAACCTGAGACATCGTGCTTTCTCTACAATCGACCTATTCATCCTTTCCGCCACACCATTTTGCTGTGGTGTCTTGCGAACTGTGAAATGTTTCTTTATACCATGTTGCTCACAAAAATCCCTGAACTCGTCGTTTGTGTACTCAGTGTCATTATCTGTCCTGAGGCACTTAACCTTCTTCCCAGTCTGGTTCTCCACTTCAGCTTTCCACAACTTGAACTTGGCAAACGTTTCTGATTTGTTCCGCATGAAGTACACCCAAACCTTTCTGGAAAAGTCATCAATAAAGATGATGAAATACATATGTCCTCCCCGTGATGCTGTTCTCACTGGTCCCCATACATCAAAATGAACATAGTCCATAATGCCTTCTGTCTTGTGTGTGGCTGTCTTGAATTGTACCCAATTCTGCTTCCCCAGAACATAGAACTTACAAAAATCAAGTTTTCACGTCTTGATACCCTTCAATAGATTTTTCTTATGAAGCTCTAACATGCCCCGTTCACTCATATGACCCAACCGCATATGCCACAAAACAGTACAATCAAATTCAGACTCTACAGAGGCAATTCCACCTACAACTGTACTTCCTAACAGTTTATAGATATTCTTTGAATTTATCTGTCCCTTCATCACTACCATTGCACCCTTAGTTACCTTCATTACTCCACCTACAGACTTATAACCATAACCGTTTGAGTCTAAGGTGCCTAATGAAATTAAATTCTTTTCCACTTCTGGTACATGCCTAACATCACATAACGTTCTAACCACACCATCAAACATTTTAATTCTAATATTACCTATGCCAGTAATTTTACAATGTGCACCATTACCCATAGTAACTATACCAGAATTAACTGACCTGTAGATGTCAAACCAATCTCTGTTGGACGTCACATGAAATGAACATGCTGAATCTAGAATCCAAGAATCCATAGGATGCTCTGAAGTAGATGCAACAGAAAGCATATCACCATCCGCATCGTCTGAATTGTCTTCCACTACGTTCGAAGATTTTGAGGAACCTTCATTCTCGTCGTCCTTGTTCTTTTT
>CM017327.1:25739011-25752380 GCA_006937295.1 Carpinus fangiana
AAAAAAAAAAAAAAAAAGAGGCCAGAAAAAATTGGAAAAAAGGAGACAATAGCCAAAAAACCACAAAATAGAAACATCTTCAGTTGATGAGCCACCGGTAGAGTCAAGCCTCAGAGCGTGGTTGCCGGAAAGCGACACAAAAGGTGAAAATGGACATGGACGAAGCCGGAGAGCCAGGTGGAGGAGCGCAAGTTGACGTGAGTCTGACAGGGGATGATAGATCAAGCTTTGACCAATCCGATCCGAAAAAAGGACCCGGCAGAGCTGAGCTTAGTGGTGGTAGGAGAGGGGCTAAAACAAAATTGGGACTAAGGAGGGGAAAGAGGCGGAAAGGAAGGGAAAAAACAACAATGCACAAGGAGCTGGGGAGCATTAAGTAAATAGTCTAGCTCACAAGGTCAAAAGGGGGAGGGGAGGCAGCAAAGGATGAGGGGAGTTCTCCCCCTCCTCCTGAACTCCCCTCATCCTGTGCGATGCTCTCTGTTAGGAAAAGAAACACTAGCAAAAATCTCCATTTTTCAATAACAAATTAGTAGCGAAAATTCCTAAATAGAACATAGGGGCTTTCACTTAGTTACGCCTAATTAGCTTCCTAGATTCATGTAACACCCCACCCCAATGACACACAATATTGTTCGCTTTTGGCTCCCTCAAGCCAGACTTCTCAGGAGGTCACCCATCCTGGTACTACTCTCGTAAAAGCATACTTAACTACAGAGTTTTAATAGAATCATGACCATCATGGCTTTAAAACGTGTTATTGTCATTAATGGTGTAAATATACATATAAGCAATCTCCATCTCCATACCCAAGAGATGTGGGACGTCACAATTCACCCATGACAAACCCTCTTACCTCATTCTCTTGCAAATTCTATCCTCATGATTGGTGTACAGTCATTCTACTAACAATACGGTTTATATATTTTAACTCCTTTCAATACAATTTGAAAAGAGTTAAATGGTTAAAATTGTTCAATTATTATTATTATTATTATTATTATTTTTAAAGGGAAAACATTTTATACTCATTAATTGATAAAAATATCACGAGCAAGAGCTCTTACAAACAGAGCATAAAGTTCTAAAGTAAATCATAGCCAAAGCTAAGGTTACAAGCGTCAAAGATACAAACATAATAATCTACCAATCAAGGCCAATCAATGACAACATCTGCTAACCCATGACTAGTCTTCAGGTTTAAAAACATATCTGCACCAGACAAACTCAATACAATGCATAGGTAGCACTTATTCCTTAACCCTAAGAGGAGAGAACCCCCATGCTGAAACTCATCATCCTCAACCCGAAAGCCAAGATATTGTTCATATCACAACCTTTGAAGGGTCTAGACCAAAAGTAAATACCCACAAAGTATCAAGATTCAAACGGGCAAATCAAGAGAGAGGATAGAGCCTTATTACAAGCAACAAAATAGGAAAGAAAACAAACCACAACTAGAGAGACGGATCTGGTGCAAAAGGTGGGATGGACACGGATGGATCCGGTGAGCAAGATGGAGGGGCACTCGTCGAGGTGTATCAGACGAAGGACGAAAGATCGAGCTCTGACAAAACTGATCCAAAGCCAAGCCTGACCCAGAAAAAGACGCGACGGAGAATGATGGTAGTGGAGGAAGGCGACACAGTGGAGAAAGTGTGACAACCCCGATGGGCAAATAAATTAACGAATAATTAATCTCAGGGTTCGCCTCCCAACCCTATCTCTCAAGGGAGAAGAATCAGGGATCTCAACCTTTCTCGTCGTAACAAGAAAATCTCAGCATAAGACTTTATTAAGACTATAGGAAATAGATATCAATAATTTAACATTCACAAAAAATTCACCAGAGAAATTATAAAACCTCATAACATATATAATCATCATAATGTATTGGTCATCGGACCATCATAAAAGGGGTTACAAACCATAATTTCAAATAACATTGTCTTAGAAAAAGATCAGCAAATCAAAGCTTAGATCTAAGCTTAAGTAAGGCTAATGAGATTAAAATCTCGATCATGTCATCACGGGCAGTTACTCCATCCTTCCACATGGATCTCAACCATACAGGGTCCATGTCCTAAAAAATGACTATGATAAAGTCCTATGCTATCACCCAAGTCGGCTCCGACGACATCCTCTCCTATGATAGCTAAACCAAGTAGATATTCGTAATAATAAGGGAAAACATAAATAAAATGGGTAAGTCTAAGACTTAGTGATTATTAACACAAATAATGCTCATGCCAGTTTACTAATGAGCTCTAATATTTTTGCAAAGCATATATATGACAGTTCTATCATGATAGTTTATCTTAGGTGTGATATAGATATATAGTATAGGCATATGATACAGAGTAACAGTCACAGTTCAACAGTATAATCTACTCAAGATATTACCCCTTCTTAGCAGGGTTGGCGCTATCCCGAGGGACCTAGAATACAATATCGGTGGTCCGAATATTATATGCTACCATACATAACACTAGTGGTACGACCGAGTCCGATCTTAGGTGGCCTATACCGCTAATAATGTTCGTCTTGTAGTGACCACCCATTAAGGCTACACCAGCCACGAACAACCGTTGGATCCAAGGCCCTTATAACACACACACATTTAACCATAAAGCTAACGTATATAGTAAGCTCATGGCCATTATACCACATGTACCGGTGTACCATGTCATATGATGCAAATTATCTTGTCTGTATTTTACATGCATGCTTTTACAAGTCTCACTTTATTAATATATTCAGCACAACGTTTTTTCAAAATGTTAGGCCCCGTTTGGTTCGCAGATTAGGCCCTTGGATTGAATTAGCTAACACTAGTATTAGCTAGTCCTTTGTTTGGTAACATTCTAATCCTGGGAGTAGTCTATTCCCATGGGACTATTAATCCCATACACACAGTGTTAGCTAAGCCATTCAAAAATGAGTGGCTTAGCTAATCTTTTCCTATGGGATTAAAAATGTCATGTAAAATTTTTCAAAAAAAGCTACACTTCTCACACCTCTCACGATATCCATCTCTCAAAGCAACGTTCTCCATCTCTCAAAGCAAGGTATCTCTCTCTCCTCTCTTCTCTTTGATCTTTATTTTCTTGGTTATTTTATTCTCTCTGCGTTTCTTGGATTTTTTTTTTCTCCTGGTTTTTTTTTTTCGTTATTCGTTCTCTCTCAGTTTTTCTTTTTTCTTTCTCAATTTTTTTTCGTTCTCTTCTCTCTCAAAGTTTTTTTTTTTTTTTTTCAAATCGCACACAGTTTTTTTTTTCTCTCTCTCAAATTCTTTTTTTGTTCTCTAGTTTTTTTTTTTTTTATTGGTGTGTGTGATAATCTTTATGTTGCTATCACTACAATTTGTGCGTGCGTGTGGTTTTCTTTTGTCTTTTTGTAATTATAAATGATTGTGGTTTGGAGTTTTTGAATTGCTCCTGTTTGGTTGAGAAAATCTAGTTCAGATTTCACTAGATGCTATGAAAGATTGGTTCAGATTTCATAGATTTTGAGATTTTACCCCTTATTCGTTTTGTTTTATGGGTGCCTTGATGCTTTTCATGCTTGTATCTTTTACCCCAAGCCATACAAATTGGTCTAAGCGTTGCTGTCAATCAAATTGTCTCTCTTCCTTCACTGATTTTAACCCAAGCTGAAAAAGTTTTCCCCTTTCATTTGATTAAATTCTTGTAAAAAGGCCTAAAAAGTACTGGGATTTCAGCAACCGATTGTTGTGAGCCTATCAATAATACCCTTTATTTTTTTCATGATTTTTTTATTTTTTTTGTTCTTGAACTCTTTCGGGTGACTAGGTATAGTCAGCCTTTTCTTGGGAATCGTCGAGGGTAAGCTGAGCTCGGCTACTTTGAAAGTTCATCAGAAGTAGTCATGAGGGTTGAGAGTTTGGCTTCTCCTCGAGTTCCTCTACTTCATAATAAAATAAATAAATAAAATCCCACATACATAACATAATTAATATATATATAGTTGTTTATGTTTCAAAGAAAAAAAAAATGTCCTTAATAATATAAATTGTATTTATATTATAAGGGTATTTTAGGAAATAAGATTACAATACGAATCCATTCACCAACATATTGCATTGTACCAAACGAAGGAATAGGATTAAGTAGTCTATTCCAGCGTTACAACCAAACAAAGGAATATGAATAGTTAATCTATTCCCAGTGATAGCTAATCTTTTTCCAATGGACTAGATAATCCACAAACCAAACGAGGCCTTAGAGTTCATGTGTAGCAAGTATAAATTGTGAGAGTTGCAAATATGCATATTTTCTTGGTACACAAAATAGTCGTACAGTGCATGAAAAATAATAACGAGCATTATGTGAGTTAAACTCACCTGGGTCGAATAACGTTTCCGAGTATTCCAAAGGTTTCAAGTTCTCTAAATCTGTGGAAAACCTTCTATTAGTCATATTTCTACTAAAACAACTCTAGATAAAGAAAACAGGAGCTTTGGGACGGCTGGTGAAAATAAAGTTTCCTATCACACTCTGGACCGTACATCCAAGCTCAAGGTTGTACGTCCGCTGTGATACTTCGGACTGTATATCTGGTCTTGAAACCATACGTCCGCTTCGAGGTTTTCTGGGAGAACTTTATTTTCTCCACTCATCCTCCTATTTTCCAAATCAACTCCTAAAACTATCAAAGAGCTTCCTAAGGTCTTCTAAGTCGAAATGAAACATCTATGCAACACGATTATGCTAAGTTAATATAACACTAATCTAAACAAGATTTAAAGTATAACTAAAGCTAAAACTACAACTATCAACACAAGATAATAATCGAGTAATATGATGATGTAATTAAAGAGCTAGGTATCCAAGCATTACCTCCTTGAAGTGAAAGTTCAAGAGTTCCTTCATCGTTAGCACAGAAACATACAAAACCTCACAAAAGACTTACAAGAAGGTCTACTGGCAGCCTAAGGGCATGGAAATGCGTGAGATAACTAAAGGGGTAGGGGGTATTTCTAGGGAAGGGCTGCTACCAACCCTCCAAAAAGCAGTAGACGTCCGCCAAACCCTAGCGTACGTCCGGTACTATTACACAGTGGTCCAGAGGTTATCTCGTATGTTTAGGTATTAACCAAAGGGTATACCATAAAGTAGCATACATCCATGTGGTCCCACATATGTTCGTGTACTATTTGTAGAGCGTACATCCAGTGATCTCCCTACGTACGTTCACACTACAAACAGTAGTGTATGTTCGCCAAATAGTCTAATTTGCCCCTTTATTGTCCTTGGTGACCCAAAGCCCAAATTAACCCCTTTAACTAACATACTTATGCCTAGTTAATTATTTGGGTCACTACAAAATGGTTAGGCAGGCACAGTAGCAAAAGGAGGAGGGCTATGCTAGAGAATGGAACAAAGAAAGGAAAGGGGTGACAAAGAAGGGGAAGAACCGCAAAAGCCCAGGGGGGAGGGAGGAGGCAAAGGAGCTATGGGCATCCGGTAAATAGGCTAGCTCACAAAGCAAAGAGGGCGAGGGGAGGAGAGAGGTAGCTAACGGCCATCCCTCCTCCCCTAACCTAGGATTTCCTTACCTATGTGGCGCTTCCTATAAATTTGGTCTCTTTTATTGTTCAATTATGTTACAATTGAATAGTGGTCTTATGTTATTTATTAATGCTTGAAAGTGGTTAAATAAATCCAACCACCTATAACAAAGTTGTTGGACAAGTAGGTTTCCCCTGGGTTAGGGAGGAGGGACGGCCGTTTGGCTGCCTCCCTCCTCCCTGCACTCTCTCCCCTTGGTGAGCTATCCTATTTACTTGATATCCCTAGCTCTCATCTACCGCCCCTTTCTCTCTTTGTCCCGTTGGCGTTTCTCCACCATGCCATTGTGCCGCCTATTCCCACTACTACCAGCCTTTGCTGCGTCTTCTATGTGTCGGGCTTGGTTTTTGATCGATTTGTCTCTGCTCGATCTATCATCCTCTATCTGATCCACCTCGTCATGTGCCCCGCCGTCCTACCCTCTGGATTCGTCCATATCCATCCCACCTTTTACTCCGGATCTATCGTTTCGGCTTTGGTTTGATTCTATTATGTTTTCTTTTTCTTTTTCTTTTTCTTTTTTCCTTTTTTTCCCTTGCATTTTTTCTTGTTTTTTTGCTTGAAATAATGCTTGGTCCTCTCTCTTTAATCTGCCTGTTTATTTCTTGATGCTATGTGGGGCATTTGCTCTTGATCGAGACCTTTGGGTTGTGGATGTGAATGATATCTTGACTTTTGGGTTGAAGATGATGAGTTTCGGCTTAAGGTTTTTTGCTCTCAAGGCCGAGGAATAATTGCTACCTATGCATTGGATTATGTCTGTTTGATGCAGATCTGATGTTAAACCTGATGATTAGTCATAGGTTAGCGAATGTTATTTGTAATGGTTTGATTGAAATTTTAGCTTCGGCTATGATTTGCTTAAGAGTTTTTTGCTCTATTTGTAGGAGCTTTCGCTCGCAACCTTTTTATGAATGAGAATGGAATGTTCCCCATTTTTTTCAAAAAAGAAAGTGGTTAAACAGTATTTTAAATTAGGAAAAAATATAAAAAAGTTTCCCAAATTAACAGCTGTTAGCGATAGAGCCCCACAATGTTCAAAATGTACTAAAGTAGGCCCATCAAACTACCAAAATGTATCAAAAAGATCACTTATTTTTTTTATATTCCTATAATATCCCTATTCTTTGAACAAATAAAATAATAAAATAATTGTAAAAATAAATAAATAATTTTTTAAAAATACAAAAAACCAATGTGTGAATAAAAATAATTTTTTAACAGAATTTGACTCCAGAAACTAATTTTTTTTTTTTTTTTTTGTTTGGAATATCTCAAGAACGTTTGATTTTACTTTCATATGACATGAAACAATTTGTAATTTAGGCAAACTATAGTGACTAATTATTTATTTATTCCAAAAAATATTTAAAAAAAATTGTGTTTTTTTACAATTATTTATTATTTTATTTGTTAAATGAATATGGGTATTATAGCAATATAAAAAATAAGTGTTTTTTTGATATATTTTGGTAGTTTGATAGGCTACTTTAGTACCTTTTGGACATTGTGAGGCTCTATCGCAACGAATGTTAGTTTGGGATGCTTTTTTTTTTTCTTATATTTTTCCCTTTAAATTAATATGGAAAAATGTGGGCTGCCTTGACTTAAGCACAATAAAGTAGGCTTTGCCAAGAGAAAAAAAAACAAAAAACAAAAAACAAAAAAAAAAAACAAAAACAAAAACAAAAATCCCAATAAAGTATGCGGATGGGTTAGAAAGGCTTCTCTCTCACAAAGCCTCCCAAAGGCGACCCATTTGCAATTCCTATCTTTGAGGCTTTAGACAATCTCCCTCTCTATGTTTTATTTATTTATTTATTTTAATTGGCACAATCGTTGGTCTTCATTGGCATCAATGCACATGGTTAGACCACTTTAGACAATTAAAATGGGAAAATTTTCCTTGCCCCTATGTATAGGGGATTTTGCAATTATCTCTTTGAAATTTAAAAATTTGCAAATGTCTGTATTATTATATGTTAGTCTTTAATAACACCCTTACCTAACATTAGGGTTTAGAGTTAAATTCTATCGGAGTGATGTAATAAAAAGAGGCTAAAACATAGAATACCAACTTTGCAAATTGTTAAACTTCTTGAATATGGTTGCAAAAAGCCTATACTTCGAGGGTAAGGGAAGTTTTTCCTTTTAATTTTGATCTATTTCAAATACATTCACTCTTGTTTCCAAGAGATAGCTCAATCGACTGGAATCACGCTTAATGAAGCAAAGGTCACTAGTTCGAATCATCCTCTCCCTCTTGTGTGAATACACTCACTCCTCAACATGTTAATAATAATAATTTGACTTTTGGTCAGCATACATGAATAGTTATGCTCATTAAATAAATGTAATAAAACTTAATTATATGATATTATTAGTTCATCCTTGAAAAAATGGCAGCATATGCAACTGGCAATTAGATTCCAATTGATTACCACATCTATATAGCAACCTCATGGTTGGTTTGAGCTGGCATTCGCAACAAAGTCCAAATCTCTCATATTTTTTTTTTTTTTCGTTTTTGTAAAGAAAAAAACACATAAACACTCTTCGTTACTTACGTTTTTGAGAATCTAAACAAGCTTTTCCTCGCACACTTCGTCAAACTTGTTATAAATCATATAATAGAGACAACATATGACTTTATGCACTGCAGTTTTGATCCCAGAAAACCAGTGCCTTGTTTCTTTTACTCCATCTATTTCAGCATGAATTCGGCTCTAAAACATAATCCTAGTATCTGTAATTTCATTGATTCAGTTGCCCAGCATCACTATATCCATTGAGGTTCAGCAGTACCATAAGAAAGAGATGATTTGCTGCAGCTGAGGGATTCTGTCACTTCCAATGCAAATTTGCATCAGAATTGGACCGGACCATCTTGTATCAACAATCAGAGCCAATGGGTTGGCATTGTTTGCTCAAACTGGCACGTTGTCCACCTTGTACTTGAAGGAATTCAGCTCACAGGTTTCCTCCCGCCTATATTTCTGCAGAACATAATTTTCTTAACCAAACTCAGCTTTAAGAACAATTCAATCTATGGTTCTCTTCCAAATCTCACAAATCTCATGCACTTGGAGTATGTGTTGCTATCAGTTAATCGCTTCTCTGGGTCAATTCCTTTGGATTACATTAAGTTGCCTGTGCTAAAACAGCTGGAGCTGCAAGAGAATTATGTAGATGGGCAAATTCCTCCTTTTGATCAACCAACACTAACGACTCTCAATGTGTCTTATAATCATCTTGAAGGCCGGATTCCTGAAACGGGTGTGCTGCAAAGATTCTCTAGAAGCTCCTATGATCATAACTCGGATCTATGTGGAAGCCCTTTGGAAACATTATGTTCTGCTCCATCTCCTGCTCCTGTCATTCCACCGCAGGACAACAAGAGGAACAGTCTCAAAGAATGGAGCATTGCTTTGATTGTGATAGCAGCAGTCCTGGTTCCTTCGCTCCTCATGTTAGTTTTCTTGTGCTACTGCAAAAGGGTGCTTGGAGAAGAAAAAACAGAAAGGAAGCAGGCAGAGAACACAGAGGAAATGCCGCATGCAGAGAGAACAGAGGATTCTGAAAGGGAGTTGCAATTCTTCAGCAAGGAAGTGCCAAGCTTTCACTTTGATGATTTACTAAGGGCATCAGCGGGAGTGTTAGGGGAGGGGAAACTAGGCTCTACATATAAAGCAACAATGGAAACGGGTCCTGTGATTGCAGTGAAGAGACTCAAAAACATGAATGACTTGAGCAAGAAGGAATTTGTCCAGCAAATGCAGTTGCTGGGAAAAGTGAGGCATGAAAATCTTGTGGAGATTCTCTCTTTCTACCATTCAAGGGAGGAGAAGTTGATTATGTACGAGTATGTCCCAAATGGCAACTTGTTCAACCTTTTACATGGTGAGTTTGATCAATTCTTTCCACAAATTTTCATTATTATAAGATAAATCATATATATATATCAAGGTGTTACCTAACACCCAAAATATGTGATTAATTGCTAGAAAATAGAGGAGTTGGAAGAATACCTTTGAACTGGTCTACAAGAGTGGCAATCATCAAAGGCACAGCAAAGGGTCTTAGTTTCCTTCATCAGTCATTGCCTTCTCACAAGGTTCCCCATGGCAACCTTAAATCATCCAACATTCTCATACATAGCAGCAGCCAAGGTTACCATTCTAAGCTGATAGATTTTGGCATCTTACCCCTCCTGCCTTCCAGGAAATCCTCTGAAAGGCTGGCCATCAGCAAGTCACCAGAGTTTTCCCAGGGAAAGAAGCTGACACACAAAACTGATGTCTACTGCTTTGGACTAGTCTTACTAGAGATCATAACCGGCAGGGTGGCTGGTGATACTTCAAGGGGAGATGACAGGAAAATTGATGATCTTTCGGAATGGGTCCGAATGGTAGTGAACACCGATTGGTCAACGGAGATATTGGATTTAGAGATAGTAGCAGCAGCAGAAGGGCATGATGAGATGTTGAAGCTCACAGAGATAGCTCTTGAGTGTACAGAAATGGTGCCAGAGAAGCGTCCGAATATGAGTGAAGTGTTGAGAAAAATAGAAGCAATCGAGCAAAAAAACAGAGAAAATGACTAGGCTGGCAATGATACTATAGAAATGCTCACAAGTGTTGAGAAACTCTGACGGCATTTTGCACTTCTTCTACAAAAATCTGTTCATTATAGACATGGAAAGAGCTTGTAACATTTATTTGAATGTAACCATTACATAAATAGCACAAATTATTGTTTATTTATGCAAGAAGGTCAATTTATTGGATTAGGATTTCCTAATATTCTCAAATTACGGAATTTAAGTTATTTCTTTATATCGAAATGATTGAAAAATGCTACATATTAAAAATGTAGTATGTTATAATTGAAAATTGAATATATTTTTATCAGTTTCTTGCTCTCTATGTTCTAAAAAATCTTTCGGCAAAAAATTTGTCTTTTACTTTTACGAAGAAAAAGCATATTAACAAAAGTGAAGAAAACAATATTTTTAGAGAAAAATTCTTTATGATTGCCTTGATTACATGTTTTTTAATAGGTGGCATTGTTCAAGTGTTTTGATATAAAAGAAATGTCTTAAATTCTGTAATTTGAGAAAAAAAAAAAAAAAATTTGTAAAGGGTCATAATCCAATAAACCCTCTTCGATGTAAACAATTATTTAGGCCACACCTACCAATGAAGCTAATGTCTAACTTGATCCGTGTGGATAAAGTACTTTGCATGAACCCAAGTTTAATTGACAGGACTGAATACACAAAAGTACAGAATTTAGGTCATTTCCTTACATTGAAATGATTGAAAAATGCTACTTAAACGGTGGCATATTACAATTAAGAATTTAATATAATTTTATCAGTTTCTTGCTCTAATGTTTTAAAAATATTTCAGCAAAAAATTTGTCCTTTGCTTTTCTGAAGAAGAAGCATCTCAGGAAGAAAAAACAAAAATATTTTATGACTATCTCAATAACGTGCTACAATTTTACTAGATGATATTTTTTCAAGTATTTCGATGTAAAAAAATTGCTTGAATTCTATAATTTGAAAAACTACAAATTATAGAATTTGCCGACGAAGTCAGAGTCTAACTTGATCCGCAAGGATGGAGCGCTTTGTATGAATCCAACTATAATCCATATTGAGTCCAGGACAAAGTTAAGCTTGTGTCCAAACGCATCCTCTTGTGATGATAGAGCCGGATGCGGAGAATACTTTCAAAGCAAGAAATAGATAAAGACTGTAGCTTCCAGCTGGAATTCGAATCAATTGTTAACAGATCTACGTGTCAGCCTTGGCGCACGCCGTGCCGCCATGTGTCCTTCCAACCCCGACCACCATTTGGCTGATTTCTTCAATAAAGTTCCACCTTTCAGCCATGCAAAGACTCTCATCCGCTCTGCTTTCCTCATATCATATCCTTCTTCTCTCCACCATTTTCATTCGGTAAACAAACTGAAGGCGCAGGGATAATCTTCATCGGCAGGATTTTGCTGCGAAAGTAGTGTGGTTGATCGAAAAAGGTTTCAAAAACTGCAAAAAGAAGAAGAAAAGAGAGAGGTAGCATTTGTTTCTTGCCACCATGCCCCGGAGATACGCGTTTGGGAGGGCTGAAGATGCCACCCACCCGGACTCCATGAGAGCCGCTTTGTCGGAATTCATCGCCACTTTCATCTTTGTGTTTGCAGGGGAAGGCTCTTTACTAGCACTGGGTAAAAATCTTCAGCTGTTTTCGATCCTCGTAGAATTTATGGTGTTTGTGTGAGTTGGTGACGTGGGTGCATGCATGTGGTTTGTGTTTTGGCAGGGAAGATATACTACAAGGATACAGGAACGACGCCGTCGGAGCTAGTGGTCGTCGCGCTGGCGCATGCATTCTCCCTGTTTGTGGCAGTGTCAGTCAGCATGAATATTTCCGGCGGCCATGTCAATCCTGCCGTCACCATGGGCACCCTACTTGGCGGAAGGATCTCCGTTCTCCGCGCCGTCTTCTACTGGGTTGCCCAGCTTTTGGGTGCTGTTGTGGCGGCGCTCTTGCTCAGGCTTGTGACCAATAACATGGTACAACATGCCCACTTCTTTTCTTACTTTTTTTTTTTTTCTAATTTTTTTATAATCCGGATTCCGAGTATCCAGGCATTCGCTTCAACTAGATTCCTGAGACCCATCTCCTTTTATGGGTTGGGACACATTTGTACTTGTTCGGAGAAATAACTTTTGTTTATTAATTTTTTTTTAAAAAAAAAAAAATCAAAAGAAAGGCAAAGTAGGTGCTTTTTAAGTTTTTTTATTAAACCGACTAATTTTTATTTAAGGTTTGTTTGGAATTGTGTTTAAGGGTGCGTTACATCGTTCTTTAAAAAGAAATTAAAAGCTTTTTTATTTTTTACTTCTCCCCACAAGAGGGGGGAGGGCACAAGAAGGGAGAGGGAATATCATCCCAAATAGACTCTTAGTAATTTGAAGTTCTTTATCACACTAACAAACATGATCTAATAAGACGTGGTCTTGAACGTGGTCTTCTTGAGGTAGTTGGACCAAACATAATAAAGCGGAAGGTCATTGAACATGTAAAAAACACAAACATGATCTAATTTTCTTTTTTTAAAAAAAGAAAAAAAAAATTGTGAAATTATTGATATGATGTTTTTGGTGTTGATTTCAGAGACCAGTGGGGTTCTACGTAACGGCTGGGGTAGGGGAGTGGCATGGACTCTTATTCGAGATCATTATGACATTCACGCTGGTTTACACTGTTTTCGCAACCGCCATTGATCCCAAACGGGGTAGCTTGGGGACGATTGCGCCGCTGGCGATCGGTTTCATCGTCGGAGCGAATATCCTGGTGGGCGGGCCATTTGACGGAGCGTGCATGAACCCTGCCCGAGCTTTCGGCCCGGCTTTGGTCGGGTGGAGATGGAGGAACCACTGGATTTACTGGGTTGGTCCGCTTCTAGGCGGTGGGCTTGCAGGACTGGTGTATGAGTACATGGTGATACCCACAGAGGTCCCCCATCACACCCACCAGCCCTTGGCTCCTGAAGATTACTAGTTTCCGGCTTGTGTTTTTTTATTGTAATAAAATTGCATGTGGTTCAGGCCTTTGCTTTTGTTTGCTATCTCACATCTATGTTTGTTTTTTATTTTATTTTATGTTTTGGGTCGGAATCTTCTGAGTTTGTCCATTGTCTGTAAGTGTTGTACTTAGTTACTTGTTAATAAAATGCCAACCTTGTTCCCTTCAGTAACTTTATGCTCT
>CM017327.1:25759961-25771802 GCA_006937295.1 Carpinus fangiana
AACAAAGCTACATCAGGGCGAAAATAAAGGAGACAACTATGATAAACCTTTAATATTATAAATATCAGTTATCGCGTAATATAAGTCACCTGAGATTCCCCATACAAAGTTTTCAGCCTAAACAAGGAGGTATATCCAAAAAAACAAAATTGACTTTTAAGGGAGATTACAGCCATCCCATAAGTCGGAGTCCTCCTGTACAAAAAAAATTCAACCCATACAGTCTACAAAACAAAAAGACTGCACTGCCAAGGCTTGCTTTTACTATCTACAGAGGAAAACCCAGGTACTGACACTTCTATGGGTCAGCAAAACATATCGTCCAAGAGTCCCAATCATATGGCCAAACGAATGGGTCCTGGATCGCTAGTAGGCCCACTGGTAGGCCTGACCTCACCAAAATTACATATAGCGCCATCTGAACAAAATTAAGGGAAGAGGGGTGAGTTCGACAACTCAGTAAGTAGTCCAAACACCAAAATGTAATAAAATATGCTATGCAATTTATGTCATAAGCATTATCATGCACAACAAAATTTTATGCACAATATCATAATTAAATAAAAACAAGCTAATTGCAAAAATGAATAATCAGCACTTCCTTTTTATCATTTTCAAAATAATGCCCGTTTTTACCCTTGTGACCCGACACCGCCGTTTACCGTGAGCGGCGCACGTTGGCGTGTCCCGAGGGACCTATATGCTCATCCTGTCGTCACAGGGGAGAGCTACCGGGTTGGAAACTCCCCCTAGGTGAAGGCCACCCGGCCGGTAGCACACACCTTCTTGTAACCGTCCTTCGGTGTGTTTGCCCTGCTACCCTATGCGGTACCGAAACTATAATCGTGTCTCGGGGTTAAACATTTATGAATGCACTATAACATTTCTGTAAGCTCATCTATAATTGTATATTTTATTTATGTAACATTTCTGTAACTGTACATTTGTATAACATATCATGAGCTCTTTCATTTATAATCACATCCATGTAACATTTCTGTAATCATGTGATAAGAATGAATAAAACTATGCATTAAAATTAGGAAGTGCCACTGAAAATCATGTAAGTGAATAAAATCCCCAACATTTTTATTTTTCCCAGATTTATAATAAAATCCGTTGGGGTTTTTTGGTGTTGTGTTCCCTTACCTGGATTTGCTATGAATTGTTGTCGAAGTGTTCTTCTAATTACCTAAATAAATCGAAAATTATGAATTTAGAGAAGTATTCATAAATTTAATATGGAATCTTAATTCAAACAAAATTAATAAGATGCATCTTATAAATAAATAAATAAATAAATATATATTAATACATATGTAGCAATTTCTTGATTGTCCCTCTTGGTTTACGGTGACAGGTGATAAGTGCCAAAATATTCATATTTTAGTCCTTAATTTACATTTGTTAACTTCTTAGTTTTTGTTATTTTGTTCTATTTTATTTCCTTTTTTGTGTTTTCTGTGTTTTTGTAGGTCATGGAAGAAAAGGAAGCGTTTCTGGAAATATTCCAAGCTTAAAGGGCAAATTGGGAAGACCTAGAAGATGTGGAAAGGATTAAATCGGAATTTATCAAGTTGGAGCTAAAATCGGATTGGATTCAAATTTGGATTCTGAACAGGTCTCGGTATTTTGGCCATAACTTTCAGCTCAAATATTGGATTGAGGTGATTCTAACGGCATTGGAAAGCTGACGCAACAGGCTACAAATCATTGTGAAATAGTATTTTCCTAATTCAGACCGCCACAATGCTAAAATCACCCCGCAAGATAGGAGCCCAATTCTGGACGAATTCTATTCCGATTTGTAATAGGATTGTCTCCTAAATTGACTAGGAGATAGAATTCCGAATTTCCTAGGTTTACTAGGGTTTCTAGGACTCTCCTAAAGCCTATAAATAGACCTCTAAGCCTCACAACTAGANGTTGTTGGTGTGTACGAAATGCAGAAATTAGCCTGTATTTATAGGCCAAAGGGGGCAATGAACGTGAGACACATACTAGGAGCATGTGTCTTTATTTGAGAGTTTTGCTACACGCGTGGCTGGGTAAGTTAAAAATAAGAAGACACGTTAAAGGCTTTGTTGGCTTCACTGTGCGATTCTGCCTTTACATATGGCAGGTAGTAGATTTTCCTTAAAAGGGGTGGGGACACGTTGAGCTTGAAATGGCTCTTCATGCCATGATATTTTTTTTTTTTTTTTTTTTTTTTTTCAAATACTATGGGCTGTAGGCTGAAACCGACAGCCTCACCTAACATACATATAATAATAATAATAAATATATCAATAATAATAATAAATATATCAATAATAATAAATCATAATAATAAGATCATAATAATAATTACTTAATATATATATTTCTAATAGCACCTAAAAAAAAATGCTCTCAAATTATATTTTTAAATATATAAAATTTATAGGACATCACACGGGGATTTCAATGGATGCATCTGATGAAGTGCGAAATCCACTTCAACATACGTAAAAGGTCTCAAGAGCATAGTATTCATTTCCACTGTCACTCGGGCATCCATTCCTTCCAAACATTCATTCACACCGTGGACATTCCCTCCTGTAAATAGTGATGTATAGAAGCCAACAAATGTTGCACCAATTTCGTGTGGCTTCTTCCAAGTGACCCCATTCTCATCCTCCACTTGCTTGATCCTATTGATTTTCCGCCTATGGTTTGCCCATGCATGGAAAAAAGGGGTGTTCCTATCCCCATGTTGGTACCAGTTCTGTTTTGCTCTTTGCTTCCACCTTATGTCCTCCTGCTCCAATATAAAATCAATCTCTTGCTTTAAAACTTTGATAGCTTCACTCGTGGCTGGCCCCTCATTCCGTTGCAGCAACACTAGCTGTTTTGTTTTTGCCTTAAGCTTTTTAGAAGCATCTCCAAATTTACGTGAACTCCAAGAAGATAAGTCAACTTGGCAATTTGCCAACTTCTGCCTCACCATCTGCATTGTAGAGCCACCCAACCCGCCATTGACCCATGCTTCATCCACCACATGCTTATAGTCTTCATCTATCATCCATGAAGCTTCTATTTTAAATTTTTTGGAATACCCCTCTCATCACCCCCCACCCATGCGTAAACATAACGGATTATGGTCTGACGATCGTGTTGCAAGAACCCAGACATCAGAAAGTTGATTCACTACACACCATTCACGATTAGCCACAGCCCGATCAAGCCGTTCTTTCGTAAAATCAATCCCCTCCCTACAATTAGTCCATGTATACAAGGACCCTCTGTAGCCCAAATCATTCAATGCACAATCTTGAAGCACTGCACGGAATGCTCCCATTTGAGCCTCTCTAGTCATAACAGCCCCAAACTTCTCATTTTGTGAGACAATCTCATTAAAGTCCCCTAGGACCAACCATGGGATTGGATGAAGCTGCTGCAAATGGCGCAAAAGAGCCCAAGACTCATTTCTTTTCGTCCAATCCGGGTGGCCGTAGAAGCTAGTTAATTTCCAACTACTGTCACTATCTACTTGCTTTATTGTGGAATTAATGTGTCGCCTAGAAAAATTTTGTATTTCCAATTGAACATCATTCCTCCAAAATAGAGCGAGACCACCACTACGCCCCACGGGATCCACCACAAAAAGTCCATCATACCCTAATGTAACACGAAGATACTCCAACTTAATTTTCTTACATTTTGTTTCCATAAGAAACAAAATGTTGGGATTATTCTCCTTCACCAAAAGACGAAGGTCACAAACTTTCCGAGGGCTCCCAATTCCCCGGCAGTTCCAGCTTAAGATATTCATAATGCTCGGCGGGGCTGTTGAACAGCCTCCGCCGGTATTGGTGAAGTTGGATAATAGTCGGGATTAGACTTCCTGCTTTTCTTACCAGTAACCACCCCCTGCTTCCCCTCCAAATTCCCTACTGCATTCCTCTTCTTGACAACAGGTTGACAACAGCACCTGTGGACTTAGTAACCCGAGCTTGCCTCTTCCATGACCTTAAACTGCCCAACCCTCGCCGTGAAATCTTAGTTGCTTCACCTCCAGTAGAATCCATGGCATCAACACAGTAGGTAGGAGGTCCTTTCTCCACGTTCTCCGAACATGGAACACTAAGAGAGTGCACGTGGGGCGAAATAGCTTCATGCAAAGGGGATAACGTCTGCATGCCCCCTCCATTCTCCACAAAAATTGCACTAGCAACTTGCACATTAGTTGACGTGGCCCCCACCATAAAAGAAACCATTTTCAGACCACCTCCAGTTGTGGAATCCACGTCTTGGCCCTCTTGTATACCACCCTCATGCAGAGAAGCATGTTCGCCCGTTTTCTTCGCCTGTGGTACAGCATGGTCCTTGCTACCAGTTGATCGTGTTGTGACAACTTCCTGTCCCTTACGTGTTCTATCTGGTAGTTCACTCCCACTGCCCTTAACGGCAGGAGATATGGCTTCTTCACCACACGACCCAGAAATCCCCGAACCAGGCCCACCATCTTCGCCATGTAAAGGTGGATTGTGTGACACCTGGCCAACAAAAGAGAACCGCCCACGATCAAACTGCCGCCCCACTGACCCACTCTCCTCCGGGCCTTGCTCCTCCGCTGATCTGGACCGAACTGCCTGTGTGCCACCATCAATCAAAGAGGCTGGTCTGCGCACCTCCACCCTTAGCCATGTACCCCACTCTTTTTTCTCCTCTGCCGCATGCACGGTTGGATCCCGTCAAGCAAGACACCCCAACCTGCCATGAACCACCCTTCCACAGAAAAAACAAAACCTTGGAAGCTTTTCATACTTGAACATGACCCAATAAGATTGTCCATCCAAGTGCAGCGCTCTTCCCCTTTCCAAAGGTTTTATTAAATCAATATGCACCCGTACGCGTAAGCAACGCCCCCATCCTGCACCATCCCCAGCCAAATCAACATCATCCAGGTTCCCCAGCGATTCACCAATCTTTGTGCCCACTGCTCTAGACATACATAAGAGCGGCATCTCGTGAACCTGAACCCATATGGGCGTAGAAGTAAAGTCCATCTGAGATGGAGGAGTCGTCCCATCAAATTCGTTAATGACAAGAATTTGTCGATCAAACGCCCACGGCCTCCCTGCCAAGACCCTCCTCTTCTTACTAGCATCAGAGAACTCGAACAACCAAAGATGGTCTTGAAGCTCTTTGAAAACCACTATCCCGAAGAATCTCCAGACCCTTGAGAAAACCATTTTAAAAGCCTCCTTGTTTGTAGGCTTCTCTGACCATAATCTGCCCACCAAGCATTGTTCGCCCTTCTTCCTAACAGCCGAGATCTCCCCTTCAGTAATGGAGATCCCAGTCTGTTCACCACCAGTCAATGTTATCCGACTACAAAGGTGTTCCAATTCATCAGCCATTGTCTTCTCCGCACCCCGTTGCCCAAGAGACCCACCTCAACAAAACACCACCAAAACCTCCCCTCCTGTCAAGCAGAGAGAGACTGTCCTCTCACCTAGTTATGCCACCCCAAGAAACCCCAGAGAGAATCCCAGAGAAAAGCCTAGAGAGAGTTTTTAACGTAGCTGATATGGGTGCTAGATTTTACTCCTATCTACTAATTCCTTTTTATTAACCATATATATAAACAAGCTCAAATAATATTCTAACCAAGAGGGGGAAAAAGAAAAAAAGAAAAAGGCACGCACTAATATCTTTCAGTGGTTATATTATATATTCACAATCAAGTGATTAAAATATTGATCAACACAAGTTTGAGAAAAATCGACACCAAGTGATCTAAGAAAGAAATAAAAATGCTTTTTTAAAAAATAAAATAAAATAAAACAAAAGTAAGAAGACGTATATATTCTTTTTTTTTCTATTTTTTTTTTATGGAACAGAAAAGGAAAAAAAAAAAAAAAAACTGGTGGGTTTGGTCGGTTGTAGGAAATTTTTTTTTCTTTTTTTTTTTTTTTTTACGGTTGTAGAAAATAATTAATTATGCAGAATAGTCGGTTCACATTTTTCTGTCCATTATTATTATTATTATTATTATTATTATTATTATTATTATTATTATTATTTTAAGGTAAGTGGTTCATAATTGATAATTACTTCAATAGTGAAAATTCATGACGTTTGGCAGGATTGGAACTTTTACAGCAGAAAATGCCATATGCACCTCAGCTTTCATTGTTATTGTATATTGTATATGTTTGTGGGGGAGGAGTGGTGATGATTTCCATTTTTTCAATTATCAGTCTTTGCTTATTATCTCAAAAAATTTGGCGAACAGAACGGTTGGATTGAAGTGGCCGTGCGGGCCAGCAGCCGACGGAGAACCTTCGATGCTAAAGTTTTGTCGAGAAAATATAATAGAGAGAGTTTTATGGTAGAAGAAGCTATTATCTTATTTGGGATGATGGCCCTCCTTTATATTAGACTTCTAACTAATCATTAATGATAGAGATAAAGATTAGTGCTAGATAGGCTTAAAGGTTTAATAGCTAGTTGAATTTAGGATTAGAATTATGAATAATTTGGGGTCTTGTCAATTTTGGAGTCATCTTGTATTTATTTAAAGACATTTTGTGATGAATGAAAGAAAAGAAAAAAAAAAAATTGTGAAAGTTGTGGTACTCCCCCGCCTTGAGTGTAGTAATGTGGTCTCTCCTACCCGAAATAGTTAATATTATCAATATGTTTTCTGTTATTAGTTGTGTGGGTATCCATCACAACAGGTCACCTACAAGACAAAAAGAAAATTATTGAAGTAGCACAATCAGCAGTCGGTGAGAAAACCTATGATACTGAATTCAATTAAGAAAATAGAATAGAGAGAGGTTTGTGGTATATATCTTAACTCCTATAATCTCATAAGTTTATAATATATTTACATACCCAAACACACTCAATGAAAGTATCCCAAATATCATAGATCAAATCCTTGTAAAAGATAGTGTAGAGAAACACTCTTTCTCTCTTTTTATCTCTTATATAATACAATATTATTATTATTATTATTATTATTATATAACATGCTTTAAACTAATTATCTAACTAGTGTCGATCAGATTCAGTGGTACAATAATATATTGAAAAAAAATCTGAATAATATATCTAGTGATAAAGTTAAGTATTCTTATACAGTCGGCAAAAGGCATTTAGTGAAGAATTTTGAAAGGAATGATCGGTGATAATTTTTGTTAAGATTGTTTAAAAATATGGGAGAGAGAACCTTTTGAGAAGTGTTTTTTTTTTTTTTTTTAGTTAAAAAAACAAAAAAAAAGTCAAAATCGTGGGCCGCTGCACCTCTTAATTAAGAAATACAAGAGATACAACTGTCTCTAAAGGTCTCCAAGGAATAGTTTAATCAGTTATGTACCACGCCTTATGAAGTGTAGGTAACTAGTTCGAATCTCTCCTCCCTCTTCCCTTATGTGAACATGTCAAAAAAAATAAAAAATTAAAAGATACAACTTTTGTAAGGGTTGTTTTATTCCTTTCCAAGGGACACCTCCCACAACAACCTATCACCCATCGAAGATAATTGAATATGTGGGGATCGATATACATTATTATAGTGTGATTACCTCACATAAACATTCATTTCCCTTTTTATTTTTATTTTTTATAAGTCATTCATTTCCCATTTGAGTACATTATAATAGTGCATAATAAGATTTTTAGTTGGATACGATTGACCCTGGTACCAAAATTTAGCCATACGCGAACTCTCACATGTAAAACCTACGGATCGGAGTCAACTTGTGACAAGTCCCACTTCCTCATAGGTCCCTTCACTTTGAGTAAGAAGGAGATTCTCCAAAAATAATATCCAAGATTATTTATAATATATATATTTTTTTCTTATATTCAAAAAGGTTGGAAGGGGAGACCAATTGTTACTATTCTACTTTGGTGTAACCATAGTAGTACTAACCCGTGAAAGACTGCTTAGGAGAGACCTAGACGGCAAAAACCACAGGCACACACTCAAGACCAACCAAATCATAGCTTAACTGTCAGTCCTACCAAGGCACCGATGAAACTCAATAAAAAAATACAAATAAGCATGAGAATTTTCATATTTTGGAGTCGAATTCATGCCCTTATACTAAGGCCATGGGTTCCAAAGTCGAACCCATTCCCATATAAATCTTCAACATTTAATATAGGGCAAAAAAAATCTTGGACATGCATTAATATTGGATCACAAATCCTTTTAATGTGCCAAGTTGTGCAGAAGAGCATATGATTGTATATGAATTAGGATTCTCTCCATTTCAAAATTCCTAAATTTCCTCCATTTAGGCATAGTGCTTACTTTTCTTTAATTTAGTTGATTACCTAATTTAGGCATAGTTTTGTTTTTGTTTTTATTTTTATTTTTATATTTATATTTATAATAGGACAAATCTAGTCTATTAATAAAATGTGTGGGAGGAAACAAAAAAATGCCCGGGTTGTTAGTATGTTTTGGGAGGATTTTTTGTTTTAAGAGTTTGCAAAGGCATTATGTCGTGGCATAAATGTGAAAATAGTTTTGTACTTTTTCACCTTAATTTCCTTTTCTAACTCCTTCTTTCATGTAATTTGAATGATGTGTTGGTCATAGTTTTTATGAGACTGCCATACAAAATGTTATCAAAAACCATGTTAACATGCTAATTAAGTGAACATTAGAGTTTCATTGCACCGGCAAAGTGCTACTGAATTGATATAAAAGGACTCAAGATACTGTTTTATAATATAATGCTTTGATGTTTACTCGGAGTGTCAACCCGGTCCGGTTTTTCAGTTTTTTGCCAAAACCAAGAACCGGAACCGGGGTACCCCAGTTCTTGGTTTTGGGCAACTGGAACCAAGAATCGGGTCCCGGTTACCGGCCGATTCCGGTTTGTACCCAATCCGGTAACTGGTTTTTTAAGAAAATTGTTTTTTTTTAACCAGTTTAATATATATATTAATATAAAATATTAAAAATATATATATACACACATATTAAACCGGTAATAAAAAATATTAAAATATATTATTTTATATATATATACACCTAGTTCCGGTTTCCCGGTTATAACCGGGTGCCAAAAACCGGGACTAGAATTGGGGCCCTGGTTTTTTATTTTTTGCAACCGGAACCGGAATTGGTTCCCCGGTTTCCCATTTTTCGATTTCCCGATTTTCCGATTTTTCAATTCCGATTCCCCGGTAATTTTTGGCTAAGATATTCAAGGAAATTAATTTTTCTAAAATAAAGAGGGCATTTTCCTGTGTGTGTCTTAATGAAAAGCAATATCAAGGTTTGTACTCTACATTTCATTTGGCTAATATTGATGTTTATCTTTTTATGGTCGATGAATGCTTTTATTATCTACCTTTTTTTAACATCAAATAAATGGAGACGATGAATCTATTGGGTGTAATCTAAGATTAAGGGATGATGATTTAAAATATTCAAACAACTCTAGAGTTAAATAGATAATAATATTCCCATTTTTGTTACTATCTTGTTACAATGTTTTGCAAATATATTTAATTGCTGAATGATGCTACAAGTCCTTTTTGTGTTCCTCCAAAAATGATATAACTTTTAAAATCAGGGTTTGTGGTGGATAATTATTGAATTTTGATCAAATTGTGATTTTAAGAGTCACATCATTTTTTAAGGGATAAAAGAGTGACTTTTAGAATTGCTCATAATTTCTATATTATTCCATCCCTTTTCTCTTATTAATTTGTTTTGGTGTAAAATGTTGTGTCAAAAAATGTGTTTAAGGGAAGACATTTTTTTTTTTTTTCTTTTGGAAAAAATTGATTATTTTCCGCGGTTTGTTTGCAATTCTGAAAATTATTCAAAAAAATATTTTAGTATTTTAGTAACGTTTAGTTCATATGAAAAATCACGAAATATTTCTTATATCTCTGATAGCTTATTTGGTATGAGATTATTAATTAACTTCTTTTCTTTTTTTTTTCCTTTTTGTAAGTTTCTTTATTCGCATTTATTTTCTCATCTCCCAAAGAAGTCAAGGCATGAGAACGACATGAAAGGCAATGCCACAAGCTCAATCTTTCTCTCTGTTACAAAATTATTTTATGATTTTTTTTTTTTTTCTCTCATAAATTAGTAATTGTAAGGAAAGCCTTCGATTGACAAAAAATAAATCATTTTACACAGAATCTCATTACAGGTGTTTACTTGCACTACCAAAAAAAATAGAACAACAGTATTGAAATATAAGCAAACATAAGTAGACCCTTCTATTTTTTACACGATCTACAAATGAGTTTAGCTAGAGTTTATTTATATATGTCTCAACGAATCGAACCCGATACGTAAGATTAATGTTAGTAATTTTTGATACGACCTATATAATCTTATACTCCTACTTCAAAATGAGATAGAAATAAGATTTTCCTTAATAATTGGAAATAAATTGAGCAAGAGCGAGAAAAGAACTTGGCAAGCGATATATATATATATATTTTTTTGGTTTTAAAATTCAGTCTAACAATCATTTCATTAATGAAAATATCGTTGAACATTCACTATTTTCATTAATGAAATGATTGTTAGAATGACCAAAAAAAAAAAAAACTTTATGTCTTGCCAAGGTTCTTTTTTTTTGGGTCTATGCCCAACTTACTTTCTATTATTAACGATTAATCTCATTTTGTCTAGAAAATTCTTCTTTTGAGTTCCGTTAGAAGAATCTTTCAAAATTCAAATAAGACTCTTGCAATAATATAATATTGATAATACTCCACTATTGAGCTTGCAATAAGGGGTGAACGATGGATGATCAGTTGGAAACTCAACATGTTGAGCAGTTTGTTGATTGGTACCATGATTACGTAAGACCAATNAACAGTATTGAAATATAAGCAAACATAAGTAGACCCGTCTATTTTTTACACGATCTACAAATGAGTTTAGCTAGAGTTTATTTACGAACCCGATACGTAAGATTAATGTTAGTAATTTTTGACACGACCTATATAATCTTATACTCCTACTTCATAATGAGATAGAAATAAGATTTTTCTTAATAATTGGAAATAAATTGAGCAAGAGCGAGAAAAGAACTTGGCAAGCGATAATTTTTTTTTTTTTTTTTGGGTTTTAAAATTCAGTCTAACAATCATTTCATTAATGAAAATATCCTTGAACTATTTTCATTAATGAAATGATTGTTAGAATGACCAAAAAAAAAAAAAAAACTTTATGTCTTGCCACGGTTCTTTTTTGGGTCTATGCCCAACTTACTTTCTATTATTAACGATTAATCTCATTTTGTCTAGAAAATTCTTCTTTTGAGTTCCGTTAGAAGAATCTTTCAAAATTCAAATAATACTCTTGCAATAATATAATATTGATAATACTCCACTATTGAGCTTGCAATAAGGGGTGAACGATGGATGATCAGTTGGAAACCCAACATGTTGAGCAGTTTGTTGATTGGTACCATGATTACGTAAGACCAATGTCATGTTTACCTATTAAAGTACATCTATATTTGCTTCTCATTCATATTTCCTCACCAAACTAACTTTGCGTCTTCCATTGTATGTAATATACTCACAAGTAGATTAATTGGACAATCGACGTAGGAAGAAAATTGGTGACAAACTAATAATGTATTGTAAAAGGCCGAAGGAAACAGCAGTCAAATATAACAGATATGTGGCTAATGGCAAGTTGTTTCACACTATTGTAGTTGATGTTAGAAAGATGGCTCGGAACAATGGCGTGTGCGTACCAACAGTTGATGGCGAAACGTACTACAGGAAGTTAACTTAAATAATTGAGGTGGAGTACTACGACAAGACTAAGTAGGTTATGTCAAGTGTGATTAGGCGGACAACACGAGG
>CM017327.1:25771902-25827910 GCA_006937295.1 Carpinus fangiana
TGTGAAACATAAAATGCTCTAAAATTATAATTTTAAGTCTATAGAATTTATAGGGCATCACACTAATCCTTCTTTTTGTGTGTAACCTTTTGCTACCAATCTTGCCTTGTATCTTTCCACTTCACCATTGGCCTTATGTTTTATCTTGTACACTCATTTACATCCAATTGGATGTTTTCCTGATGGTAGATCAGTAATAGTCCAAGTGTCATTTAACTCAAGAGCATGGATTTCAGTAGCCATAGCCTCACGCCAATGAGCAGAACCTACTGCTTGATGATAGAACTGAGGTTCTATATGGGAAGAAACTGAAAGACTAAATGTTTGTAAGAAGGAGAGAGCATGTTGTAATCTAGAAAAGATGAAAGGCTATAGTGATTACCTGATTCAAAAAATGCTTTTGGAGTAACAATTGGAAAAGATGCTTGAGTGGCTAAATTACAATGATAATTCTGCAAGTAACCAGGTTTACATTTTGTCCTAGTTGATCTTCTAGGTGGAATAGAAGTAGGGACAAAAGCAGATGAATGTGGTAAGTTTGCAGAATCAGAAAAAATGCACAATTAGGAAAATTTTCAGAATCAGGAAATGAATTCTGAAGGTCTGAAATAGTTGGTTCAGGAATGGTGGGATTTAATGATTGATTATGAGATATATTGGAAGAAGCATTGAAGTGTATATCAGGTAATGGTGTAGGAATCACAAGATATCCATTAGAATCAAATTCAAATTTAGAAGAGGCAAAATGAAAGATATGTTCATGTAAAACAACATGTCTATAAATGATAACAGAATTGTTTGCTAGGTTTAATAACTTGTAACCTTTGATGCTATGAGGGTAACCAAGGAATAAACAAGGAACTACCCTAGCATCAAATTTGGATTTGTTTCTAAGCAAAGTTGAAGAAAAACAGAGACATTCAAAGACTTTAAGATGACTATAGGATGGGGGTTTTGAAAAAAGGAGTTCATAGGGTGATTTATTGGATAAATTTGGAGATGGGATTCTGCTTATAATATAAGCAGAAGTTAAAATGCAATCAACCCAAAACTTGAAAGGTAAATGACTTGCAATCTAAGGGCACGAGCTACATTTAACAAATGTTGGTGTTTCCTCTCCACAACAGAATTTTGTTATGGAGTCTCAACACAACTCATTTGATGTAGAATGCCTTTAGATTGATAGTAATCAGGCATGATGAATTCAGAACCTTGATCAGATCTAATCACTTTGATGTTAATTTGAAACTGAGTTTGGATTAGAGTGAAAAATGATTGAAGTAATTGTCTAGTTTGAGATTTTGAATGCAGTAAGTATATCCAAGTATAACGGCTGTAATCATCCATAATAGTGAGAAAAAATCTACTGCCATTTATTGATTCAACTGAAAAAGGACCCCAAATGTCACAATGAACTATGTCAGATACAGAATTTGACTTAGAAGAACTAACTGAAAATGAAAGTTTGTGCTGCTTAGCTAAAGGCCACACTGAGCATACAGCTTTGGGATTACATTCAATGTCAGGAACTAGAGAATGTAAAAGATTTATTCTAGAAGTGGAAATGTGACCTAATCTGAAATGCCATACATCATTAGAAGTATCCTTGAAAGGAAGAGAAGATGATGCATGATCTGTGGGTGTTATTGAAGCAGAATGTAAAGCATGATCAGCTTGCATTATTAGATGAAATAAACCACTCTTTTCTTCACCCAATCCAATCGTCTTCCAAGTGAGCAATTTCTGAATAAAACAAAAACCAGCAAGAAAGATTAAACAACATTTATAATTCTTGGTGAGTGATGTGGTTATTTCGTGACCAAAATAATCAATAATAAAATACCACTCGCAATAGAACGAATCCCGTAGGATAGGGCTATATTGAGGGTGTCGAACCTCAAGGACTGTGGGGGTTTTTGTTACTAAATTTAAAAGACTAATTTTAACCTAATTAACAAAAGAGAATTTGATTTGATTTTTTTTTCTAAAAGTAAATGCATAAAATAAAAGATAATTAAAATATGATAGAGAGTGTAGGGTATTGACTTCACCTCTATCCGCACAACAATGGTTAATCAGATTCAATTCTAGAAATTCATTCTATGCATGTTATAATTAAACAAGAAACTACATTATTAAAGAGTAAGGATAATCTATCTTCGGTTGGCACGGATCGTCCACCTAACCACTAAGATGCGGCACGACCCGTCTTCCCTAGGTATAAACTATAAAACCCTTTAATAAGTTTCATATAATTAATGGAATAGCATAACCCATCTTCGGTTGGCACGGATCGTCTACCTAAATTACACTAAACTAGGATGTAGTACGACCCGTCTTCCCTAGGCATGACCTATCTTAATCCTATTAATCATATGCCTATTAAAACTCATTATATAACCATCATCCCCATAATCACAGAAAATAAGAATGATTTGAGATCAATAAAAGTAAAATACTTTCTAAGACAAGATAAGAATTTCACCAATATTGATTTTGGAATTTAAGAACAATTGCATTTAATAATTAAGAACAGAATTAAATTGTAGCAATTCTCACAGTTATATAATCAACATACATAAATTGAAAGTCTGAAATTTAAATACAATCAAACCATTGTGCTTGGAAAGGGTTACATCAACACCCCACAAAGGGGTTTAGCTGTTCATGACTCCGCTAAGCCTCCAAGAAATATTTTCTGTCTAAAACTAAGTATATCTTTTCTTAAAGCTTAGAGGCTTATTTATAAGGAGCCACAAGTCCTAGAAGCCCTAGGAAACCTAGAGAATTCGGATTTCAATCTCCTAGTCAAATTAGGAGTCAATCCATGTACAAATCGGAATAGGATTCGTCCAGATTTGCTTCATTCTATTTCGAGACGATTTTGGCATAGCGGAAGTCCGATTTAGGAAAATCATATTTCATCATGAATTGTAGAATATTGAATTAGCTTTCTAATGCCGCTGGAATCACCTTAATCTGATAATTGAGCTGAAAGTTATGGTCAAAATACTGAGACATGTTCAAAATATGAAATTCTATCTGATCCGATTTTGACTCTAAGTGGAGAAATTCCGATTTTATCATTTCCTTTATTTAATTAAACTTAACCACATCATATATATCTTCTATTGTGATTGGTTAAGCTTAATCATATCTTCTAGGTCCTCTCAAATTGTGCTTTAAACCCAAAATTAATGGTTTTTCTTGCATCTTTATTAAATACCTGAAAACATAAAAACAACACAAAATCAAATAAATAACAATGCTAAGGAATTAACATATGCGAGTTAAGGGGATTGAATGTGCAACATTCAGCGCTTATCAGTGAGTTTACTTGTAGAGATTAGGTTGAATGTGAAAGAAGGGACACAAAGAACATTTGTGAGGATGAATGTGGCTGAAATTTTCACAGTGCCTACATGTGTAACTTCAGCAAAGAAACCATTAGGTAGTTTAACTTTCTTAGAAACTACTGCAGTAATAGTTGTAAGGAAAGAGATAGAGCTGACCATATGGTCAGTGGCACCAGTGTCAATAATCCAAACACCACTATGGCAAGGATTATTCATGATATGTATATGAGAAGCTGAAAAAACAGAATGTTGAGAACTAGGAGGAAAAATAGAATATGAAGATAAATGATTACCTGCCATATTGGAAAAGATGTGATCATGAGTGGATGTGCTACTTGTCTGATTAGCAAATGAAGGAGTCATTTTAGGCTGAATCAAAGCAAGTAGCTGCTTCCATTGTTCAGAGGTAATAGCCAAAGAAGGAGCAGGATTATTCTCTAATGACTCATGCACTTGATGAGCAGAATGGCCAGGAGGATTATAGGAATGGCCAGGAGGACCAGGCAGCAGTGCTGGTTTTGTTGGACTTATAACCATGAATGTAAACAGGAGGATACCCGTGGATCTTGAAGCACTTCTCAACTACATGTCCAAGCAAACCACAATGTGTACATGTGGGCCTTTCTCTACGAAAATTAGGCTGCCTATAGACTTTTCCTTGTGAACTCATGTTTGTCTTGGAGACTAAGGCAACAGAGGCTTCAACAGGCATGGTAAGGTTGTTAGAGTATGAGAGAGCAACTTCTCTCTGTCAATGGATAGCACAGCTGTCCAAACTTGCTGTCCACACTTACAACTATCCAAACTTGCTGTCCACACTTACAGCTGTCCAAACTTGCTACCCAAACTACTTGCTGTCCACACTTACAGTTGTCCAAACTTGCTGCCCAAACTTCTCTTATTTTAGCCACGATTGTTTCCTTATTTTTCCATCTATTATTCTGTACAGTTAGCATATATTTTCCTTTCCATATATAGCACCCTTGTAAAGACTATATAATATACAGAACCCAAAGCCAATGGGCATTCAATTCAAATCATATTTCATAGTTTGTCATATTTTGTCATGGTATCAGAGCACAGTAGCTAATTTTTTTTTCCTCGTAATTTTTTTTTCTCTTTTTCGGTTTCATATGTGCTACTGGTGTTTTTCAGTCAAGTCTGTGGTGTTTCGGTGCTGCTGGTGCGTTTAGGTCAAGTCTATGGTGTACCCGCGACCTTGTTTCTCTTCGTTGGTGCTGTTCTGCGTCTCTCGGTCAAGTCTGTGTGGTCCTGTGGTGTCGGCACAGCCTTCTCTTGGTGGTTCTGGTGTTTCGCTGGCTTGGGTACTCTCAGAACAGTGGTCTGTTCTTCTCGGCACAATCCTCTCAGCCTAGCTCTCTCGGAACAGCATTCTGCAGCTTGTCTTGGTGTTTTCGGTAGCCTCTGTTTAAGGTATTGGTGGTCTTCTCGGCAGTTTCTGGGTACCGGTGCAGTTTGTTTCTCTCCTTTGGTTTTTTTTTTTTCTCGGCCTCTCTACGTTACAGCACAGTCCGATTCTCTTTTTTTTCTATGGATTCTGCACCTATGTGTGTTAAGTTTACCGGTACCAATTATTCTACCTGGGCATTCCAGTTTGAATTGTTTATCAAGGGTAAAGCTCTTTGGGGTCATATTGATGGCATGGATGTTGAACAATCATCCACTTCTGACAAACCTAAGGCTGACTGGTCTTCTCCTTCATGGGTTGTGCTTGATGCACGCATCATGTCTTGGATTCTTGGTTTAGTGGAGTCCCATATTGTCACCAACTTGCGACCTCATCGATCTGCTCAATCCATGTGGGTTTACTTGAAGAAGGTCTATCTTCAAGATAATGCTGCTCGTTGTTTTCAGTTAGAACATGCCATTGCCATGTTTCAACTTGGTAGTCTTTCCATCCAGGATTATTACTCGGCCTTTCTGACTCTTTGGCATGAATATGCTGCCTTGGTTACCGCGGATGTTCCTGTTGCCGCTCTTTCTACTATTCAGACTTTTCATACAACTACCTAGCGTGATCAGTTTCTTATGAAACTCTGTCCGGAATATGAATCTGTTCACTCCGCGTTACTGAATCGATCTTCTGTTCCTTCTCTTGATGTTTGTTTTGGTGAGTTACTTCGTGAAGAACAACGTCTTAGTACTCAAACTATTCTGGAGCAATCTCATGGCAGTTCTGGGCCAGCAACTGTGGCTTTTTCTGCCCAAGGACGTGGACCACCTATGCAATCTCGAAACTTGAGGTGTTTCTGCTGCAAGGAATATGGACATATTGCTACTAATTGTCCTAAAAAATTCTGCTCTTATTGCAAGAAGAAGGGTCACATTATCAAAGCATGTCGTATTCGACCCCAGAATTGCTCGACCCAAGCATTTCAGGCTTCGGTTCTTGTTCCTCAGGTCACGACTTCTGCCGCACTTGTCTCTTCTTCCGATGCGTCCTCTGTTCCTGCCTTTCCTGCACCCGATTATTGCACTCCAGCAATGGTGCAACAGATTCTAGTTTCAGCCTTATCAGCCATGGGGTTCCAAGGTAACCATGCTACTAAACTCTGGTACGTGGACTCGGCAGCCTCTAATCACATGACTCCTCATCCCACCACTTTGTGTCATGTTCGGCCCTATGATGGTCAATCTGTAATTCAGACTGCCAATGGTAGTTCTTTGCCAATAGCTGCTGTCGGAGATGCCTCTTCTGCGCTCACTGGTGTGTTTCTTACTCCTCAGCTTTCCACGAATCTTATTTATGTTGGCCAATTAGTTGAAAACAATTATGATGTTAAATTTTCTGGTGATGGTTGTGTTGTGTAGGACCAGGTAATGGGGGAGCTGATCGCGAAGGGACCTAAAGTGGGGCGCTTGTTTCCACTATTTTTGCCTGTTCCAGCTTTCTCTCCAGTTTCTTTTATTACGTCTTTTGCTTGTAATAATGTTTCAGATCTTAGTATGGTGTGGCATCGTCGTTTGGGTCATCCCAATACTCAAATCTTATCTCATGTATTGAACTCTGGTTTACTTGGTAATAAAGACCATTCTTCTTCATCTCTTGCGTGTGCTGCTTGCAAACTTGGTAAAAACAAAATTCTTCCCTTCCCTTTGCATGCTAGTCGGGCATCACACTGTTTTGATCTTATCCATAGTGATGTTTGGGGTCCTTCCCCGGTGAATTCACATGAAAAATTTAAATACTATGTGACTTTCATTGATGATCATAGCAGATTTACTTGGGTCTATTTTCTTCGCTCTAAATCTGAGGTCTTTCGTTCTTTCACTGAGTTTTTCGCGTATGTTGTCAATCAATTTTCTGCTTCTATTAAGACATTATGCACCGATTCTGGTGGTGAATATTTGTCTACTGAGTTTCAGGCTTTCTTGGCTTCTAAAGGTATTCTTCATTAACGTTCATGTCCCTTTACTTCTCAACAAAATGGAGTAGCCGAACGCAAAAATCGTCATCTCCTAGATGTGGTACGTACTCTCTTGTTAGAATCATTTGTTCCATCCATGTTTTGGGTAGAGGCTATGGAAACTGCTACTCACTTGATTAATCGTTTACCTTCTCAAGTCCTACATATGGAGTCTCCCTATTTTCGCTTATTTGCTAAGCAACCTAGTTATGATAACCTTCGTACTTTTGGTTGTGTTTGTTTTGTTCATTTACCTCCTCATGAGCGACATAAATTATCTGCTCAATCTGTTCGATGTGCTTTCTTGGGATATAATGTATGTCAAAAGGGATTTGTTTGTTATGATCCTACCTTACATCGTACTCGCATTTCTAGGAATGTTATTTTCTTTGAAAATCAACATTTTTTTCCTGTGTCCTCTGTGCCATCTTCCACTATGGTTCTTCCCTCCTTTGAGGAGTAGTTCGCAGATCTTCAGCCTGTCCGTTCTCAATTTAAACCAGGTATTGTGTATACAAGACACTCCCGCCCACAGTCTCTTCCGATGGCTCACCCGATATCTGATCCTACCACGCACCAGATTCAGCCAGTAGCAGCACCTTCAGTGCCTATTGTGAGTCGCTCTTCTCGAGTGTCTGTCACCTCGGATAGGTATGGATTTCCTTCTTCCAGTTCTGGCAATTCGATTTCAGCTCTTACTGCTACATTGGCCAATTTTGATATTCCCACTTGCTACTCACATGCTACCAAGCATGATTGTTGGCAACAAGCTATGCAGGAAGAAATTGCCGCTCTAGAGGCCAATCACACCTAGGATATTGAGCCCTGTCCTCCTACTATTGTACCTCTGGGTTGCAAATGGGTTTACTCGATCAAAGTCCAATCGGATGGAAGTTTGGATAGTTACAAGGCTCGGCTTGTTGCTCTTAGGAATAATCAGGAGTATGATGTCAATTATGAAGAGACCTTTGCTCCAGTGGCTAAAATGACTACTGTTCATACAATTCTCGCCCTTGCTGCTTCCAGTAATTGGCCCCTTCATCAGATGGATGTCAAAAATGCGTTTCTTCATGGGAATCTTAAAGAGTGTATTTATATGAAGCCACCACCGGGATTGTTTTCCTCTTCGACTTCACATGTGTGTAAGCTTCGTTGCTCTCTTTATGGTCTCAAACAGGCTCTGAGGGCCTAGTTTGACAAATTCAACACCACTTTATTACAATTTTCATTTAAGCAGAGCAAGTATGACACTTCCTTGTTTCTTCGGAAAACCGACATGGGTATTGTTGTTCTTTTGGTTTATGTTGATGATATTGTGATCACTGGTTCCGATTCCGATTTACTTGGCCAGCTCAAAACTCATCTCTCAGAGTCATTTCATATGAAAGATCTTGGGTCTCTCACATATTTTCTTGGTCTTGAGGTGCATCGTAGTTCCTCTGGAATTTCTCTCAATCAACATAAATATGCTCGTGACTTGGTGGTTACAGCTGGTCTTCAAGAGGCTCCTTCTGTTGATACTCCCATGGAATTACATGTCAAGTTTCGCAAAGAGGAGAGGGACTTACTTGCTGATCCCAGTTTATATCGGAAGTTGGTGGGTAGTCTTGTTTATCTCACCATTACTAGACCAGACATTTCTTTTGCTGTCCAGCAAGTCATTCAGTTCCTTCAGACTCCCCCTTATCTTCATTTGACTGCTGTCCATAGGATCATACGCTATGTTCACGGCACTCCTACCCGTGGCTTATTCTTCCCTGCCAGCAATTCTACTCATCTTGCTGCATATAGTGATGCTGATTGGGCTAGTTGTGCGGATACCCATCGCTCCATCACTGGTTGTTGTGTGTTCTTAGGTGATGCCTTGATCTCCTGGAAAAGTAAGAAGCAAGACAGAGTCTCTAAGTCATCTACGGAATCTGAGTACCGTGCAATGTCTCTTGCTTGTTTAGAAATTATTTGGCTTCGCGGTTTGCTTGCAGAGTTAGATTTTTCTAAGACCGATCCTACACCTCTACATGCAGATAATACTAGTGCTATTCAAATCACGGCCAATCTTGTCTATCATGAGCGCACCAAGCATATTGAAGTGGATTGTCACTCTATCCGGGAAGCCTTTGAAGCTCGTGTTATTACTCTTCCACATATTTTCACTGATCTACAAATTGCTGATATCTTCACCAAGGCTCTCACTCGTCATCGACATTGCTTCCTCAGTAGCAAATTGATGCTTGTTGATCACCCTGCATCAATTTGAGGGGGGCTGTCAATGGATAGCATAGTTGTACAAACTTGCTGTGCACACTTACAGCTGTCCAAACTTGCTGCCCAAACTACTTGTTGTCCACACTTACAGCTGTCTAAACTTGCTGCCCAAACTTCTCTTATTTTAGCCACGATTGTTTCCTTATTTTTTCACCTATTATTCTGTACAGTTAGCATATATTTTCCTTTTCATGTATAGTACCCTTGTAAAGACTATATAATATACATAACCCAAAGCCAATGGGCATTCAATTCAAATCATATTTCATAGTTTGTCATATTTTGTCACTCTCTGCCTCTTTCTTGGATAACCAATGAAAATACTTTGTTAATTCTAGGAAAAGGATCAATCATGAGGATATGTCCTCTGATTTGAGCATAGGAATCATTTAATCCCATTAAAAACTGGAAAACATATTGCTGATGGTGAAAATCCGTAAGGACTTTCAAACCTCTACAAGTACATTCTGAAATTGGCCTAAAACTATCAAGTTCATCCCAAAGACTCTTAAGTTGTGTGTAATAAGCACTTACAAAATTTGCACCTTGGTGAAGAACTGAAATAGCTTTCTGAAGCTGAAATATTCTCGGGCCATTGCTTTGATTGAATCTATCATGCAGATCCTTCCACATATCAGCTGCATTGTCATAGAAGATGATGCTGGTGGCAATCCTTTGGAAACAGAGTTGAGTAACCATGACAGCAGCATGTTGTTGCATCTCACCCAATTAGGCAGCGAAGGATCATTAGCAGAAGGTTTCACAATGCTCCCATCGATAAAACCAAACTTGTTTTTAGCAACTAGTGCCATCATTATAGATCGATTCCATGTGATAAAATTATCACCATGAAGAGGATGAGAAACGATCACAGATCCTGGATTATCTCCATGATGGAGATAAAAAGGATTGGATGAAGCATCGGATGGGGAGCTGTTCATCGAGGATTGAGAATCAGTAGATTCTGGTGTAATTGTCACCATTGGAGTAAACAAAGAAAGGAGAAAACAAAGCTTTGATGAAGCTTTAAAGTAAGAAAAGAAGAAAGTAAAGAAAACTTTAATGGCAGAAAGTAAGGAGCTCGAATGGCTCTGATACCATATCAAGAAAATGGTCTTTGGGCCTAACTCAACCCAAAAGCTAGCTCATGAGTTGAGGTTTTTTCTCACTCTTATAAATGGCCAATCTCCTTAATACCCAAGCAATGTAGGACTTTTCCAACACGCCCCCTCACGTGTGACGGGAACATCCAAGCCAACACGTGAATATGATGGGAGACGGTGGGCCACAGTAAATTGGGCGAAGCTAAACACGTGTTTTTGACAGACTTAAGACGTGTAGCAAAGAGAGATGATGGGCCAGGCCAATTGGGCCAAGCTCTGATACCATAACAGAAAGAGAAGAAAATAAGGGAGAAGAGAGAACTCGATGAGCTGATTGATTGTAAAACTGATTCTTATTTATCAACTGAATACCAACTGGTATTTATAGAAGAGTACAAAGCTGAAAATATGATTACAAGAATGTAAAACTAATCTTCTAACATACTAACTAACTCAGCAACTTACTAATTGACTTAAGTCAACCATTTAACCAACTTACATATATAAAATATATACACTGATATAGGATTCTCAAATTACGGAATTTAGATTATTTCTTTATATCGAAATGATTGATAAACACTGCTTACTAAAAATGTCGTATGTTACAATTGAAAATTGAATATATTTTTATCGGTTTCTTGTTCTCTATGTTATAAATTTTGCTTTTATGAAGAAAAAGCATATCAACAAAAGTGAAGGAAAAAAAAATTCTGAGAAAAATTCTTTATGATTGCCTCGATAACATGTTTTTTAATAGGTGGCATTGTTCAAGTGTTTTGATATAAAAGAAATGTCCTAAATTCTGTAATTTGAGAAAATAAAAATAAAAATTGTAAAGAGTCATAATCCAATAAACCCTCTTCGTTGTAAGCAATTATTTAGGCCACACCTACCAGTGAAGCCAATGTCTAACCTAATCCGTGTGGATAAAGTACTTTGCATGAACCCAAGTTTAACTGACAGGATTGAATACACAAAATTACGGAATTTAGGTCATTTTCTTACATCGAAATGATTGAAAAATGCTACTTAAATGGTGGCATATTACAATTAAGAATTTAATATAATTTTATCAGTTTCTTGCTCTAATGTTTTAAAAATATTTCAGCAAAAAAATTTTCCTTTGCTTTTCTGAAGAAGAAGCGTCTCAGCAAAAATGAAGAAAAAACATTTTCAGACAAAAATATTTTATGACTACCTCAATAGCGTGCTACAATTTTAATAGGTAACATTTTTTCAAGTATTTCGATGTAAAAAATTTCATGAATTCTATAATTTGAATGATGGAGTGCTTTGCATGAATCCAAGGAATAACCGATAGGATTGAATAGACCAAATAATCTTATCATGTATAACTACAATCCATATTGAGTCCAGGACAAAGTTAAAGCTTGCGCCAAACGCATCCTCTTGTGATGATATAGCCGGATGTGGAGAATACTTTCAAAGCAAGAAATAGATAAAGACTGTACCTTCCAGCTGGAATTGGAATCAATTGTTGACACATCTACGTGTCAGCCTTGGCGCACGCCGTGCCGCCATGTGTCCTTCCAAACCCAACCGGGCCAACCCCCATTTGGCTGATTTCTTCAATAAAGTTCCACCTTTCAGCCATGCAAAGACTCTCATCCGCTCTGCTTTCCTCATATCATATCCTTCTTCTCTCCACCATTTTCATTCGGTAAACAAACTGAAGGCGCAGGGATAATCTTCATCGGCAGGATTTTGCTGCGAAAGTAGTGTGGTTGATCGAAAAAGGTTTCAAAAACTGAAAAAAAAAAAAAAAGAAGAAAAGAGAGAGGTAGTATTAGTTTCTTGCCACCATGCCCCGTAGATACGCGTTTGGGAGGGCTGAAGATGCCACCCACCCGGACTCCATGAGAGCCGCTTTGTCGGAATTCATCGCCACTTTCATCTTTGTGTTCGCAGGGGAAGGCTCTTTACTAGCTCTGGGTAAAAATCTTCAGCTGTTTTCGATCCTCGTAGAATTTATGGTGTTTGTGTGAGTTGGTGACGTGGGTGCATGCATGTGGTTTGTGTTTTGGCAGGGAAGATATACTACAAGGATACAGGGACGACGCCGTCGGAGCTAGTGGTCGTCGCGTTGGCGCATGCATTCTCCCTGTTTGTGGCAGTGTCAGTCAGCATGAATATTTCCGGAGGCCATGTCAATCCTGCCGTCACCATGGGCACCCTACTTGGCGGAAGGATCTCCGTTCTCCGCGCCGTCTTCTACTGGGTTGCCCAGCTTTTGGGTGCTGTCGTGGCGGCGCTCTTGCTCAGGCTTGTCACCAATAACATGGTACAACATGCCCACTTCTTTTCTTTTCTTTTTTCTAACTTTTTTATAATCCGGATTCCGAGTATCCAGGCATTGGCTTCAACTAGATTCCTGAGACCCATCTCCTTCTATGGATTGGGAAACATTTGTACTTGTTCGGAGAAATAACTTTTGTTTATTAATTTTTTTTTTTTTTTTTTTTTAAAAAAAAAAAGCCAAAAAGAGAAAGAAAAAAAAAATAAAAATCAAAAGAAAGGCAAAGTAGGTGCTTTTTAAGTTTTTTTATTAAACCGACTAATTTTTATTTAAGGTTTGTTTGGAATTGTGTTTAAGGTGCTTTACATCCTTCTTTAAAAGGAAATTAATTTTTTTTTTTTTTTTTACATCTCCCCACAAGAAGGGAGAGGGAATATCATCCCAAATAGACTCTTAGTAATTTGAAGTTCTTTATCACACTAACAAACATGATCCAATAAGACGTGGTCCTCAACTATCAGAATCAGCTAAGACCACACATAATAAAGTGAAGATCATTAATTCGAATTTTCCTCTACCGAATATGTAAAAAAGCAAACATGATCTAATTTTCCTTTAAAAAAAAAAAAATTGTGAAATTATTGATATGATGTTTTTGGTTTTGATTTCAGAGACCAGTGGGGTTTTACGTAACGGCTGGGGTAGGGGAGTGGCAAGGACTCTTATTCGAGATCATTATGACATTCACGCTGGTTTACACTGTTTTCGCAACCGCCATTGATCCCAAACGGGGTAGCTTGGGGACGATTGCGCCGCTGGCGATTGGTTTCATCGTCGGAGCGAATATCCTAGTGGGCGGGCCGTTTGACGGAGCGTGCATGAACCCCGCCCGAGCTTTCGGCCCGGCTTTGGTCGGGTGGAGATGGAGGAACCACTGGATTTACTGGGTTGGTCCACTTCTAGGCGGTGGGCTTGCAGGACTGGTGTATGAGTACATGGTGATACCCACAGAGGTCCCCCATCACACCCACCAGCCCTTGGCTCCTGAAGATTACTAGTTTCCGGCCTGTTGTTTGTTTTTGTAATAAAATTGCATGTGGTTCAGGCCTTTGCTTTTGTTTGCTATCTCACATCTATGTTTGTTTTTTATTTTATTTTATGTTTTGGGTCGGAATCTTCTGAGTTTGTCCATTGTCTGTAAGTGTTGTACTTAGTTACTTGTTAATAAAATGCCAACCTTGTTCCCTTCAGTAACTTTATGCTCTTGATATTAGTGCTGCTTTTGTTCCCTCTTCTGTAATTTCTTTCCTTTTTCCAATGTATTTTTTTTTTTAAAATAAAAATCATTACAGAGACTAACAAGGAAATTCTACAAAAGATTTTAAGGCCAACTGGGTATAAATTTTATCACTATGATACAATGAGCTGTGTAGAGTATAAATTCTACAAAAGAATGAATTGCTCAGAGATGAGCAATCGACCATTGTTTTCTCCAAGAGTTGTAATCAAAAAATGCGAAACATTGAATGAAGGGTGCTAGTAATAATTGTTTCCCTGCTTCAGTTGATATATTCTACAAAGTTTCCGTCATAAGACTCACTATGTCATAGGGACAGCTAGGGGCTGGGCTTTATTTATAAATAAGGGGGAGGAAATGACGCCATTGACTTTATAATAATAATAAAAAAAAAAGTTATTTAGAATATTGTTATATGATTACCGTACAACTGGAATGATGTAGCAGATTCCTTAATCTTAGAATGATGTAGCAGATACCTTGCTAATATAAAGATTAATTTTCATTGCCACGTCATCTTAATTGTATGTAGCAGATTCCTTGCTAATCTAAAAATTAATTTTCATTGCCTCGTCATCTCATCTCAATTGTATGAGAAATAACATTACTTTTATAATAAATGAAAACATACGGGTATACACGATTAGTACCGTGTTATGTTTGGTTATAGAATCTGGCAACCCAAGGAGCAAGTTTGGTGTTGTGAGGTGTTCTTTGGTTGGCAGAGTAATAATCGGACCAATAACAGGGAGAGAGTGTATCAGCAAATTTCCCATTAATGTAGATGCAAAATGGTAGCCAATTTTCACCCCCATTCATTCTTCTCTTCCGTTCTCTTGGGTATGCCAATGGTGCCTGCACATACCTGCATTACATCAAAAACCAAAACACATGAATCGGGTATATGACCAAACAAATGGCATGCTGGAGATGAAAGTGGGTGAGGAGTGGATCAGTGACAAACAATACCTGATACCATGGACCACAGCATCCCAGCAGAAATGAGTATGACCAAACACATGACATGCAGATGCACTCCCCTGGATTCCATGTATAGACCTTATGCGAACTTCAAGATAATCGGAGCCAATGATTTTGGGGAGCTTGGGATAGAATAGCATCCTCTTCTCTGGACATAGCTCTTGCCTTTTGAAACAAGGTATGTAATCAGTTATGAGATCTATGCCTACCACAGAGATTAATAGGACACTACTCGCAAAACAAAATAAGTGATCTGTACTTTGAGGTTCAGGGGATATTTGACAATGTTAATAATTGGCCAAATCTATATATTAGTCAGGATGTTTAAACTGCCTCATACAGTAATGCTGTTGAACTTCACAAAAACCGCTGTAGCTCAAACAATATGATGGGAATAGAGGCACACAGTTGCACTAAAAACACAACGAAATGAGATACAAGGCTCCACTTCAGGTGGGAGTCAAACTGCAGTACAAAGACAAATGACCATAGCTAAAACATAACTCTAACTACTGAACATATAATGCTACACTATATCTGTTACGTAACCCACTCAGCCACGTTTACCCTATGTTGTGCACGATGGCCCCAATAACTGCTTATTTCTATGTTTACTACTTCCCGGTTGTTCTCCTCTGTTCATCCAAGCCCATGGTCCAAAGAATTTGTTAGCTAACTTTTGGTGACCTCAACGGAACACAGTATTTTGATGGTACGGCTGGAGCTTCAAATAGACCCAGACACCAACATTAAAGTTGTCATCCCTCCTATGTGCATCAGCCATTTGCTTCATGCAGTTGCAGCTCCTAAATCAGCCGGTAATCCTGCATTAGCTGTTGAATCTCCATGGGGCACCTATTGTTCTTTCTCTTACCTGTTATGCTTAAGAGAGTGCAAACAGTTCCCCTCCAGTTAAAACGGGTTTGGTAGTGGTTCAAATTGATACACGTAGCAAAGGTCCAGCGTGTGGTCCAGTGAGGGAAAAATCTTTGTCCTGCCACTTGAATTCCTTTGTCAAAGTTCTTCACCTGAAGAGTACTGGTCCGAAGCTCTCAAGCCATTGAACACCCAAAACAACATCCAAGCCCTTGAGTGACAGGCCGGGAAGAGTGACAGAGAACCCAAAATCTTGGGAGTTGCATGGCCACCCTTTCATACTTCTCGTTGCATTCCAGACCCTCCCCGTTAGCCACTCTTACAGTGAATCCCATGGTTGTAGTGACTGGAAGGCGCGTAGTAGTAGAGCAACCTTAGAGTGGATAAAATTAAGGGTAGATCCATTATCAATTAATACCATCATGGGCTGCCGATTGACATAGACCACTACCCACATGGTTTCTGGTCTCATCCATCCAGTCAAAGCATGCAACATGATTTCTAGAAGTTCCAAGACACCTTGCTCTTCTTCATTACTGGTTGGGCATACCTGCTCTTCCTCATTATCTTCAGCTTGCCTTGCTGGGCCACCTTCATGCAAGAACACTTGGGAGAGATCTACACCCGTGCCCTGGTGTGAACCTTCTGTTGCAGCTGAAGCAAAGGCCTTTTTCCCATCATCATTCCATTTCTTCCCACAAAAGCTTCAGTGCCTGAACTTGGTTTCGTAGCTGTGGATGCAGGAAGGCTAGCCTTTGGCAGTGAGGTCAATTTTATGCACCTCGAGCTTGTTCTGTTTCTTCTTTTGAGCCAGCCTTTCGTCCCTCATGCACGCCACCCCAAACGCCTCTCTCAGAGTTTTTGGTTTTGCAGTACATACCTCTGCTACTATTTCTTCCTTCAGTCAACCCACAAATGTGCCTGTCAACACTTTTTGCAGAGTCTTTCAAACTTGCGTTGATACACCCTTAACGGTCCAGGTTGCTTAATATGTGAGAGAGTTTGGAAGACTTTGTTGGTTCGTATGGGGGAAGAATATAAGGAGGGGTTAGAAGATATTTTCAAGTCATACTAGGTTTGAGGTGGGAGATGGCGCCTATGTTAGATTTCGGTGTGATCTATGGTGTGGGGACAAGGCCTTAAAGGAAGCCTTTCAAGATTTATATGGCATTGTTTGTGTATAGAATGCTTCAGTAGCAGCTCACTTGGAGTAATCTGGCCTCTCAATTCAGTGGATTGTAAGCTTTGTTAGTGTGGCTCAAGATTGGGAGGTGGATGTCTTTGTCTCGTTCTTCAATTTGTTGTACTCAATTAGAGTGAGACGGGATGGTGATGACAAGCTTTGTTCGTTCCCCTCCAGAAAAGGGTCATTCACTATTAGCTCCTTCTAGGGCATTCCTTTCCCATGGAAGAGTATTTGAAGGCCTAACATTCCCTTTGAGGGCAGCCCTTTTTGCTTGGTCGGCGACTCCAGAGAAGATCCTTACTAAGAGCAATCTTAGGAAGCAGTATAGCATTGTGATTGATTGGTGTTTTATGCGCAGGAGGAAGGAGGAGTCCATGGGCCATCTTCTCCTCCATTGTGAAGTAGCTTGCACCTTATGGAATGCCTTTCTCAGTTGTATTGGGCTGCCTTAAGTGATGCCTAGTAGTGTAGCTAACTTTTTTGCTTGTTGGTGGACTCATGGTAAAACACAGAGTGCTGCTATGTGGAAGATGGTGCCTTCTTGCCTCTTCTAGAGGGAATGAAATGAAAAAAGTTTTGAGGATTGTGAGAGGTTGTTGACGGAGCTTGAGTCATTTTTCTTTTTAACTCTTTATACTTGCAGATGCATTTGTAGCTCCCTAGGAGCTTAGTTTTTATAATTTTCTTCTTTTCTCTCCTCCTACCTAGGTGTTTCTCCTGTAAATTCCTTGTGCCCCTGAGTAACCCTTTTTGCGATTAATGAAATTTCAATTACTCATTCAAAATAAAAAAATAAAAAAAGTTTTATGGCATGAACCATTTGTATGATTCTATTTTCTTTTTGGTAAATGAAGAACACCATAGATACTCTAATATTACCAGGAGCACTACCAAGACTGTCCAACCGCTGCCGCTAACATCATTCCACCACCCCTATATAGCACACCAATTTAGCAAGTTCACTATCACTAGAAGTCAAGAACCACCACCCACCACTGTAGCACCACACGATATAGATCACAATTACCATAACTAAGATTTGAATGCAAACCATCAATTCCATGTATATTTCCCCAATGCCAGCAGTATCACTTGTAATACTACTGCCACGACTAGAACCACCAGTTCTGCTACTATCTCACTTTAGCCAACTCCAAATTCTGCCATCATCGTGTTCTGCATATTCAACATTACCAAAAAACAATTGCAGTTTGCCATGGGTGCTACTCTGTTCAGAAATTTCCAACCCAGCTGCCTGTTCTACAAGCAGGAAGAGGATGAAAGTTTTGCAGAGCTAAAGTTAACTTACTAGGGCACTCGAATAAATAGAATTCATAAGATGATTGGTACCAGTACTAATCCTTATGTTAAGCTTGGTCTGACCTCAAATACAAGCCAATGACAAGCCATGCATGCTTTAAAGATTTCCTATAGTGAATCCCAAAATAGTACAAGAGCCAATAGCAAAATTCCAGGCAACTATATCAAGTTTTTTCAGCTTTTCTTCAAGGATTCAAAAATATTTTTCTTGATTTAACACTATATTTTGTTCAAATTCACATTGAAAACATAATGCAAAGAGAGCAAAGCGAGTACGAGCATGTCTAGAAGTTTAGTGAGATGGCCAATAATGTGATTCCTATTTGGAGATATGTATGACCAATTTTTGGTTGAGGCATGTCTCCTTTTTATGTTTTTACTTAAGGTCATGTGCAGCTGGTTTAGTTTTCTTCAAGTTTGTTTGATTTTAAAAGGCCAGGGGTAATCCGATACTGGAATTCGCTGTGACAATCGCTAATGAGTCTTATTTTGGTCCTAGATCTTTATTTACTGCTGAGTACATTATAGCTTTTTCCTAGTCAAACTAACTAAATAGTTATCTTTTTTCTAGCCTATTACGGAAAGGTGTAACCAACAGCTTATACATAACCTAATTGTAACAATTCAGGGCAGTGCTAACCACATCATAATATACCCCAAAAGGGTCAAAGTTATTATTGGATCTACCTAGAGCCACTTATATAGCCCAGTCTTACCTAGTACATAATCAATGTGAGACTCAGCACGTTAATGCCTTCATAGTCCACCCATCCAATGTGAGACTCAACTTTCACAATTCGAGATATCATAACTTCACTCAAATTCCTGATATACTCATCAACACCCACATTGTGTTGCAATAACCAAGCACCACATGATGTTACTAGATTAACTCTACTATCATTTGTAATGACTCATGAAAGTGTTTAGAGCTCCCTAAAGTCACTTATATAATCCAGTCTCATCTAGTACACAATCAATGGAAAACTTGGCACATACATGCCTTCATAGTCCACCTACGTGAGACTTACCTTTTACAATACAGGATATCATATATACAGGATTTCATATACATATTCTGTCAACTGGGACAAAGATTTGAGAGGTTTTCCAGTAGCTTTTGAAGCAATAAGAAAGTGTGATTGATAGGTTTATCTTGTCTTTTTCTTCTTTCCATTAATTTTCAACCGTGCTGTGACACAATAAACCAACCCCAAATCCAAATATTTTTCATTCTTTATCTCTAACTCGACCTGTAAGATAACCTCCATAACACACCAAAACAGTTATACGCAGATTCACTGATTCCAATAATCCTGCAACTTCAATTTGGTTTGCAGCAGTTAAAATGCCATCAAGGTTGAATCCTTTTGAGCCAATTTTAAACCCAAATCCCCTTTCCCATACTTTAGAACTTTTTTTTTTTTTTTTTTGATAAGTCAAAATATATATAAAAGGCGCAAAGGGGCGCAATCCAAAGTACACAGGAAGTATAAAAGGGGAAGCCTAAGAGGGAGGGGATACTTTAGAACTTCAAAACGTACAATCTTTTCCCCAAACTTTACCACCAATTAAACCCACAAACACCCTGCATTGCTATTACTGGAAATGCAAATCTGCCCTTCATCAGATCCTCTCAGAATTTTCAACTATGGGACAATAGCGGTCCCTTTTAAAGGAAGAGTTCTGAATTTTCAGCCAACCATTGGCAAGTAGGATATTGTTTCCATAGTATAGTTTAAACAAACCTTCCAAATTTTAAAATATTAAAAACATAATTAAAAGAAAATAAATTAAACTATATATATAACCTAAATACATCTATATTAAATTGTAAGATTGGAACCTAAAACCTACCCCATCCCCATCCCCACTCAACCTCTTTAGTACCTAAGCCAAGGCCCAAGGTGAGCAAAGCATACACAATCATGGTCTAGAAGAAATGCTACACACACTCCTTGAGGTGGTAGTAAAAATAACCATTAGATTTTGGATGGATCACTATTAAATTTTGTATCCAATTATGATTTTCATTGCCAAGTCAGGGAGTGTGTGTAGCATTACTCCATGGTCCAATGATTGATATTTCCTCCACAAATGCGTCCAAACCTAAAAATTAGCCATAACTGAAATGCTGTAGAGTAATATACTTACATGAAGGCCTAAAAATTGTATTGCCCTAAAATGAAAAAGAGAGGCTTCAATATCAAATCCTATTTCAGCAATACAATACATCTAAAGACATACCAAACAGAAAAATGGATTGTAATAGCTGGAATTTTAACAGGCCTCACAATGAATATGTGCCTACTGAAGGGACTACATGTAACCAAGAAAGAGAAACAAGCAATGGCCAATCACCTTGCATGTTAGTAAGCTAATGTGCAGCCATTTTCTTGCTTACTTTCAATCACGCGTCCTAAAATCTAGTTTTGGGAAATCAAAATAAGGCCATGAAGAGGGTCTTTTTCAGTACAAAAGAGAGATGGTAGTGGGGAGTACTGAATCCAAAATGACTAAGATTATAAACATTGATTCTGATAAATGTGCTAAACAGCTAATAATATAAGATTCTTAGAACCTGGCCATAACTACAATCAACACATTATCAAACTGTCCAATTTTACATGAGAAGGAACTGATTTAAAGAAAATTAGATGTTCAGAAGAGTGAATAACTGACCTGGGAACGAAGTGAGAAAATGTGATTATGTGGCTACAAGTCCTCTGGATTTCCTTGATCTCATTCAGATTGTTTTCGTTAATTGCATCAAAGTACAAAGCAAGGGAGGTATCCCCATTTGAAAGTTCCCCAGGCCACTTACATGCATGAAAATCCTTACATGCCTACACGAGAAATAAAAAATATAGGCAGATAACCATTTCATAATTAGAGGACCTACTGTTATAAAGCAGTCAAAATGCAAACCTCAATGATGTTAACCAAGTAACCAAATATAATATATAAATAGATCGATACAGGAAGTGAAAAGAGCCCACAAAAATAAATGCAAATAACATTATCTATATCCAGCCTATATGCAAAGGTTTGTGGAAATGGACATGAGGGCCATCTTTTGACACAGAAACGGGTGCTGGATGCAGCAGGTCCAAGATTTCTGTATGGGATCCTGCTATATTCCATCATGAGTAAATAATATAACATTTATGTTTATGGATGTTTGGGTGCTGACATAGAGAAGAAACATAAAACGTTCAGAAAACGTAAAAAATATATAAATTTATCAACAAGAGTGCAAATGCCCATATAAGTCTACAAATTTTGGTTAACAAATGTAAACTTGTTTTACCTCTCTGAAAAAGGGTCAGACATAGGTGTTGTATACTCAAGTGTCAGACATAGATGTTGCATACTCCAGTGTCCAGCACCCCAATTCCAAATGGGATGTACTGTCATAGAAATCACAGCCTCTATGGCAAGTAAATCACCAAATAAACAATCAAAAAGAAGAATAACTATAATGATGACCACTTAGAATGATGACATTCACCATAAACAAACATAAGTCTGTAATTTGTTTCACATGTGCTAATTAACCATTTTGTTTGGTGTCCAATTCATCTTTTATTAATAAAAACGAAAAGAAAGGGTGCAAAGACAGCAAATTTTTTTTTTGGGGGGTAACTCACTATGGAGCTTGTTGGACGCAAAAAGATTTTCTTTGAAAACCCAAACAATCTAGGAATGGAACCTTCATTCCAAACTCAACTTGTTAGGCATCATGAAAATGTTCGGCACATTGCTTGTTCTGTTTAATTATTATGCAGTAGGTGATTATTATTTTCACTGAAAACACTAGGTCAGCTGTTTGTCCTATTAAAGTATTCTTGGGTCCAAGGCTTTCAACATCATGCACTGCACAGAGAATAAACCAATAGGAACCTATATGGAACAAGTCATCAATGATATAGGGGCTAAAACTGCAAAATAGATGTAAAATGCACATGAAAACCCTTACTAGTAAGAAAGAAAGTGAATCACCATCTCCAAAGACGGGATGTAGAAGCCAGTTATATCCTTCTCTCGATCAAAGCTCTGCAACACAAGAGTGTGTGTCCATACATAAATGCATAATTAAGCACCTGATGGAACAAGTCATGAATGATGAGAGTAGCTAAAAACTGTTAAAAAGATGTATAATGAACACCAGTTAACCAATCACCTCATGGTACCAGGAGAATAAAGGAATAATTCCCAAGCCATCTATAACCATGGGATTGGTCTCAACTCCAAGTCCTCTACATGCATCAAGCAATTTATTTAGCTTTTCAAGAGAATCATCCTGAAAATACAACTCTAGATGCTGAGACGACTTTTTTCCATAAGTAGAAAGTAAGCATTGACGTATCATAAAAGGAAATTGAAGAGTGAGTATTAACAAGAACCACATTGTGAAACAGATGCAGTTAACGTCATTACTAAGCATTCAAAGATGAATACAAGAAAATCCCAACACTAGAGAGAGCAATTTTCACTGTCTATCTCATAACAGAAATATGCATCAGATGACACCACATAATCTGAGCCAAAAGGCTTATGTAAAAGGTTCAACGAGAAAACTAATAGAAAGAGGGAGAGGTGTGTACGTGGGGAGGTTTATAAATAAATCAAGGCTTCTAAACAAAACAAGCAGTTTGCCTAAAGAATCAGGTCCAGATTGTTAAGATTCTCCTGCAGTTATTTAATAATCAAGGAAGAGGAGCTTAAGTTTAGAAAGGGCTGGCTTTTAGATCAAGCTGAACCCAAATTGCACGTGTTAGCTTTCTTAGGCGCTCCACCAAGTAAGATACACAATGGAGAAATTAGAGCTTTTGGTACTAAGAATGTAAAACAAAATCATTTTGCTCAAGCTAGGATAGTTAATAAGTTCTCTCTGTCTTTCACCAGCCTAAAGAAGCAAAACTCAAGCTTTTAGTTTCTATTTCAATCCGTTGACAAGCCAAGCTAGAGCAACACGAGGCTGACAGAATAGTTGAGAAAAGGACGGTAAAGTGATGTTACTTCTCGAGTCAAAAATACTGATGAGATGATAATCATTGAAATAACTTCATCAATATTGTTGAACAAACACCTAGATTTGATACCAGATTTTTTTTTTTTTTTTGGGGGGGTGGAGCAGGAGCGGAAGCTTTATATGAATTGTTGGAATATGGGACTAACAAAAGCACACCACATTAAAAAATAAAAAACAAACGTCCACACAAGACATTAAGAATTAATGTGGTTTTTCCAACTCCATACCCTCATCTATGGGCAATGCCAACCTAAAATATATTATTTTTACTTATTACAACACTTGACTAACTCTCACAATACCAAAACCTCAAAAGACCTAGCAGTGCTCTCACACTCAAACAATAAACAAACTCTCAATCACACGTGGATATATTTCAGTCCCAAAAGCCACCACACTACTCATACATGCAGGGATATTGCAACCTCAAAATCCACCAAAATACTCCCCATATAGGGGGACCAATTTGGGCTGAAATCCCTCCTCCCTCCCCCGGGCCAAATTCCCCACTTTCTCTAGAATTCCCACTTGCATCGAAGCCGCCAAAACTTCAGTACCAATGCCTATATGTAGAACTTGAAATTCATTACTCTCTTCCTACTAATATGGCATTACCACCCTTACGTAGGAACTACTGCACCTCCTTGCTTCTCTCTTTTCAATATGGGATTCACAAGAATTTGAAATAATTTATAACAAATATCATATCCCTGTAAATTTTAGTCAATGATGGTTTACTTCTTCTTTTTTTAAAAAAGAATTAAAAATTTAAAAAAAAAAAAAAAAAGAAGTCAATGATGGTACAGCTATCAAATTATAACATATAAATGAAACACTAAGCTACACCATTACACTGATAAACAAGCTTAAACATTGTCAAACTCCAACAGACTTCAACAGGGTTAATAAAGCTTAATTCAAGCAACTGGATTCAATATCAACCAAACAGAGCTAGAGTATCCCAACATTTGACCCCTTTTGGCTCACGCAGTAACTCATTCAAAACTGTAAGGTTAATAAATAACATAAACATTGATAACCTGATAAATTGCTAAATGAGTATTCATGTGTACATGCAGAGATACACACACAAAGGCAGACATATATAAACCTAGTACATTCTCAGCTATCAAATACTTAAATATAACAGATACGGCTGAGTATAGAGGACGCAAAAGTCCTAGCAAAGAAATTATTTTTCTTACATTATCTTGTCCATCCCGACACCAAAGATCATGGTTTCCGGGTACATAGAAGACATGCTCAAATCCATCCTTCAGGAGAGACATAGTCAAAACAAAGTTCTCGTATGTTTCTGCCACATCACCAGCAACAAGAAGAACATCTTTCTTGTGTCTCACAGTTGACATGGACTTCACAAATTTCATGTTCTCTGCATAGTCTGTGTGCAAGTCAGAAAGCACAAAGACACGCAAGCCACCAGCATCTCCAGAAGTAGAAGGCAGTATTTGAGGTCGTTTGAGGCAACACCTTCTTATTCCTCTTTTGTATTTGCTTAATGCAATGTGTTTGGAGAGAGAGTTCAAACTCAGGGGTTTCTGAGATACACTCAGGCAAGCAGGGATGAACCTCACTAACATGTGTAAAGTGTGAGAACCGACCAAACACCTTTGACCTACAATATGCAATTGTACATATATTCTATTCAAAGGCATCAACTGACAAACAAATAACTAATCATCAGCTTTTCACACAATGCATGAATAGGACTACAAATTAAGATAGTTTTTTTTTGAAGGGCTCTTAAAGAGAGAAAAAAACAGTAGTGAATGAATTAAACTAGGTAGTTGGCCATTAGCTTTTTGCGCTAGCTAAGTTTTATACCGTTTCGTTTGATCCTACCTATACATAAGTACATAAATGCATGCGTGCGAATGTATGTATGTTTGTGTATGCATGTATATCCCAAATACCTCATATATGTCCTAGTTTTTCTATTGGTAAAAGAAAGTAGGGGTTTTTGTCACCAATTACATGATATATCAATGACATACAGGTTCATGGATAATCCAGAAATTTGTAACTTAATATACTTTTGTTTTCCAAACTTCTTTTTTTTCCTTGGCTTAAAATTCTTTCTTTGTTGAAACTAAGTAATTTCAATTGTATCTGGGTTAAGGTAATCGACTACTACTTATCAGAAGCTTGAAGGCCATTGTGCTTCAGAACTGATCCAATGACAAACTTTTGTGCCTCCGAATCTGGATCAATGTAATTATACCCAATTTGTTTCCAAGAAATTTGAACCAAACCTATAATGAATGACTGATATCTAACTCTTGGTAGCGTAGGCCAATTACCCACCGAACCAAAATGCAACTAGAAAATATATAATCAAAATTAAAGACCTCTAAAACTTGAACGTAACTTTGAATAACAAAGGAGAGTGGGAAATGAATACCTTCGGAGAGTTTTTCTCCCAATCTTTTTTACCCTCTTCACAAGAAGCAGCGTTGAAGAGCTAGTTTTGTTTTTAGGTTACTTTTGCATGAGCATCGATTATATCCATGAAGAATTAATTTTTTTTTTTCATTTTTCTATGGCCTTCCCGGCAAAGCGGATTTTGGGAGAAGTTTGAAGAAGAGAAAGAAAGCCCGTAGCTCCGAATAGACAGGAGAAATCGTTTGGGTGAGCTGGCTGCACTCACTAATTCTATTTATTTTTTATTTTTTATTTTTTTATTTTTTATTTCCATTCAATATGATATGCGAGAGAAAAAGGGGAGGCCATTAAATAAATTTGAGTTTCCCGGAACAAAACAAGTTCGAGAGGGTGGGATCCCAGCAACAAACCTATAATGAAATCAGTAGCATGAAAATGAGAAAGAAAAATACCAAACAGTAAATGAGTGTTTTATCAACTCTTTTGGAGTCAATAAATTCCCGATCCTCTGTTCCTTGAACAAAAGCCAAGGATTGGGCTGCATAAAGTGATATAGGCAGCATATCAAAAGAGGGTAGGGGCAACCCTATCCAAACCTTTGTTAACCCCCATGAGGAGGTTGAGGAGGTGGAAGCACCGCTAATCCCAAAAACAAATATGTCAACAAGGAGTGACTCACTCCAGAAACAAAGGCTGTGTTTAGCAATGGATTGGACTGGAGGAAGTGGACTGGTACTGTAGTATCCCAGATTTTAACAGTCCTACTTTGGGAATATTTATTTAATAGTATTAAGTAATAATATTTATTCTTGAGAATTTAATAGAACATATAAATAGTATAGGAATAAATGTTGAGTTTATAAAGAAGTTTAATTTTATGTGGGATATTATATGCTGATTATTTTATTGGGTGATTTAAGATAATAGATATTTGATAAATGTTAGAACCCAAAAGATAAACGTCTGGTTTGGAAACCTTTAGCACATTCCCTTGTCCATATATGGTCAAGTGAATAGTTTAATCTATGAGTGGAGTAGGGGGGGACATTGAATGAAATTGATATGATGATAGAATTTGGTCATGATGAGTGAACAACAGTTTCGATTTCAAAACATTCGTGAAGTTCTTGGTTTAGCAAGCTAGCAAATGGAGATTTCAAGGTCATGAGTGTTTAGTGGGGAAAAGTGAGGAAAGAATAAATGATGATGAGAACATCATCATGAGGGGTGAACAAGGCATGTTTTGTTCTTAGATAATTGTGGAAGCAATCGGTTAATGAACTAGCCGACGACTGTCGGCCAAGCTATCTTCATATTTTATACCAGATTTTCTTAATTTATTTAATGAGATATGAATTTGATGATAAGATTTATTTTAGATGTGATAATTATTTATGAGGAATTTACGTAAATATTGATTTCAGATTTTTATATATGTTAGGGGGAAAACGTTAAGCATCTTTTATTTGTTATTAAATCAACTCACACCTCACGTTCAACACTCATTTCCACCATCTTCCGGTTCTTTTCTTTCTTCGTTGTCTTCTTCCATTTTCTTTGCTCTAGCCGCCTGACCCACCACCCATACATGTCTTCCACACAATTATTATGTTCCTTCTTTTCTTTGTTTTCTTTTCCATTCCTTCAGCCTTATTTCTTCTTTCTTCCCCCATTCACGCCAATTATCACTCTACTCCTTTTCTTGTTGCTTCTTTTATTTTTAAGCCAACTCAGAACAACAAAGAGAGAGAGAGCTAGTAGAGAGAGATCAGGAACTTAGAAAGCAGAGAGGGAGACGAAACAGAGGATAGTTAGAAATTTTGGATGAAAGAGACAGTGAGGAACATGAAAGGGAGGAAGATGGAATTAGGTTTACATAAATGAAATATTATTGAGTTCTTATGAGGTAAAATCACTTCCTTGTATTTATGATTAAATTGATTAATTTCAGTTGGAGTTTATGTTAAGTTGTTAATTCTGTGATGGATCAACAAAATGGTAGAGTTATTAAGATGATTAAATTGCAGTTGGAAAGATTGATCATAGCTGCGGTCTAGAGGTAAGGGGATATGATCATATTCATGATTTCTTACAAATGTAAATGTTATATTTTCTAATAATGGTTAAAATGACAGCCTTTCTTTGATAGCCCCTTTTATGCATCCAAAAACTATATTTTAGAAAATGAATCAAATGTAAATGATTATGCATAAAACTATATTTTGGAAATGAATCAAATGGTAAATGGTCTTTATGAAAATGCTTCTACTATGTTATACAATGTTATGAAAAAGAATGGAATGATGAAAAATGACAAGAATGAAGAAAGGAGAAAATGATGAATGAACGAATGAAAATGAATGAATGAATGCCTGAATGTTTTAAGATACTTAATGGCCTATGTATGAATGAATGATGGTACCAAATTACGAGTGCGGATGGCAGCCATCTTGTATGGTCCGCCGGGTATGGCTCACTTGAGTGCACCTTATGTAGTGACCCAAATATTTAACTAAGCATAAGTGGCTTAGTTAAATGGTTAATTTAGACTTTGGGTCACTAGGATCAGCCAGAAGGGCATTTTGGGAAATTAGACTTATAGACCGGATGTACGCTACTTTCTGGCGGACATACGCTCTTGTCTTTTAGCCCAGACGTACGCTAGGGTTGGCGAACGTACGCTCTTGTCTTTTTTCGTGGACGTACGCTGGGGGACCACCTGACATACGCTGACATATAGTACGCCGTATTCTGTGAATAGTACAATGGACGTACGCCAAAAGTACCGGACGTACACTACTTTTTGGAATACCCTCCGGGTAATACCTAGACGTACAAAACAGCCTTTGGACTGCTGTGGAATAGTACCTGACGCACGCCACTTTGACCGGACATTCGCTGCTTTCTGGCCCTATAAATACCCCATCATCCATTTCACACCATTCTCGCCCCTAAACCCCCCTCTTCGCCCCTAGGCTGCCAGTAAGCCGTTTCGTGAGTGTTTGTGAGGTTTCGGTGCTACTGGAGGAGGGAACTCTTGCAATTTTGCTTCAAGGAGGTAACGCTCGGTTTCCTTAGCTTTTTAATACGTCGTTATGCTGCTCGATTATAGTTCTATGTTGCTAGTTGTAGTTGTTAGCCTAGTTATGCTTTAATCTTGCTTAGGCTAGCATTTTGATAGCTTAGCGTTATTACTTTGCATGGAGGCTTCGATCTGAGTTAGAAGGCCCTAGGAAGCCTTTGTTGGCCTTAGGAGTCGGAGAATAAGAGGACAATGGAGAGAAAATGAGGTTCTCCCTGAAAGACGTCGGAGCGGACGTACGGTCTCTTGACCGAAAGTACGGCCCGTCGTGACTCAATGGATGTACGACCTCAAGCCCGGACGTACGGCCAAAGTGTTACAGGGAAACCATATTTTCACAAGCCGTCCCATAACTCATATTTCCTTATTATAGAGTTGTGCTTTAGTAGAAATAGAACTGATGATAGGTTTTTTCTCAGTATTCGAGGTTATGGAGCCTTAAGGGAATTACATGGAGGAGCTTTACGCCCCGGGTGAGTACAAACTCACATGGATGCTTTGTTGTTACTTTTCCTGCATTGCAAGTATTTTATATAGATGTCAAACATGCATATTTTGCAACTCTCATGAAATACATTTTGGAACTACGGGTAACTCTCTTTTGTGAAAACGTGTGTCTGTTAACAAGATAATAATGAGATTTGTAAAACTGTGCATGTAAAATATAAATAAGATAATTACATCGTATGACATAGTACACCGGTACGTGCGGTAGTAATGGCCATGGCCTTACTATACAAGTTAGCTTTATGGTCAATGTGTGCGTGTGTGGGGGCTTTGGATCCAATAACTTGTGACCAATGATGCAGTCATTCCCAATGGATGGTCATTATAGGACGAACGTCATTAGCGGTATGGGCCACTCTGGGTTGGACCCGATCGTGCCGCTAGTGTTACATACAGTATGTTTCATGTAATGGTTGGGGCACAGGCATTGTACTACAGGTCCCTCGGGATACATCAACCCTGCTGAGAAGGGGTAATATCTCGGATAGACCATATTGTTGAACTATTACTGTTACTCATGATTATAAGCATATATTATCTGTATATATATTACCTGCATAATAACTGTCATCTCATAATGTTGCATGTGTTTTATAAATAAAAGAATCCACAAATTAATGACGGGTACGTCATGTGGATTTCTACTCACTAAGTCGTCGGACTTACCCTTGTGTTATTTTCCTTTCTTTTCCATATATACGATTATGCTGTTATAGATAGTGGATACCGTGAAGCATCCAGTTCTTGTGGAGGATTCGATCCAGGAGATGCTTGAGGACTTACTACAAGCTTAAGCGGGTACTCATGGTAACTAGTATTTTTGAGTTAAGTTGTAGACATTAGGGCTTGATGCATGCTTGCTTGCATATTAAGGTTTAGCATAGATCCCTTGTAATGATGTTATGATTTCCGCTGCTTTGATGATCTTTGGTTAGATGCTCTGGTTATATTGATTAATGTTTATAGTACTTTATTACTTCCGCTGCTTAGTATCCTCTGTTTTTTAGGAGTAGAGGTCCCGGAGGTCTTGTTCAGAGTGGAACAAGGCTGGGAGACGAACTGTTGAATTAATTACCAGTTAATTAATTCTCAGGGCATCACACCTTAGTTATCGGGTGAGTGCATATTCCTAATGCGGTTCCTACTTATGGCCACAAGATGGAACCGGGATCCTAGTGATCGCCAACCCTCGCACACAGGGCGTAAATGTGTGTCGGCCACAATGATATTGAACTAATAATTAATGATGCATGAATGATATGATGCTATTGTTATTTGATGAAAACATTTTTCTAATATTGTTTAAGGGATATTAATGATATATTTTTGGAACTAAATACTATTTCAAATTTTACTTACGGTATGATGTATTTACTTACTGAGTATTCGACTCACCCTTTTTATATGTTTGATGATTTTTAAAACTACCTAGATGAAGTTATGGATGATGCTACAAGGCAAGAAAATTAGAGGCAGAAGCTACTTCTTTATGGGAAAAGAAATAAAGCTTAAGTTTGTTAGCTATGTTGTGATTATTTTATGAGACTCTGATTTTAATAAATAGTTTTGTTTATGGAATTCTTATGACCTCAAGAGGAAAATATAATATCCCATTTTCTACGGGAGGAGGGTGTTACAGGTACTATAGCAGATTTGATTGATGTGAGAAAAAAAGTAAGAATATTTTGTATAGAAAAGTGAACTTTTTTGTTTTGTAGTGATTTTTTTATTTGAAAAAGTGATAAAAAGTGATTGATGTGATATAAAAAAGTAAGAGTGTTGGGGTTGATTTTGAGAAAAAAATTTTGGGACTTTACAAAGTCCAGTCCGGTCTCTTGGCAAACATAGCCAAAAGTCTCTTCCACAAGATAAACCAACCAAATCTCGAGAGACCACAACCCAAAAACAACAAAAAGTAAAGAGAAACATAAAATACAACAGAAAGAAAGCACAAAAAACATCATCAGCAAGCAAGAGGGGTGGGTGGAAACTGGCAGAGACGAAGGATGACAGGCCGTCCAGGGCGTGCAAAACATGCGCGGGCGCGTGAAGGCCACAGAGTGCTCCATCCTCCATCGTTCACCGCCGTGACCTCGCATGTATTGGGTAGTGGGTCTCGACTCTGCTTGAGAACAACAACTCATAGTTTGTCAGCTTCGTGTAGATCGAGATCTTAAATATATATTAATATATAAAATACATAAATAAGAAAGAAAAGAGGGAGCAGAATCTGAGAGTGACATATGGGCTACATCTTGTATTTTCACTTCCTCTAATATTTGTTGAATTATCTTAAGCTATTACATATGTCTCTATTTATAGAGAAGCAATAAGTAGTGAGCAAAAAACCCAAAATAAACCCTAAAATACATAAGGAAATAAATAAACCCTACAAAGGAAATATAAAATATTCTAAAAAAGGAAATAATATATTATAAAATCCCCTCAAACCCAAGATGTAAGCTTGAGTTTGGAAAAGAGAAGAAATTAAAGGCATCCAAAGTTGATGGTTGGATCAAGGCAATGCCGGTGAGAAAGGCTTAAAGTGTGACAATCCTAACTTTTTTTAGGGTATTTTTAGTGAACTCATAGGTTTTTTTTCTAAAAAAAAAAAAAAAGTTGGCTTAAGTTAATATTGAGAATAGACCATTGAAAAATATATATTAATATAAAAATATATGTAGTTATATCTGTATAGGTATATATGTTGGTATATAATAATAATTTATAAATAATTAATAAGATAAGATAATAGTATTAATAAAATTAATAAAATTAAGTAAAGATATATATATAATGAAAAAATTAAAAAAAAAGCCTAAGCGCCTACTTAAAGAAAACCCTTAAACCGTGTCCCTTTTTGTACAACCTATATAAAGGTGTAGAGCAGCTCTTGCCACACACCAAGAAAAATCCTGCCTCTCATTTTTCTCCTCACGTCTCTCCCTGCGTTTCTTCACCAAACCCAGTGTGTGTCAGGTATGGTTTCTCTTGCCTCACAAATAGTTTTTTTTTCCTTCATATATATATATATATATATATACACACTTATTTAAGAGCACAAGTGTGAGTCAAAATTTTAGTATTTCTTGCCTTGGTTGCCGTGTTGTCTTGTAGTGAGAAAAAGAGGTTTGCCTTCTTTTCTTTCACTCCTCACATGAATGTATGTCTATAACCTACTTTGTCTCTTGTGGAATAAACTACTATTAACAAGTTGCATGCATACATATTGAAACCATCAATGTTAGCTTCTACTTATAAAAGTATAAAACATATAGATATATATATTAATAATGATTTGAATGACCTGTAAAGTATATATATATATATGAGGAATACTTTAAACTTAGTTTAAATATATTTATATATATACATAATGAACCGCAATATATATATATATATATATATAGTATACATGTGATATTTTAAAGTATAAAGATAAGGGTATATTAATTTGAGGCATTGATAAACATATACATATAAGGTTTCAAGTTTTTCTTTTATATATATATATATGGTAGAGTTTAAGTATACTTATAGAGGAATATAGAATACGGACAACATATATATATATATATATATACGGAATAAGTGAAGTCCATATTTTACATATATAAATATGAGAGTACTACGAACGAAAATAATTTTTGGAATTTATTGAGAAACATACCTAAATACCTAAGTAAGTTCATTCTCAATTGATTAGCAAGCCAACCCATAATAGTAATAGAATACATTACTATGTCGTGTATGAGGGTAGTAACGTGCCTGTATTTCCTTCAGGAGATTAGTTAGTAGTCAGAGGAAAATTTTTAGTTGCAGTCAAGAGGTAAGTGAATTTACTATCCCTTCCAGAAAAATTAACATGCCATGCTTTTAATTCAAATTGCAAATGATCATTTTGTTTATTATCAAATTATATTACATGGATGATAAGTTTGAGAAAAAGTAACATTGAGAAAATAGTGATGTCTTTAGGAAATGATGATAAATCCTTCTACATGATGCCCTACGATGTATCTAAAGAAGTATTAAGAGAAGTACAAGAAATGAGAAAAAGTTTTACAATGAGGGCACATGTATGGAGGAGAGTATTTTTGGCCCAAGAGAAACAAGAAAGAAGCTCGGTACCGATGCTAATGATGGAAGTGCAACCGCTAAAAGAGGCTCTGCCAGAAGGTGGTTCCATCACAGTTTTATTTTGCCACGCTAAGTGCACCCAGAGTTAATCGGCTGACCAGGGGATGGGGCTGCGGCCACAGTATCTCGTCCCAGGTCGCAAAGACCGCGCAACCCTAGTATGCGGGGGTAACAATATACATGGGCCCTAGTATGAGTTAAAGACTATCAATAATTTTATTGATGATGACGTTTTTTTTTTTATGTGCTTTATGTTTCTTATGCTATTTTATTATTTAAAAATACTTGGAACATATATAGTTATGAGTTCCAATTTCAAAACGGGACAAGGAGTAAAACTGCCTATGGTTGTGGATTTCACTTACTGGGCCCCCTTTGGGCTCATCAGTTTTATTTCTTGTTTCAGGTGATGATCAGGTTGCTTTAGGAGGCCGGAATGGGGGCAGGCGTGTTTAGGAAATTCTTGTTATTCACATAGTCAAGTTAATAAGTGTGTTGGCACAATTTCTTTTAGAGATTGATGGAATTATTTTTAATAAGGAACGCTATTATCGTTTGCGAGACATATTTTTGTTAAGCAGTAATATTTTGGTTTATTTTTAAGGATATGATATTCTAGAGTTTCATGCATTCATTATATACTAGTCTTTTATTAATTGATAAACCTTATGGATCTTTGCGAGTAAGAAAGAGGATTAACAAACCTAACCCTCCTAGGCTAAGGATGTTACAAAAAGTGATGGCTGAAAAAATACTGGAGAACAGAGACAAGCTGCCAAAAGAATCCATTGAAGGGCCAAGCCGCAACTGGCAATGAAACTGGAGAATGGAAACTAGCCGTTAAAATCATGTGAAGGGTCAAATCACATTGTGCCAATTCACCAATGAATAAAGCCGTGGATCACAACAAAATTAGGAGATCATAAAAAAAGAATGCTAGAAAACACCATAGAAACGTAATTAGACTTTTATTGAAAGCCACAAAAACAGAAATGTGGCTTTGATACCATGTTGAAATATATATAAAATATAAAACACTAAAAAATGAAAGAGAAAGAAAAGAGAGCAAAAGCGTAGAGTGACGTATGGGCTACATTTTGTATTTTCACTAGCTCTAATATTTGTTGAATTTTTGTTGAATTGTCTTAAGCTGTTACATAGGTCTTTATTTATAGAGAGATAATGAGTAGTGAGCAAGAAACTAAAAATAAACCCTAAAATACGTAAGGAAATAAATAAACCCTAGGAAGGAAATAAAATAAGGGAAATATAAAATATTCTAACAAAGGAAATAATATATTCTAACAAACTTAGTGTGTGTGGGTCTAGTTATTTAGCTTAGTGTGCATGGGTCGAGTTCTGTGTAAAGAACACTTCCTCCTAAAAAGTAGGGACTATGGGCATATTAAGAGTTTTAAAGTCATCCCCAATCACTCTACATCTTTTATTGCTACACCATAGAAATGGCTTTCATCAGCAATTTAGAAATATACCCAATTCTCATAGGAGGTAAGACTTCCACACTCATAGGTGGCAATAGGAGTATGTGCAAGAAACACCATATCCCAACAATTAAGGACTATAAACCCATTAAGAGCTTTAAGTCCATCCTTAATTACTTTACATCTTATATTGTCTTAACCATATGGATGGATTCATCACTAATCTTCTCACCAAGATAGTGGACAAACATAAAATGACAATACCACACCGTGAACACATGCAACTTTGTTTCCCTTTAAACCACATTCATGGGATCCCCAATCACAGAGGTTGGGTATCAATCACAGTGTCATAATTTGGGTATATGTCATATCCCCCTCGGTATTTCTCTCACTAACCTTCTTCCTAGTGACTTGGTCAATGGATTTTTAGAGCTCTTTTATGACCTTAGAAAGTCCTTGGACAGTACACCGGTCCCAATAAGCTACCTCACTATATTGTGCAATTTCTTATTATAAATCTTGCTCTTTACTCGAGCTATGGCAGCCTGACAATCACAATAAACACGCAGGTGGAACTGTATTAGCATATAAATGTAAATAAATTAACCAATAAGGCTTTTTAGCCATTCATCTTCAGTTCTTGCCTTATATAAAAAAAAAAACAAGACATATGAATCAGCATATAAGAACTCACAATGGAGCAAACAATTTTACTCAAGATCCTTCAAAATAGACTGTCACCACCACTCACCAACTAGGTGTTGTGAGAACCGATCGCCTCAACACATGCACCACATCTATTCCTCTTACCATGTGCTTATCTAGAAGAATCTTTAGCAAAGTGGTATTCTCTTCACACAATTAATAATGCTTGTGTTTTTATCGATCACAACATGAGTATATAACTTTGTACGATCCAATCTCTTGACACGCAATCTCCCAAGATTAGACAATAGCGTCTACTTTTGTGAATGAAGTACTTCCATAATAGAACAATCATCTGATTAAAAAGAATGAGGGATTTCATGAAAGAAAGCAAGAAAACTTTGCTTTTGGCTGAATACTTTTTTCTGCTTTCTTATTGATCATATATAGGTAAAGTGATACAAGTATAATCAAACATCAAGATTGAGTAATTAATCTTGATGTGATAACTATCTAAGAGATTAATTACAATTAGAGGACTTAATACAAAAGAGATGATTAATCTGATATAATCACAAGTGTTGTGATTGAATGCAAGAAGACTTCTTTAGAGTGATCTGATTGCATTCAATGACAGCATCATGAGTAGGAGTTTCTATATGAGTAGATAACTCATAGCCGTAGGTGACTATGCTCGAGCGCACAAGTGAATGTGCTCAAGCCTAGTCGTGATGTTAAGTAGCCGTTACTATTGCGCTCGAGTGCTATGACTGATGTGCTCTAGCCAACTTAAGATGCGCTGATGATCTGCTCTCTTGACAAACTATAAGCAATATGGTCTTTAGTGACCAAACAAATAGCGGCGACCCCAGAGTCGCTGTTATTGATGGGTCATTAGCGGCGACAATCATGTCACCGCTAATAATCGATACTAAATATAAAAAAAAATTGGTATTTAGCAGCGACACAAATAGCGGCAACTATTGCACCTCATCAACGGCGACTTTTAGGAGTCGCCTCTGTTGACCCCTTATTAGCGGCGATGTCAGGGTTGTTGCTAATAAGATTTGATCAGCGGCGACATTATGTTGCCGCTCTTGAGAGGAAAACAGCGGCAACCCCTAGAGTCGCCGCTAATGAGGGTTCAATAGTGGCAACTCTAGGGGTCATCGCTATTGACATGAAAAAAAATTAAAAAAAAAAAAAAAAAAAAAAGAATTTGTTCGATTGATAGTGATAGGATCAAATGTTTGATCGAACATTTGATCAATCATAATGAATTAATTCGATTAATTATGATAGGATCAAATGTTAGATCGAACATACGATCAATCCTAGTGAATTAGTTCGATTGATTATGATAGGATCAAATGATTAATCAAATATCCGATCGATCCTAGTGAATTAGTTCGATTGATCATGCATGATAAGATCAAATGATTGACCAAACATACAATCGATCCAAGTGAATTAGTTTGATTGAACTATAAACATTCAATTAAGCTATTAATTAATTGTAAAAAAGATCACGTGAATTATATTTTTCTTGAAAATGTCTTTTATACCCTTATAAGTGTTATAGAATTTCAAATTTACCCTACATTTAAAATTAGAATTACTTTGAAAAAATTGTCAATTATAATTTTTTTTTTTTTTTAAAAAAATTACCCTAAATATCGGTGACTAAGTATGTCGCTGCTGATTGAGCCTCAATAGTGGCGACTACGTATTGTCACAACTGATTGAGGCTCATTAGCGGCAACATTTGTCACTGTTATTGAGTGCGAAATTTTTTGCGCCAACAAGTAGCACGGTTTCTAAAAATTTCACACCAAAAACAATCCCAAACCCTTAAAAACACCAAAAATTTCCCCAAACTCTCACTCTCGATCTCTCTCCTCTCCCGCGTCTCTCTCTCACTCTAGCACAAGGTTTCGTCTACTGCCGAAGAAGAATGAGTTCTCTCTCCCTTAATCCAGCGGATGTTTCTCTCTCTCAGGCGCACTAAGCTCTCTCTTCGGCACACCTCTCTCTAGATATCTTAGCTGGCCGTGTTCAGCTCTCTCTTTTGGCGCCCCAAAAGAAGTAAGCGTGAGGCTGAGAAGGTATGGGATTCGGTCTTAGTTGGGCTTGGTTTGAAGGTTTTGTTAACTTGGTTGTGGTGGGCTTGTTTTGTTTCTTAATGATGATTAGTGGATTTTTTTTTTTTTTTTGGTGTGATTTGATGGGTTTAGGTTCTGTTGATGAGCTTTTGGATGGGATTTAGTTTGATGTTTGCTTCAGTATTCAAAGTGAGATTTTTGAACATGTTCTTTTAAGTTTGATTTTTGTTTTCTGCAATGGCCGATTGTGTTGAGTATTGATGTTTATAAGGTTGATTTCCAAAGCTGACTCAAATCCATCACGGTAGTTGAACCAGCCAGTGGTAGTCCTGAGCTTATGATATATATATATCATTTGGTCTTGAAAACAAAGACCAAGCCAAGGCAATAAAAAAACCCACATGGGGTTATGTACCAAGAAGATAATTGCAGTGACTATTATGTGTTTTCAGGACCATTGAGAGAGAGAATTTTGCATTTTATTTCTTTGTTTCGAGTGTTACTTGGTATTTTTAATCAATGAATAAAATAGATTATAATATAAATAATAACTTGACTTTTATTAATATGGTAATAATGGTCCTATTCTAATAAATTGAATTAATTATATAGCACTTGAGTTTATTGTTTAATTTAATAATGAATCAATGAATTACAATTGCTATAATGAATGGAATTTACAGATTGGACCTATGGACACTAACTATTATATAAAAACGAGTCTTATCAATTAATTGTAGTTTGAATAATATTTGGTTAAGAATTTTGGTGCTTTTCTTAAACCTTGTGTAATTTTCACATCTCCTTAAGAGATGTCAGTTTTCTATGATATGTTTCTATGATATTGTTTTTCATTTCTATTTTTCTTTTGATAAATGATCACTTACCAAGAAAAAAAAAACCAACATCCAACAGGTGTAGATTTCTTTACTGCTCTGTATGTTTTCCTTGATGGATTTCTTTGGATATGGTAAGCACATGAGTGCTTGCCTTGTGTTTTGTTTTTACTATTTAAGCGCTTAGCCATAGATCAGACCCATAAAGATGGAGGAAATGAGGTTTTCCTTGTGGATTTTTGTTAATTAGTGGGAGATTAGTTATACCAAATCCACAAGGTTAGTAGCCACTTGGAGTAGGTTAAGTATTTTTTTAATGCCTAGCTCTTTCAACATAAATATACATCAAATTATTACCGTAAGAGCAAGCCATATGAAATAAACTTTATTAAGATCATAATAGTACTAGTATTAATAAGTAATAGACTTATTATTACTTTGCATCTATATCTTGAATCTTGTACTTAAAAGCTTTTGTGAGTGCCTTATAAATCCCAAAATAATTGATAATTGTGACAGAAAATGAAAACTTCTCTAAACATGCTTGTGATTAAATGTAAGGAATGAGTAACTTGTAATAGTGACGTCGAGATGAATAAGAGTTGGATGCAAGAACTTACTCGTTGATTAGATTGATATCTAAAAGGTGTTGAAGAATTTCTTAGAATGACGTCAATGTGTGGATGTAAATGGTATTATGAGGTGTCCATATTGTGATTGTGCAAATTGATATTTTTCGTCATATTGAATTGGTGGAGGGTCACTTGTATCGACATATAATTGATCACACTTACACTCGATGGATATTTCATGGGGAAGAAGATTTGTGTAGTATAAACTTGACTGCCAACTTACACATTAATACAAATGTGAGGATAGAGGAGGTTGATAAGATCGAAGAATTGTTAGGCGATGTTCAAATGGGGACATTTTTGGAAGCCAACATAAGTGAATCCTCTACTATTCAGGGTTCGACGACTGACAATAATGAACATAGAACTGCTTTTGGTCGATTATGAGAAGATGGCATGGGTGAACTTTATCCAGGTTGTAATAAATTTACAAAAGTAACTTTTATTTTGAAGATGCTTAATATAAAGACAATTTGCACATTGAGTAACAAGGCATTTGATATGATTATTAAGTTGATAAAGGAGGCCCTTCCTAATAGAGAGACATTGCCACGCTCGTACCAATAAGTAAAGCGATATTGCCAGGATTTGAGTTTTGGTTATGAGTCTATACATGTATGCCAGAATGATTGTGTGTTTTTCTAGAAGGAACACGTTGATAAAGTACAATGCCCAACATGCAACACTTCAAGATAGAGTTATGTTAAGGGTAGCGGCCAGAAAATTTCTCAAAAGGTCTTGCGATATTTTCCAATAAAATTAAGGTTGCAATGATTGTTTATGTCGAAAGATATGGCCAAGCATATGAGGTGGCACAAAGATGAACGAAAAGATGACAACAACATTCTAGGACACCTAGCCGATGGTCTTGCGTGGAAAGAGTTTGATAAAGAACACAAATGGTTTGCTCATGATTCCTGCAACGTATGACTTGGTTTGGCATGTGATGGTTTATTTGGTAATATGAGTAAAACATATAGCATATGGATAGTAGTATTAATGCCGTACAATTTACTTTCCTAGATGTCTATGAAAGATCCAAATATGATATTGTCCTTAATTATCCCTGGTCATATAGCACCTGGAAATGACATTGATGTATATTTGCAGCCTCTGATTGATTATTTGCATGAATTATGGAATGAAGGTGTAACCACTTACGATTCTTTAACTAAAGAGACATTTCAATTACATGTCGCATTACTATGGACCACAAACGATTTTCCTGTATATGAGAACTTGTCTGGGTATTCTATGAAGGGAAAGCTAGCGTGTTCGGTATGTAACAAGGATACACTACCTTATAGGTTGAAGTATGGGTCTAAAGAATGTTACATGTGTCATCGTAGGTAGCTTCCTCGAAACCATGTGTGGCGCTAAGAAAGAGAATTGTACGATGGTACAGAGGAGCATAGATTGGAACCTAAAGACATGTCCAGAGATCAATTGTTGTAACAACTGATACATGTTGAACATGTGCAGTTTGGGAAACATATTGGGAATAAGAGAATGCATCGCACAAGTGATGTTGATATAAATGAGTCGAATTGGAGGAAGAAAGTATTTTTTTAAGTTGCCTTACTGGTCAACATTGAAACTACGACACAATTTAGATATTATGCATATTGAGAAGAATATATGTAATATTATCTTGGGTACATTGATGAATATTCCTGGGAAGACAAAGGAAATAGCTAAAGCACGAAGATATTTACGTGAGATAAATACGTAAAGATTGCACTTACAGACAAATGGTGCAACCACTACGATGCCACTTGCGACGTACACTTTAACAAGAGATGAGAAGAATCGGTTATGTGAATGGTTGAAATGTGTAAAATTTTCTAATGGGTATACGTCTAACATTGGTTGATGTGTGAACAAGCATCCTGTTAGGATATTAGAAATGATATAAATGAGTCGAATTTGAGGAAGAAAGTATTTTTTTAAGTTGCCTTACTGGTCAACATTGAAACTACGACACAATTTAGATATCATGCATATTGAGAAGAACATATGTGATAGTATCTTGGGTACATTGATGAATATTCCTGGGAAAACAAATGACACAGCTAAAGCACGAAGAGATTTACGTGAGATGAATATGTAAAAAATTGCACTTATAGACAAATGGTGCAACCACTACGATGCCATTTGCGGCGTACACTTTAACAAGAGATGACAAGAATTGGTTATGTGAATGGTTGAAATGTGTGAAATTTCCTGACGGGTATGCGTCTAATATTGGTTGATGTGTGAACAAGCTTCCTGTCAGGATATTGGAAATGAAAAGCTATGATTGTCATGTATTCTTACAACGCTTGTTTCCTATTGCAATCCGTGGAAAATTAACGTCTGAAATAAAAACAACAATGATTGAGATAAGTAATTTTTTTACTCAGTTGTGTGCACGAACATTAAAAGTAGATATCTTGAAACAAATGAAGGTTGACATTGTCGTGATTCTATGCAAGATGGAACAAATATTTTCACCGGCATTTTTTTATGTTATGATCCATCTAGCAGTTCATTTACTTCAAGAGGCTGAGCTTAGGAGACCAGTACAAAACCGTTGGATGTATCCAATGGAAAGGACGCTTGGTAAACATAAGAGAAGTGTGATGCCCTATAAATTCTATAGAAATTAGAACAATTCTTTTTTAGGTGCTACCATTATTATAGATAAATTTTTATTATTTTATCATTATTTTGTTTTATTATTCTATTACTTTATTATTATTACTTTATATATATGTGTGAGATACTGCTGTGCAGCCCACGGTTTTGTAATAAAAAAAAAAAACACTTGTCTCATGTCTTGCCACTTTCCCATTCCATAAAGGAACACTTGTTTGTCTGCAGTTAGTTAAAGAACACCTATGTTGTACGCGTCATCTTAACTTTTTTTTTTTTTTATGCCACCTCCCCACTTCACAGAAGAAAACCTGTGTGTTAATTATGGACACATGTCCAGTACGTGTCCTTTACACACCTTCTTCTACTGGTTATTTAAGGTCAGGTTCTCCTTCCGCTCCTCACACATTCGCACACTTCTTCAGTTCTTCTCTCTCTCTAGCGCAGTAGCAAATTTCTAGAGGTAAAATTCGGGTATTTGAAATTCTTTCTATTTTTATAGGAGGTTAAATTGAATTTTAAGTTTTATTTTATTTTATTGCCCAAGGTACTGCTTTGCTTTGCATTTTTTTTTTTTTAGCTTTTCCTTTGTGATTTATTTAGCCTTTTAATCTGATATCATGCTTAAGATTACTTATGTCCGTAGATATTGGGGGGTTCAATCTTTTGGGTTTGTTTGTTTTTAATTAGCTGGAGCCGTGTTTGCTGAAAGGCCACTCTGCCACTTACAANTATATATGAATATTTATATTTACGGTGAGATGCATGGGCTAAGGGGTATACTTTATGTATTTATATATACACTGACCCCCCATCTTGATCCAAGAGGTGTAATAAATTGCTGTACATGTATATTTTTTTTTTGAAAAGCTGCACATGTATATTTATATATTTATATAAGGTGCTTATTATTAGTTTTGTCTGACTTAAATTTAGATTAAAATTTCATTATAATTCTCTAAATTTATCTTGCATTTTTACTTAGGTAGAAGGAAGCCTCAACCCACCATCGAATTCTGGTAAGGGGACACAACACCAAAAATCCCAACAGATTTTATTATAAATCTTTGAAAAATGAAAATGTTGGGGATTTTATGAAGAATTCACTTACATGATTTTCAGTTGCACTTCCGATTTTTAATGCATAGTTTTATTCAATTATATGACATGATTACAAAAATGTTATATATTACAATGAATTATGTATGAACATGATTATGAATGAAAAAGCTCATAAAGGTCTCATGATATGTTATACAAATATACAGTTACATATGAGCTTACAGAAATGTTATCGTGTATTCATAAATGTTTAACCCTGAGACACGATTATAGTTTCGGTACCGCATAGGGTAGCAGGGCAAGTACACCGAAGGACGGTTACGAGAAGGTGTGTGCTACCGGCTGGGTGGCCTTCACCTAGGAGGAGTTTTCAACCCGATAGCTTTCCCCTGTTGTCACAGGGTGAGCATATAGGTCCCTCGGGACACGCCAACATGCGCCGCTCACGGTAAACGGCGGTGTCAGGTCACAAGGGTAAAACATGCATTATGTTGACAAAAAAGTGAGAAGGAAGTGTTGATTACTCATTTTTGCAACTAGCATGATTTATTTAATTATGATATTGTGCATAAAATTTTGTCGTGCATGATTAAGATTATGGCATAAATTGCATAGCATATCTTATCGCATCTTGGTGTTGTGGCTACTTACTGAGTTGTCGAACTCACCCCTCTTCCCTTAAATTTTTTTCATATGGCGTTATACGTTATTATGGTAAGGTCGGGCCTACCAGTAGGCCTACTAATGATCCAGGATCCCATCATCTGCCGGTATGATTGGGACACATGGACAATATGTTTTGCAGACCCTTAGAGGCATCAGTACCTGGGTTTTACTCTGTAGATAGCAGAAGCAAGCCTCGACAGTGTAGTCTTTTTGTTTTTTTGTAGACTGTACGAGTGGGTTTTTTTTGTACAGGTGGACTCTGACTTATGGGATAGTTGTAATCTCCCTTAAAAGTCACTTTTATTTTTTTGTTATACCTCTTTATTTGTGCTTAAACCTTTGTATGGGGAATCTCAGGTGACTTATATTACACGATAGATGAAATATAATTATTAAAGGTTTATCGTAGTTGTCTCCTTTACTTTCGCCCTGATGTAGCTATGTATATTCATATTACTTTCCTTAATTACTCGTGGTTCTTTAGTTCACGTTCCCTTTTTTTTTGTTTGGGGGCGTGACAAGAAGAGTACGAAACAAAGCGCGATTGGAGGCTTCAATTGTTTAGGCTTATTTAGTTGATGAGTGTTTAACGTTCTATTCCACATATCTTCGTGGGATTGAGACAAGATGGAGCTGTGAAGAGTGAAATGTTGATTGGAAGAAACAGAACAAGGCCTTGACGTGTTCTCTCAGGGAGTTCGACCATTGGGTGCGGCAAAATATATATCACTTGATGAGAACATTTTTTCGAGGGCTCGATGGTATGTGCTTAGCAACTGTAAAGATAATGCTTCATACTTGTAGTAAGTGTATAATTGTGTGTTCCTTATCCGATTCTCTTTTGTTTATTCATGACACTAGATGATTACTAACGACATACACTTTTCTAAGTGAACATTATCAAATGATCGAAAGGGAAGGTGGCCATGACATTGAGAAGAAGCATGAGGCCACAGTGGTAGGCGTAATGCAAAAATGTCCCAGAACAATTATATCATCTTTCACTCAGGCCTGATCGTCAAGTTAGATCGTATAGTGGTTGCATTGTGAATGAGGCTAGGTTCCACACAAAAAGAATGTGTAGAAATCAGGTGTATCTATTTGCGTGCGATTGGTGGGACACTGGGAGTAATACACTGGGAATAAAAAGGGAACAAGGTTTTACAATTGTGAATACCTCTTGTAAATGGTATGAATCCGACCTGTTCATTAATATGCCAAGTTGCGCAAGTGTTTTACTTGAGTGATCTCGAATTGGGTGGTAATTGAAAAGTGGCACAAATACTGACCAATAGAAAAACACATTATAATTCAACAGTGGTAGGGGAAAATAATGAGAATGATGACCAAGGAAACAACAATGATGTATACCAGGAAAATGAACGTGTTGGGGGTAATATTGTAATTGTTGAAAACTCTACTATATTACGTAGAGATGATTTGATAATACCTATTGATGAATTATATGTGCAACTTGATGTAAGCATGTTCATTGACGATAACCCTTTAATTAAGGAGCATAATTACTAAATCCGATAATGAAGAAGAGTTAAGTAGTAAATATGATACAGAATCTAAACACATAAAGAACTCTGAATACGAATAGTCATCCTCAAGCAACAATGATACAGAATATGATACAGAATGGCTAAGTTGGAATTAGATTAACATATTGTATAATGCTTTGCTACTCATATTTTATTTTATTTTATTTTATTTTTTTCTACAAATTGCCCATTTATGTGCAATTAACTAAATTAATTATATAAACAATTTTGTTTGCCCAAACCATTTAACATGCAATATTATGGTTATATGATTGATCTACATTTATTTTGTGTTATTTGCAAATCTATCAGAGCAACTAGAAATGGTGATAGGCCAAAGCCAAGGTCGTGGCCGAGTCCAAGGTCGTGGTCAAGTCCAAAGATAAGGCCGAGGCCTGTGTCATGGCGAGGACCATGTTAGGTGGACTCTAAGTTGACGATATGGGCATGCTATCACTGTCGCCTCAAGTGGCGGCTGAAGGCTGTCCTTCCCAAGAGCGGTCTGATGACATACACTCATATGGAGTCGCATCCACCGCAAGCTGTAAGTGAATATACAGTCTTTTTCTTATTAGTTATTTGCTCTTAGTGCTATTGGCATTCATGCATGCTTTTTAGAGTATCCTTCTCGGAGGCAGGATGGAGCGGATTTAATTTCTCAAAAACAATTCCATCAGTTCCTTTTTTCTCTTTTTTCCCAAAGCCTCTTGCTTTGAAAGATCTCTATGTACTTCCTTTGAACACAACCACACCTTCAGCCATTTGAGAATTAATCTCAAAACTCAAATTTATTTTCGTTTTGCTTTGAAAAGTCAAAACCAAAGCATGTACTTTCTCAACTTTTGAGGTTTGATTATGAGGAGCCATCAGCCAGTCGTCCCTTCTATATAGACTTCACGTCTTCCTGCACAATTAGGAACCCACGCACTCGGATCCGAGCTGGGGCTAGGTTTCTTTGAATTGATTTATGCAAAGATGGAGCTGCTATAGATTGGCTTCGAGGGTCATCCCATCTCCAACGGATGCCAATTTTAGTAAATAAAAATTATATGTCACCCAGAATCAATCTAATAATTAACCACTGAATTACATGAAGATAAAGGAGAATTGATGTGTAAAATTCTAAGATTTTCTAGGATTTGCAATTGAGTGTTAATCTTTCTCCTCACATATGTTCTTCAATATAAATTAATGAGATGAACGGGAAAACTTATCTCATTGTCAAGATGTAGGCTAACACTGATTTGGTGATGTTGGGTGCGTTGAGATGCATGAACATACATCCACGCATATCTGTTACAACGAACTTGTATCTATTGTGGGACAAAGAATTTTGCGGAAGAAAAATCATCGGCCGATATGAATGCATGATCATCACCATTACAGATTTTTAATTCCGTAAGAACGAATAGTTGTTCCCACAGACGGCTCCAAATTGTTGATGCAATTTCCGGTTTGCTGAGCCTGAGGGTGGTATGGTAATCTTGCGTGCTGCTTCTTTAACTTGCAAAACAGGAACAAGGGTTAAGAGAATGCACCGGGTTGTCTCTAGCGGATCCTCATCTGATGGTAAAGTTAGCTCATTTCTAAGTTCTATATAATATCTAGTGTAGATGAATCATGTACCTGTCTTCTTGGCATTCGTGTCCTTTTATAGATAGGCTTTTTTGATGTAGCGATGACGACTGGGCGAAGGATATGGAATCCGGGCGTAACGAATGGGAGAGTTAATATTTTTGTTCCCTGACTATTATAGTTAATGCAAAACTATTCATGCGATCAATATGATCCGAGTGTGGCACGTAACTGCCATTGCAATCAATGCGAGTCTGAGGATGATTCATAACCGTTCTCGTAATCAATGAGTATCTGAGGATACATGTAACTGGCAATGTAATCAATGCATACTATTCTTGTAACTGTCGTACTAAATGATATGTAAAGTAGATCTCGACCCTACTAGCTCGACAGATGTTGTGGGTTTGATGCTTATGGTATTCTCGAAAATATGATGTCCCAAGCCATTGTGAACAGATGTGGCGTCAAATCTGTTATCCTATAAATATGAATACGCATTTTATATTATAACATGGTCAATTGAATAAGAACAAAATGTAGCCTAAAGGCTTTAAGGTAAGTCATAGATAGAACCACATAAAATTTTGTCTCTATTTTAGTATTCCTTGTTTTCCTCTAATTTTATATTCTTTCAATCAATTAGATTCATAAACCTACAATTGGAAAAATTTGTTCTTGTTTTTCCTGTTGTTAAGTCTTTCGACGAAGATCATCTTTTGTATGGATTTTAGTTGAGTTATAAAGTAAAATTGTTAGAACTACCAATAATTGTGTTTTTGCGTGGATCTTTAAACATGTTAAATGTTAAGCTTATAAAAAGTGGTAAATTTAATTATTTAATTAATACTTTATGACTCTTCATTTAATAGGGAAAGACCAACACGTGATATATTTAATTTAAGGGGAAACTTCAGAAAGCCCTCCCTGAACTTCTAGCCTTTTACACAAAACACCCCTTGTAACGCCCCGATATTTGGACTAGCAAATATCGAAGTCATTACGCTGCAACTTTAGAAATACAATTTTTACAGCGGAATATGTATGTATATTTTTCTTCTTCTATGGCCTAGAAATAACTTACACAACACAATTGAGCTGACTGAAATACCTCGAGGTGATATATTATTTAATAAAAATAGAAATATGGTTTTCATTACAACATATGTACACACTAGGTGTACCAAATATATGCCACAGACGGCACCAAATTAATATAGTAATAATTGTCAAGTTTGCACACATCACATTATATAATAAAAACGATTAACATAAATGAGACTTGCTTCAGAGAGTAAGCATCAATCTCATAGAAGATAATCTATCAACCATCAAAACCAATAAAATGACCATCGTCCTCACTTTCTATTCCTGCATCAAGGTCTATATAAATATGACGTTATCATGTTTACATAGACAAACAAGTGAGTAATCTATTTTCCTAGAAATAAAGACTAAAAGACTAGTTTGAGACAAAGTAAGATTAAAGAATAAAATATATAATGATGAATGAGATGCGAATATAGCATAGTGACATATTAGTTTGTGTTTTATGATAATCTTTCTTCAGACCTCTCGTCATGAGCTCTCAGCCCGTTCACGTCAGTTATGTCCCTCACACTTTAGAGTTTTACCTGTTTGGTGCTGGCGACTACACCGCCCCAACTTAGTTATATATTAAGCCTGTTGGATGGTTATATACCCCCATTCACTGAGATACCGACAGTTCCTCGCAGTAATTTACTCAGCTTATTCTTAAGGTGGCTATCTTATCAGCCCATATTTATTAGACACATTATGCAACAGTTGTAATGCAAAATTATATCAATAAGACAAAATAAGAATTCCTATGACAATAAAACAAAGCTAATACTCAGTAAGTACATCCATACTTACACTCCTTAGTATGGAATTTTGCTCCACTTTTGCATACAAATACATACATACAAACAATATTTACATATTAGTTCATTCTCAAATAATATTATTGTTTAAAGACCCTCATCTTTTTATATTTATTTATTATCCGTCACTTCATCTTTATTTACTCATTTTATTATATAAATCTGAGATAATCACTTATAAATAGTTTTATTCATTTTTTTTTGTAACGAGGCTGATGGCCAGTATCACTAAATAAAAACTAGTATTATAATTAATATATATAAAGCATGACTCATATTTCGGGGATGAGACCGATGGTCCGTACCGCCCAAATATGAATTAAAATTTAAATGACAATAAAATAAATGACTGAATATAAATACTGAATTCATATTTCGGGGTTGAGACCAATGGTCCGTACCGTCAAAAATATGAATTTAAATTTAAATGACAATAAAATAAATGACTGAATGTAAATACTGAATTCATATTTCGGGGTTGAGACCAATGGTCCGTACCGCCAAAAATATGAATTTAAATTTTAACGACAATAAAATAAATGACTGAATGTAAATACTGAATTCATATTTCGGGGTTGAGACCAATGGTCCGTACCGCCAAAAATATGAATTTAAATTTAAACGACAATAAAATAAATGACTGAATGTAAAAGCTGTAAAGTAAATAATATAGATAATTTCATAAGCCTTTAATCAATTTGTCTATGCATTCCTATCATTAATTCCTTTATTACCTTATTTTACATCATAAGCTTATTGGGTCTTAAACAATTAGATGAGAACAAATAATACAAACAATAAATCACAAGAAACACTTACCCAATGAACCTTGAAGTAGAACTCCACCAAATCTTCTATAGGTAACTAGTTTAGAAAAGCAAGGACACTTGAACCCTATGGAGAGATTTAGGCCATATGATTTTTGACTTAGAACTAAGAAGGAGAATGAAAGGAGGAGCAAGCAACCTTTTCTTGCTAAGAAAGTAAAAAGCTTAAGTGAAAAAATGAATTTACTTAGGCTCCTATTTATAAGAGAATGAATGGCTATGATTCAATTTAATACTTTTGATCTAAGGGTTAAATACAAGCTTCTATCCATAAGAGAATGAATAGTTAGGATTCATTTTCATACTTTTAATCCAAGGGTTGGGAGGTATTCAACTAAAAACATGAACCTAGTCCACATTCCATGATTCTAGTCCACCTTATCATTTTCGTCCAACATGAGGGCAGTGCACTCCGATCCATTTTTCGATATCCAAACGTACTCCGATTGACATGAAATTTTGAGGGTAGATAGAGGACTCCGAGACATACATTTTATATTTTTGGTTTGACTTCATCCAAGTTTGTTTGACTCAGTTTTTGGCCCTTACAAAGTTTCCCACTCAATTAGACCTTATCTACTTGCATTCACACTTGGCCACTTGCCCACTTGCCTTATTAAATTAGCATGATATTTCTAATAACCAATCTTACTAGAAGCTTTCAAGATTTCAACAAAAGTGGCTAGCCTTGATACCCTTCCTTAATAGTTTTAATCTTTATTAGACAGTATGAAAATTAAAACACTGCTTTTTAGGCAAAAACTAAAAAGCTTCAAAATTTTTGACTTCATCACGCATTAATATAAATAATGTATTTACTAAATTGGGTTTAATTATAGCCATAAACATACTTATGAAACTAATTTTGAGAATTAAAGTGATACTCAAAAGAGGTCAATAATCAATGTAATATATATCTTTAACACCAAATAGTTATTTAATATCATTAATTCATATATCATTGCTCTAATTTATTTATTATCTTTTTAATCTATTTAATATTATTTCAATAAGATTTTTAAAATCTAGGTCGTTACACCCTTGAACTAAAGAAACTCTCATTTACCCCCCATGATTTTTCGTTTCCTCTCACTTAGAATCCTTTGTTAATTTTCTGCCCATTATACCCTCACTCCAAAACTACACCGTTTTGGGCTCCAAAATGACGTCATTTTGCCCGAAACGATGTAGTTTTGACCATTAAAATTATTATTATTATTATTTAAAAAAAAAAAGGAAAAAAGAAGAAGAAAAATGAGGTGGCCTTGGCCAAAATGGGGTGGCTAGACCACCCCATTTTTGGCCAAGGGGTGGTTGGAGCCACCCCCATGGCCGGTCTAGGGATGGTTCGACCACCCCCATGGCCAAGGGGGTGGTCTGGCCACCCCTAAAAGGCCAAAAAAAAAAAAAAAAAAGGTTTTAGGCTTTTGGGGGTGGCCAGACCACCCCCTTAGCCATGGGGCTAGAGCCACCCCCGATTTTCTTCTTTCTATTTTTTTTTTAATCTTTTATTTTTCTTTTTAAAAAAATATATATATATGGTCAAAACTACACCGTTTTGAGTGAGCCCCAAACGAAATAGTTTTGGAGTGAGGGTATAATGGGCAGAAAACTAACAAAAAGGTTCTAAGTGAGAGTAAACGGAAGTTCAAAGGGGTAAATGAGAGTTTGTTTTAGTTCATGAAGTGTTTTGTGTAAAAGGTTAGAAGTTTAGGGGGACTTTCTGAAGTTTCACCTTAATTTAAATAAGAGTAGAGCATGTTTGATATTACGTTTGAAAAATAGAGCTTTTTATCGAAAGTGCGTTTTGGTTATTTTTAATCTTTTTGAATGTTTAAAATACATTATTATTGATATTTTCTCCTTTAAATAGAAGAACAAAAGACTACTAGTTATGTATCATAAGTGAGCAATTAGGTATGAGAAATTATTGGTATCAATATTTTGCTCATAATTCTCTCATATTTTCTTACAAATTCAATAAATCAACCATTCGATTTATAGGGTTCACCGTTGACTTATGTGGGATTCACACAAGTCTACAGATCTAATGATTAATTTGTAAGATGATATAGGAAAAATATGAGCAAAATATTGACGTACACCAATAATTTCTCATTAAGCTTTGACTTTTTAGGACTAGGACTCTGACTCTAGTAAGGAGATATACTCTTTATTGGAAGATCTACTCTTTATTGGACTAGAAAACCTATGGAGATATACTCTTTATTGAACTCTAACACGACACAGTAATAATGATTTAATTACAATCATATATTCTAACTTTATCTATTTATGCTCCGTTAGAATCCTTCGTGCTAGCATTGCCTTGATTTTCGCTATCATTGAAGCCCATATCCTTTAGCAGCTCGGCAGTAGACTTAAATAATATTGCCTCCACCATGGTACAAGCATAGACGAGCAGTGCGATTCCAACAATGGTAACCAGAGGTGCGACTGCAAGGACGGTGTATTTGCTCCCACAAGACAACTTCCCAACCCTGATTTGGATGACATCAACCATTGAGAGCGTCAAAAAGACACATCCAAGAATCGATCCACACGCTGGTAACAGTAGATTCACAAGTCTATAAAAAATAGAATGACACAAATCCGCGCATGAACATACATCCGCGCATATCTGTTACAACAAACATGTATTTGTTGTGGGACAAAGAATTTTGCAGAAGAAAAATCATCGGCCGGTATGAACGCGTGATCATCACCATTACAGATTTTTAATTCCGTAAGAACGAATAGTTGTTCCCACATACAGCTCCAAATTGTTAATGCAATTTCCGGTTTGGTGAGCCTAAGGGTGGTATGGTAATCTTGCGTGCTGCTTCTCAGTGGCGGAGCTAGGAATCCAGTCAAGCCGGGGCGTGAATAAAATAATAAAATATAATGATAATTTTTTTTTTCTTTATATATGGTAAATACAAATACAAATTTATTATATTTATTTAATTATTAGTCTAATGATATTGTAATAAAATTATTAGCATGTTCCAATAGTTATGAATCTACCAAAACAACAAATAACATACCTAAGATTGGCCAGAGAGGACGGACAAAACCCAAATCCATATATTTGAGAGATAATCCTCCGATCGACGAGCGTTTGTGGTCCGATTAAGCTGAAAATTTTCAGGGGTGTTCATGATACATGAATCTTCATTGTGAACGGTGGAGAATGGATTCTGAGCATTGTATCGGGGAGGAGCCTAGAAGGAGAGGAAGAAGAAAAAAAGAGGAAGAAAAGAAAGGAAAAAAAAAAAAAAAGGAGAGAGAGGAGGCTTCGGAGGATGAAGATTAAAGAGTAAAAATAAAAAGAAAAAAAGGAAAATAGAAATGTTGGGACTTGGGAATAGGGAATAGGGTGATTGTCAGCAAGCTTGTTGGGTAAAATTTAAAAAATGAAAATAAAAAATAAGGTAGTAGCCTAGTAGGGAAATAAGTGGAGGGAAAGTAAGAAATTATTTTAAAATGGAGGGCAAATGATTTTAAATGCAGGGGCAACGCGGGCAAGGACATTTTGTTTTTAGGCAAAGCAGGGGCAAGGACTTTTTTTTTCCGACAAAGCAGGGGCTAGGACATACCTCAGCTACAATTTGACATAAAAGTATATACATTTTTTTAATAAAAAAAAAAAGTAAGCAGGGGCGCCAGCCCCTACATGACATAGAATAGATCCGCCCCTACTGAGTGCTTCTCCTTTAACTTGCAAAACAAGAACAAGGGTTAAGAGAATGCACCGGGTTGTCTCTAGCGGATCCTCCTCTGATGGTAAAGTTAGCTCATTTCTAAGTTCTGTATAATATCTAGTGTAGATGAATCATGTACCTGTCTTCTTGGCATTCATGTCCTTTTATAGATAGGCTTTTCTAATGTAGCGATGACGACCCGGCGAAGGATATGGAATCTGGGCGTAACGAATGGGAAAGTTAATATTTTTTGTTCCTTGACTGTTATAGTTAATGCAAAACTGTTCTTGCGATCAATATGATCTGAGTGTGGCGCATAACTGCCATTGCAATCAATGCGAGTCCGAGGATGATTCGTAATCGTTCTCGTAATCAATGAGTATCTGAGGATACGTGTAACTGATAATGTAATCCATGAATACCGTTCTTGGAACTGTCGTACTAAATGATATGTAAAGTAGATCTCGACCCTACTAGCTCGGCAAATGTTGTGGGTTTGATGCTTATGGTATCCTCAAAAATATGCTGTCCCAAGCCATTGTGAACGGTTGTGGCGTCAAATCCGTTATCCTATAAATATGAATACGCATTTTGTATTATAACATGGTCAATTGAATAAGAACAAAATGTAGCCTAAAGGCTTTAAGGTAAGTCATAGATGGAACCACATAAAATTTTGTCTCTATTTTAGTATTCCTTGTTTTCCTCTAATTTTATATTCTTTCAATCAATTAGATTCAAAAACCTACCATTAGAAAAATTTGTTCTTGTTTTTCCTGTTGTTAAGTCATTTGACGAAGATCATCTTTTGTATGGATTTTAGTTGAGTTATAAAGTAAAATTATTAGAACTACCAATAATTGTGTTTTTGCGTGGATCTTTAAACATGTTAAATGTAAAGCTTATAAATAGCGGTAAATTTAATTATTTAATTAATATTTTATCACTCTCCATTTAATTGGGAAAGACCAACACGTGTTATATTTAATTTAAGGGAAAACTTCAGAAAGCCCCCCTGAACTTCTAGCATTTTACACAAAACACCCCTGAACTAAAAAAACTCTCATTTACCCCCCTTGATTTTTCGTTTCCTCTCACTTAAAAGCCTTTGTTAATTTTCTACCCATTATACTGTCACTCCAAAACTACACCGTTTTGGGCTCCAAAACGGCGTCATTTTGCCCGAAACGATGTAGTTTCGACCATTAAAATTATTATTATTATTTTTTAAAAAAAAAGGAAAATGTTTTTTTTTTTTTTTTGACATGTCCACACAAGGGAAAGGGGAGGGGGATTCGAACTTGTGACCTCCGCTTCATTAAGCGTGGTCTACAGCCGATTGAACTACCTCTTGAGGGCAAAAAAGGAAAATGTTAAAAAAAGGAAAAAAGAAGAAGAAAAACGAGGTGGCCTTGGCCAAAATGGGGTGGCTGGACCACCCCATTTTTGGCCAAAGGGTGGCTGGAGCCACCCCTACAGCCGGTCTGGGGGTGGTCGAACCACCCCCATGGCCAAGGGGGTGGTCCGGCCACCCCTAAAAGGCCAAAAAAAAAAAAAAAAGGGTTTTGATGTAACAACCTAGGGAAAAGCGCTAGCCACATCTGCGCTATTACCCCAAAAGAACTAGTCAATTTAAAGCTTCCCTAGAATTTATTATAAAGCCCAATTTCATCTAGTAATTAGGCAATGTGGGACTTAGCACTCATGACTATCTTTATAAACTACTCACTCTATGTGGGCTTCTTCTCATCTTCCCAATATGGGACTGGGGTGTTACAAACTTCCCCTCTTAAATTCCTGACGTCCTCGTCAGGGCTACGTCATGTAGTGCTCCAATACCACATGACCTGACGTTACTAGGTGGCTCTGATACCACTTGTAACGACCCAGGGAAAAGCGTTAGCCACATCTGCGCTATTACCCCAAAAGGGCTACTCAATTTAGAGCTTCCCTAGAATTCATTATAAAGCCCAGTTTCACCTAGTAACTAGGCAATGTAGGACTTATCACTCATAACTATCTTTATAAACTACCCATTCTATGTGGGCTTCTTTTCATCTTCTCAATATGGGACTGGGTGTTACATTTGGGCTTTTGGGGGTGGCCGAACCACCCTCAAGGGCCTGGGGGTAGCTTCGGCCACCCCCTACAGCTAGGGGTGTAAACGAGCCGAGTTTGAGCGAACTTTCCTTGTTTGGGCTCGGCTTGTTTAAATTTTGGGGGTGGCCGAACCACCCCCAAGGGCATGGGGGTAGCTTCGGCCACCCCCTACGTGGCCTGAGGGTAGCTTCGGCCACCCCCTACAGCTAGGGGTGTAAACGAGCCGAGTTTGAGCGAACTTTCCTTGTTTGGGCTCGGCTTGTTTAAATTTTGGGGGTGGCCGAACCACCCCCAAGGGCATGGGGGTAGCTTTGGCCACCCCCTACGTGGCCTGAGGGTAGCTTCGGCCACTCCCTACGGCTAGGGGTGTAAACGAGCAGAGTTTGAGTAAGCTTTCCTTGTTTGGGCTCGGCTTGTTTAAATTTTACTCGAGCTCGAGCTCGAGCCGAGCTTAAGGACGAGCCAAAAAATCGAGCTCGAGCTCGAGCTCATAATAAGTCGAGCCGAGCCAAGCCAGTTCGCGAGTTAACTCTTATATTTTATTTATTTTTTTATTAATTTATTTTTTATTATAAATTTAAACTTTAAGTACTCTTAAACGGCTTAAAAAGTCAGCTTGCATATGAGCATTTGTTTAGTCTGGCTAGTCGAGTATGGAGCCTTTGTCAATACAGTAAGACATTTGATTTCGAAGAGAGATAATATGCATCCTTTTATAAAAGGATGCATATTAGAAGAAAAAAAAAATCATCAATTTTTAATATTAATATGAGCAATTATGTGACCAACTACCAATTCGAGCCTTATACGAGCTGCTCACGAGCTTAGCCGAGTCGAGCCAAGCTTGCTTCGTTTAATATTCAAGTCAGGATTCGTGTTCGCGAAACGCTTCATTTAATATTCGAGTCGAGCTCGAGCCGAGCTTATACGAGCCGAGTCCGAGCTTGCTCACAAGACGCTTTGCTCACTTAACACCCCTACCTACGGCCAGTAAGGGGTGGGGCCGTAGGGGGTGGCCGAAGCTACCCCCAGGCCCTTGGGGGTGGTCCAGCCACCCCCCAAAACCCAAAACCTTTTTTTTTTTTTTTTT